>CM031600.1:77196947-77199447 GCA_018398815.1 Conus ventricosus
AGACCTGCAGTGTTGGACCGTCAGTGGCAGGTCTTCATTGTGGTTCCAGATCTTAAGGAAGAAGAAAAGAAGAAGAAAAACCGCATAGAATGAAACAAGGAAAGACCAGATAGATTGAAACAAGGAAAGACCGGATAGAAGGAAAGACCAGCTAGAAGGAAACAAGGAAAGACCGGATAGAAGGAAAGGGGGAAAGACCAGCTAGAAGGAAACAAGGAAAGACCGGATAGAAGGAAAGGGGGAAAGACCAGCTAGAAGGAAACAAGGAAAGACCGGATAGAAGGAAAGGGGGAAAGACCAGCTAGAAGGAAGCAAGGAAAGACCGGATAGAAGGAAAGGGGGAAAGACCAGATAGAAGGAAAGACCAGATAGAAGGAAAGAAGGAAAGACCAGATAGAAGGAAAGACCGGATAGAAGGAAAGAAGGAAATACCGGATAGAAGGAATCAAGGAAAGACCGGATAGAAGGAAAGAGGAAAAGACCAGATAGAAGGAAAGAATGAAAGACCAGATAGAAGGAAAGAAGGAAAGACCGGATAGAAGGAATCAAGGAAAGACCAGATAGAAGGAAACAAGGAAAGACCGGACAGAAGGAAATAAGAAAACAATGAAAAATATACGCTGTCAAGTGCACATTCTGCTACTTACACATACACGCATGCACATACACATGCACATATGCACGCACGCACGCGCATGCACAGACACCTACGCACATGCACACGAACATACACACAAACACACACACATGCACACACATGCGAGTGTGTGCGTGCGCACGCGCACACACGTACACACGCATGTGCACACACACACACACACACACACACACACCACACACACACAGACAGACACAAGCGCACACACACACACACGCACGAACACACACATGCACGCACACACATGAAAGACTCACGAAGGGTGTCTCATTAAACCTCCACCCAAATGGCTCAACGCCAAGCAGGGTGTTCTCTGGTCGGTGGTCCCGTGGCATCCTGTCATTGACAACTCTCAGTGGAGTTCTAGAATGTGGACTGCGATGAGGATGAGCGTGGGTGTACGAAAGAAACCGACAGAGGAGTAATACTATCCAGGTGGTATCGTTGATCACTTGGGGAATGAAAAAGAACAGATGAAAGTGCTGTACCGAATGGTTGTAAGGGTAAGACACTGTCAGTGGAGTAATACCATCCAGGTGGTATCGTTGATCACTTGGGGAATGAAAAAGAACAGATGAAAGTGCTGTACCGAATGGTTGTAAGGGTGAGACACTGTCAGTGCAGTGGTGCACCGCATCAAGGGCATGGCATGACGAAAGGCGGAGCCTACCCCTTGCTTTCCGCCGCATCAACCTTCCCTGAACTGAATATAGTATACATTTACTGCCAGCATGAAAAGGAGAAAAAAGAATAACGGCTGATGATTTGGAGCGGACCGAATCGTAACACTCGTGTTTCAGCCTTTCTTTGCCCCCCCCCCCCCAACCTCGCTTCCTCCCCCCCCCCCCCTCCCCCCCCCCCCTCCTCCCCCCCCCCCCCCCCGTCACATCCCCTGCCTGAATCGGTTGCTGTTTTTGTGGTCAGGAACATCTGGTTCTGTGTGAAGTACCCCCACCTGCTTCCGGTGTTTTGTTGTTGTTGTTGTTTTGATGACTTGTGAGTTGATTTTAACGTGGTGACAACCCTGATATGGACCTATGCGGTTGGCTGGGCTATAAACAACATCGCCTTATCTTACCTCCCTTTCCTACCACCCCATTCCGTTCCCCTTCCCTTCCCGCCCTCCCCTCCCCCCACCCTCCAGTGATCACATCCCCAAGTGTCTTCACAACACGCCTCATCCACCGAACAGACAGAAGATCTGCTGGTGTTTTGTGACGAATTTCTTGCTGCAAGAGATGCACATTCTTTTATTTTTGTGGTATGAAAGGTTGTCTGTAGTATGTATACAAAAAATATAATGGTGCTCTGTGTGTGTGTGTGTGTGTGTGTGTGTGTGTGTGTGTGTGTGTGTGTGCTTTTAAAGCTTTACTGACGCCGATGTATAAAAACGTATCAAAATGTTTGTTATGGCTTTAAGACATCGGAGGGGGAAAAAACAATTTTACAGAGTGTTGTCAATGATGGCAAAGGGGAGTATAGCTCAAGATAACTGCTGAAGAGCCAGAATATCCCCACAAGTGGATTACGAAACTGGTCGACAAGCTACATAATTTTAATGATCTCTGTGTTTGGCACACTTCCCACTGTTCTGAACGTCAAACATTAGAACCGGAAACATATCAATCGACATTTTCTTGTATTGTCCCTGTAAATTAGAAGCTTGATATACGTTTATATTATCGTGACCAAAATTAACTTTTATACCTTCTGACGCTGGAAATATACCATACCCGTAAACTGTTGCGTCATCTCTCTTTAAACTTTTTGTGGTCACATGGTATCAGAGTGAAAGAACTGAAAATAGTAACTTGGTCATCCGAAGGGAGAGAATGTGAACTG
>CM031600.1:77204447-77209447 GCA_018398815.1 Conus ventricosus
CATGTGGAAATTAATGAAAAATCTGAAGATTCGAAAACTGCACTAACCTTACAATGGTTAAAAAGGAGGAGCACGATTGTATGATGATATCTTTGTGGACGATGGTTAAAAGTTAAAACGCTCTCGTCAATGGAATTATAAACTGAATTCACGAATCAACTGGTAAAAACTTTGAAATTAATACAAAAGATTCTGGAAACAAAGTTGAAGTGGTTTCAGATCAGACTAATACATAGAAACAAAGTTGAAGTGGTTTCAGATCAGACTAATGCGTAGAATCCTACCTACAAGTGTAGCGTTATTGTACATGGATGTCAAATCTGATGACAAATGTACGTTTTGCCAGCATGTAAATGACAGTATGTTACATAAGTTCTGGAGATGAATACATAATGGAAGCTTTTTGGGGACGTTTTGAACAAGTAATTAGAGATAGATGGGACGTTTTGAAACAAGTAATCAAAGATAGATGGGACGTTTTGAACAAGTAATTAAAGATAGATGGGACTAACATCTATCTAGATAGATATATCCATGTAACATCTTTTAATGAAAAAAAGAATACTATTTGGACATGACACAGATTTCAGATCTGACAGAGACTTGTGACACTTGATCTTTAACAATCATTTTTTTTTTTTATTTAATCAAAGGAAACGATTATGTAAAAATGAGAATTGGTAACTTATTCTTGAACCAACCACAAAGACCGTTTAAATATTGAAATAAAAGCATGTATTACAGTAAAAATATAAAAATGCTTCAGGGTTCCAGCAGATTTCGACACCGACATCCAGGTGTTGAGGAATCCGTGCTTCCGGCCACACCTTGCTGGCCACACACCACAATTAGGATTTTGCACTGAAACACTATAATAGTCCATGTAAGAGTTTTGAGGCTTACCATAAGTTTGAGCCAGCATTCCATATTACGCTGATAATTGATCAAATGAACAACTCCCCACTAACCAATTATTTCCTTTGTTTGGGGGGATTTTCGCCGATAAAATCACGTGCTATCTTCAAACACATGACCTTTCCCTTAGCTGACATTACATTTCAGGCCTCTGCATTCACCCGTGATCCTGTCTTTACGCCAGCTGGGAGCCCCCAGATAGTCCCATTCCTTTGATTTTAATCTGTCTTTTTGGAACTACCTGGCTTGTACCTTGATGACCATATGAAAGAAAATGAGGAGAATCAACTCTCAGACACAATGCAAATTCTCAAAACAATCTAATTGCGCCAGTCTTTTAAGTACTCAACTTCTTAAGCAAGGCCCTTGGCGCATTAATTTTTGGTGTGCAGCCACATCTCTTGCAAGGAGGCGCCGACGAGGGATCCCATGGCGACAGGCGGCCAAACAATCAATACAGACACACACAGCCTTTCCGCGCAATAGTGATGTGGCACCGTCAGCCTGCCTGCCACAGGCGAGTGCACCGGCATCAAGCTGAAGATGCCAGTTCGCGAGAACGTATGGAATGAACAGACAGCAGCCGCGGAAATACACAAGCTTCGCGTTTCGACCGACAGAACTTATCCTAGTGATCGACGAAACCCAAGGGCGTAGAACAATGACTTCTGTGCTGTCTTAGTTCTGCGGGTTTCTGTGCTGTCATTGGCTTGATTCTGATTCGTTCCGTCCCTCCCCCCATCCCCACCCCCTCTCCGCTTCTTTCTCTCCAACAGTCTAGTGACTTAACTATATTTTTTCCTTTCCTCTCCTCGTGCTTCACCACCCATTCCACCCCCACCCCCACCCCCCATCCCCAATCCCCCCCCCCCCTCCCTCCCTCTGTAGACACTCCGTTCTCGACCTGTCCCTGTCAAAGATCATCCCGCATCTCTCTCTCTCTCTCTCTCTCTCTCTCTCTCTCTCTCTCTCTCTCTCTCTCTCTCTCTCTTCTCTCTCCCTTTAACGTCAACTGGGTGTTACATGTACAGGGAACTCTTTGGCATTGTTTGGCTGAGCCAAGGAGTTGATTATTATGAATACGCTTTTATGGTGGAATTCAAAGACAGACTCATCTCCTGTTTCAAACAAAACTGGCATGCAGAAAGAGAAGGTAACGATAAATATAGCTTTTTTGTGTTTTTAAAGGCTTCTTCCAGGCAGAAAAGTACCTTAGGCTAGTTTCAAATAAATGGCACAGCAAGAGTTTCATCAGATTCAGATTGAGGTAAGTAAGTAAGTAATGTTGCTTATAACCCGGCCGACCGCAAAGATTGAGGGCTAGTGGTCTGAACAATTGTAAGCAATGTTTTTTAAGTCACGAAAGTACAGATGATATGATCTGCCCATCTTGTAGAAGTGAATGTGTAACAGCAGAACATTTCTTATTTCATTGTACTGCATATGTTGACAAACGTGAAGGCCGCAGTGTGTTCAGTTCTTTTTCATACCGCCCAAACAGCTCAAGCGTTGCTATGATGTGAATCTAATTAGAATGAACATGTTGTCAAGGATCTGGCTGAATATATAGAGCTGAAGGCATGCATGTGAGAAGAAAGATTATCGCATATAGCACCGGTTAATTTCGGGATGTGTGTGTGTGTGTGTGTGTGTGTGTGTGTGTGTGTGTGTGTGTGTGTGTGTGTGTGTGTGTGAGACCGTGCGTGCGTGTGTGTGTGGTGGGAAGTGGGAGGGAAAGGAAGGGGAAGAACGAAAGGGAGAGGCGAAAGGGGAGAGGGAGAGTGAAGGGGGCGGGATGGGGGAGAAAGAACGGTGGAGAGGTGTGTTTGAGTGAGCGTGTGTTCATATGAAATTTCAGCTTTCTGTATCGGTGACTACGATTGTTTTCCTCCTTGTCTATAGGGCTCTAGCGCTGAATGGACAATAAAATATGCCAGAGTCAGTCTCTCTCTCTCTCTCTCTCTCTCTCTCTCTCTCTCTCTCTCTCTCTCTCTCTCTCTCTCTCTCTCAGCAGTGATGGATTTTTTATTTCATAAAACCTTGGAACCATCCAGAACTATGAAGCGCACCGTTTGCTAGTCGTTGGTAGACATTGAAACAAAACAGATGTGAAGGATAGGATTCAGGATGACTGACGTGTTAGCACAAAGACATCTGCACGCAAATGTTGATGCCAACTGCGAGTTTATGTCCATTGTGTATAAATGACAGAGTACCTCACCCCCCATCGCTCTATTTTTTTTTCTTTTTTTGAGGGGTGGGGGTGGGGTGGGGGTAGTTTGTCTGCTTGTTTGTTTATTTGTTTGTTTGTATTTTTGCTGTCCAGACCTCAAGAACTTGCAAAACGACTATTCCACAAAAATACCTTGGAAACGTTGCACCTATAACCTAGGGAGATTCCAGCAACATACTTATCCTGATCCTGATCCTGAACTTCTGTCTGTTCAATGTTCCTGTGTCCTTGGCAAATCAGATGAAAAATCCATTAAAGCAATGTTCGTAGCGTACACACTTGAACCATTCCTTCAAAGGATGTACTAATCACTCAGTTACAGTTGTGATAGATTACGCAACGTGTGCAGACTCTTGTTCAACTCGTCAATATAATGTCATGTCTTTGTCGTTCTAATCATGTTTACTTAATTTCAAATCGTATTGCCGTTGTTGATGCACCAACTTTAGAAGTGGCCATGGAATAAACTTCCATCTCTCTCTCTCTCTCTCTCTCTCTCTCTCTCTCTCTCTTCTCTCTCTCTCTCTCTCTCTCTCTCCTCTCTCTCTCTCTCTCTCCTCTCTCTCTCTCTCACACACACACACACACACACAACACACACACACACACACACACACACACACACACACACACACACACACACACACACACTACCTCATCATACATGCATTATGCAATATCATATGTATGCATGTATGTACATATATAGATAGATAGATAGATAGAAATAGAAAGATATAGATGCAAATAAACGCCGGTGACATTCTGCTGAAGCTATGGAAGGACAAATGCTTGCTTATAAGGTTGATGTTAGCGGTTGCGTATTTTTTTCGTAAATATTATCAAATATCCAAAATGTTACTATGTGTCATCATAACGGGTCACCTGGCCTATACAGACGAGTTTTGGGGTTCTTCAGTTCTCTCTCTATCAACAAAAAAGTCAGAATTAATGAAAAGAGTAGGGTTGATTTCTTTGTTTTAAAACGATTAATAGGTGTCAGTCTGAAATCTCCAACACACACACGCGCGCGCACACACACACACACACACACACACACACACACACACACACACACACACACACACACACACACACACACACACACACACACACACACACATAGTCGCACACACACGCACGCACGCACGCACGCGCGCAAGCACACACACATTCTCTCTCTCTCTCTCTCTCTCTCTCTCTCTCTCTCTCTCTCTCTCTCCTCTCTCTCTCTCTCCCTCTCTCTCTCTCTCTCTCTCTCTCTTCTTCTTCTTCTTCTTCTTCTTCTTCTCTTCTTCTTCTTCTCTTCTTCTTCTTCTTCCAGATGGGGATGTTTAACCTGCCCCGTGCTCACAGTCTTCAAGTAGACTATTCTGGCACACAGGTTGCATGCATTGTGTATTTTCGTGTAGCCGGTACTCACCCGTCTTAGGACATGAGCATCGGGATCTTTAGAGTCCGTGTATGATCTTAGTGCATGTGACACAGACTAGACCTCGGTTTATAGTCCCATCCGAACGACTATATGGGGGATGGAGTCAGAACCAATGTTAACTCCGAGGGAAAAATCCCCCTATACCGAAATTCGAACCCACAACCCCAGGATCACGAGTTCGGCGCTCTACCAACTGAGCTCTCGGCCCCTCTCTCTCTCTCTCTCTCTCTCTCTCTCTCTCTCTCTCTCTCTCTCTCTCTCTCTCTCTCTCTCTCTCTCTCTCTCGACGTGCGTGTAATAATTATTCTGAATATGGAGGCGATATGGTAGCAGCAGCAGTATGGTCAAATTATAGGCTAACCAAGGCCTACGTCCAGTGCTACGTCAGAGTGTGTGACCATCATCGGCGCCATGGCC
>CM031600.1:77214447-77226947 GCA_018398815.1 Conus ventricosus
TTTTTGCAATAAATGGAATGTAAGATTACAGAAGGAAGTTATATGGGTTAAAACTTTTCACAAAATTCGACAGATAAAAGACATAAAGCTAAAATTGTTTCAAATGAGAATTATTAACAGAATATTGGCAACCAATGTTATTTTGCAAAGCATGGGAATTGAAGAGTCAGAAAAATGCTCTTTTTGTGAGAGAGAAAAAGAAAACATTCAGCATATATTTTGGCACTGCCAGCATGTACGAAACTTTGGCAAGAGTTTCAAAATGTGGTTAACAGAAAATGTGAATTCATGAAACTGTTGCTTGATGAAAACATAATCCTGTTTGGTTGTGATTGTCATTTTAAATCTGATAGAACGTTTGACTTAATCCTGCTACTCGCCAAATTTTATATTTATAAGTGTAAGTATGAAAAGAGTCCACCTTCAGTTCAAATATTTATTGTGTTGTTGAAAGCCAGATTTGAAATAAAAAAGTATGCTGCTCATCTTAACATGTCCCATGGAAATTTGTAACACAATGGCGTCCATATTTGTCATTATTGCAGTGAAACGCAAGTTGTGCAATGTAAACAAAGGCTATGGCAATGCCCAACTCTGTGTGTGTGTGTGTGTGTGTGTGTGTGTGTGTGTGTGTGTGTGTGTGTGTGTGCGTGTGTGCGTGCGTGCGTGCGTGCGTGCGTGCGTGCGTGTGTGTGTGGTGTTGTGTGTGTGTGTGTGTGTGTGTGTGTGTGTGTGTGTGTGTGTGTTAGGTTTTTTTGTTTTGTTTTGTTTTTCGTTTTTTTTTGGGTTTAAAGAAAGAAATCTTATATGTCTTTGTTTTCTTCGCTAGTTAATATCTTCACAGATGTTCATACATGTATGTAATTTGATGCACAAACAACTGTTGTAACTTGTTAAGGAATTACTCCAATCATTTTGTGGTACCGAATCGAAGATACCTTTTTTTTCTTGGCTACTTTCTTGTTCATAAATGTGATTTGATGTAAATCAACTGTAGTTAATTGTTAATGCATTAAGTCTAAGCGTTTTGTTGTATTGATTCAAATATGCATTTGTATTTGTAGTCATTATCTGATTTATATTTTCTGAGTTCGGCTATTTATTTAAAAAAAAAAATTAAAAAAAAAGCAGAGAAACTTTGTTTCAAACGAAGTTGAAAAAGCCAAACGAGACTACTTCAGTCAAATGTAACGGATGCAAAATCCACAGCGCCAATGTGGAGGGCAATAAACACTTTGTACGCAACAAGCGTACAAATTCACAAACTTCAAGCACCAACATCACCCCGGACAAATTTAATACCCACTTTCTGTCATTATCAGATACCCTTACTCAAGCTTCACAGACTATAAGAGCACCAAATGAATATACATGCCCAACTTCCCAAATATCATTTTGCAAACAAAAACTTGGATCCAGTAACTCAATTAAATTCCCCTTCTTGCTGTACATGAAGTAGGTATGCACATAGCGCAATTAAAGAATAAAAAATCCATGGTCCTGATAACATACCCACATTTCTTCTCAAACTCGCTCTACCTTACATTGTTGAGTCTCTTACATACATATATAATCTATCCATTGAAACTAATGTTTTCCCTCAGGCGTTCAAAAACGCCAAAGTAATCCCCCTTCCAAAATCAAATGATTTGTCGGATCCAAATAATTTCAGACCTATATCCTTACTATCGATTCTATCCAAACCCCTTGAAAGACACATACACACACACGTATCTCAGTTCATGGAGAAAAACAAACTATTTCACCCACTCCAATCTGGATTCCGATCTAATTATTTCTGCCACACAGCATTATCACGAATGTGTGACTCATGGCTTTCAAATATGAACCAATCACAAATGACAGGGGTTGTCTTTCTTGACTTCAAAAAGGCGTTTGATCTTGTTGATCATTCCATTCTTCTAAAGAAACTATCTGTCTACTTGAACCATACCCCGACAATCTCATTATTCCAATCATACTTGAACGATAGGACTCAGTATGTGGCGCTTAATGGGAAAACCTCCACTTCAGACTTTGTCAGACATGGAGTCCCACAGGGCTCTGTACTAGGCCCCCTACTATTTTGCATCTTCATCAATGATTTACCATTGTCCGTATCAGATGAAAAGGTCACGACAGATTTATTTGCTGATGACTCGTCGCTCCAAACGAATGGTAGTGATCTACGGACAATAGAAACTTCTCTCCAGGAAAGTCTAAACGACGTGTCAGACTGGTGTCATTCAAACTCAATGGTCATACACCCAGCCAAAACCAAATCTATGATTATAGCTACCCGCCAAAAACACCAGTTGACTCCCTTTGCCTAAAACTTCAGTTGAATGGCACTTCTATCGAGCAGGTAGATGAGCATCGTGTTTTAGGGTTAACGATAGATAAAGAATTGAAATGGCAATCTCATCTAAATAACGTATGCAAGGTAGTCTCAAAACACCTTTTCCTGTTATCTCAATTAAAGCGCTACGTCAACAGTAATGTGCTTAAACTTTTCTTCAATGCACACATAATGTCACGTATAAATTACGCCTCAACAGTGTGGGACGGCAGTAGTGACGTCCACAAAAAAAAGGCTGAATTCTCTCCATAGACGTGCAGCAAAGCTACTCCATCCAGCTGTATCTCTAACAACAGACGAAAAACTAAAAGCGCTGAACATACTTCCTCTGAATAGGCAATTGGAATTCAACAAGGCATCATTTATGTTTACAATCTTGACAGATACTATGCCATGTTATATCAATGCCCTTTTTACAAGATCGAACAGCTTTTCTGGCTCGACGAAATTCCTTCTTCCCTACCCACGCATTGATCTATACAAAACAAGCCTAGCTTACTCTGGACCATATGTCTGGAACTCACTTCCACCGAATCTACAAAACATGAATACTTTAAAACCTTTCAAGGAACATTTGCATAAACATTTTATGTCTCAGTAGTTAAATTATTCGATTACAATAATTAGCGTCCATTCGCTAAGTCTTCTGTGAACCATACTTTGGATAAATCGTCTCAACATAAAACCTACTCCGTTAAAATCGCTCATCCCCACTCCCACTCTGTCTACCATCCCTTTTCTCTTCCCCCTACCTACCATTCTCTCTTCCCCACCTCCTCTGACCTCTCTCTCTCTGTAGTTTTTGTTTGTTTGTTTGCTTGTAAGTTTCCTTTTGTTTTACCATCCCCCATCTCATTAGTGCTTTTATGAGCAGTTTGCTTATCATTGTAAAATTAGATTATCATGTTGCTATGTTGAATTGTCTGTATGAATGATATGTGCTGAAATAATGTATGCATGACAAGGACAGATTGTAAGACCCAGAGGGTCATGGGTTCGAATCCCAGCCATGGCTCGTCCCAAGATGGGGGGAAAAAAAAGGGCAGCAGAGGGACATCCGGAGTCATGAACCGGGTGTGGCCCAACCCCCCTAGAGTGTCAGGAGATAAGGGCCGAAACACTTGCTTGAAGGGGGCTTTCTCTTCTGAGGACTCTCTGCTGCCCACGCTCTCCATGAGTTTCTTTCTACTATGCATGACAAGGACAGATTGTAAGACTAGGCTTTGGCCTAAAATCTTCATCCTTGGGTATTAAAGATCAATCAATCAATCAATCAATCAATCAACTCTCTCTCTCTCTCTCTCTCTCTCTCTCTCTCTCTCTCTCTTTCTCTCTCCTCTCTCTCTCTCTCTCTCTCTCTCTCTCTCTCCTCTCTCTCTCTCTCTCTCTCTCTCTTGTTGTTTATGAGTTTTATATGCAGTTCGATGCAATGATTTCTACCATGTATTTATTGTTTGAGGGCTGGATGAAAAAAAGCCACTGACTGGTGCTTATTCTTTTCCCTCATTAAACAACATTTCGTTCGTTCGTTCGTTCGTTCATTCGTTCGTTCTCTCACTCACTCTCTTTCCCCCTCTCTCTTCCCGCTCTCCCTCTTCATTTATTAATCATCATTAATTTCGTAGTAACTTAACTTACCACACCTAGACTTCAGTAAAATGACACTGACCTCACATTTCAATGCTGCGACGATCGTCTTCGGTGTCCTCGCTGCAGATGCCGCATGGCCACTTGACTGGCATGTGTTTTCTGTTTCTTTCGTGGCATTATGGAGCAGGAGTGTTGCAATTACAGAATGTAAAGATGTCATTAACTTACTCCCTCTAGACTTCAGGATTCGTGAGAGTGAGTTGTTTATTCACTTATGGACCAGAAGGGGGGGGGGGGGGGTATATTCACTTATGGAACCGGGAGGGGGGGTATAGACAGTAATGTTATCATATACATGTGTCCTCTCTCTCTCTCTCTCTCTCTCATTCTCCACCTGTGTTCTTTCTCGTCCCCCCCCCCCCCCCCCCCCCTCTCCCTTTCTCTCTCTCTCCCTTTCTTCCCCTCTCTCTTCTTCTTCCCCTGCCCCTCTCTCCCTCTCTCTCTCTCTCTCTCTCTCTCTCTCTCTCTCTCTCTCTCTCTCTCTCTCACAGTCTCTTCCCCTCTCTCTCTTTCCTGCTCTCCCACTTCTCCCTCTCTCTCTCTCTATTTCTCTACTAAAGGTATTTGAGTGTGTGTGTGTGTGTGTGTGTGTGTGTGTGTGTGTGTGTGTGTGTGTGTGTGTGTGTGTGTCTGTGTGCGTGTGTGTTTGGAGGTGCATGAGTATGTGCCTCCCTCTCTCTCTCTCTCTCTAGCTCTCCCTCTCTCTCTCTCTCTCTTGTATTAATGCTGTGGCTATTGCCGACCGTTGCCGACCGTCGCCGACCGTTGCCGACCGTCACTTTCAACCGACCGGTCACCCAGTACCTTCCTCTCTGCTCCCCGCCCCATCTTTCCTTCCTGTCAATAGCAGCCCACACTTAGCAATGTCAGAATCTTCAGAGAGAGAGAGAGAGAGAGAGAGAGAGAGAGCAGACTTCACTTCAATACGAAAATAAAACGATGTCTCCGCTACCGGAAACGAAAGTAAAGACAACTTTGCATAATCATCTTTTCCGGTACTCAACTTCCGTATTTATTTCTGGTTTCTGTTTCATCGGGCTGAATTTTGGAAGAAAACCACCCAAAACGGGTCAGACTGGTCCCAAGACCATGGCTTTTAATAGCCTCTCAGTTCCAAGAAGACGCCTAGCACGAATTCGTTGCATTCAAGAGTGCATCTCCTGTTTAAGTCAAGGAAAACCTCTTCCTGAAAGCGTTTGCTATGTCCCTCTTGAACTGGAATATCGTAGCCCTGCCAAGAGCACAATCAAATTATACGCAACTCCAGACAACAAGGCACCAGTTGTGAAAGAAATCGCATGTACAACAGAATCATTGTTAATGGTGAGCGGGAAGAGCTGTGCAACGGACAAGGAAAATGGCTCAGAGTTAGAAAGGTAAAAAGTGAAAGAGTTTATCTGAGAATGTAGTATTTTCATTTCAAACTTACTTCATAGATTTGTATGGATTGTCCTTGTTTAGAGTCCCCCATTGTGTTCAGTCACTGATTAGCGAGAGAGAAGCCGGTCTCCATGAGACCTGCAGTCAATGACATTGAAACAAAGGGAAACCTCTGAACTAGGACTTTCTTCGGTTTACTCATGGTTACATGATAAATTTATGCAGCACAAATGATAGCTTTGCTGACATTCTTGTGCAATGATCATTTTCCCAGATGGAAGATCTGTTTCAAAATGCGGTTCGGAATTCACACACACACACACACACACACACACACACACACGCACACACACACGGTGAGTTGATTTTAACGTGGTGACAGCCCTGATGTGGCCCTTTGCGGTCGGCTGGGCTATAAGCAACATTATCTTATCTTATCTTACACACACACACACACACACACACACATGCACATGTATACACACACATGCACGCACGCACGCAAGCATGCACGCACATGCACACACACACACTTACATACACACACACTCAGACAGGCATGTCATATATGCATACAGATGCACACCATAATGTATGCGTATGTGTGTGTGAATGTATCATGTGTGTGTGATGCTTATTCATTTGTCATCTGGAGCAAAACGAGTTATTAGAGACATCCATAACACAATTCTGTGCAAACATGTAGCTGGGAGGAGAGGAAAGAAACATTGATGTAGACATGAACTGCAGAGACAAGATTTAGTCAGAGCTAAGAGTCAACCAACCTACACCAGAAACATAGAGATGAACCCTTTTTTTTCTAGTAACCTGACCTGTTATTATGCTGTATGTCTGGTTGCAAAAATTGGTTTCCACAAAGCAAAACTAAAATAAGTCTCACATGACTCGTCGCGCAGACACACTGTTTAAAGTGTGAATGAAAAGCAGCACCTTTAACTGACCTGTGCTCCCTCACATGCTGTATTCCAGAGCTGCCAGTTACTATGCCAAAGGCATAGCAGGACATGATTGCTTTGACAATGCTGTGCTGCTACACTTGCTGGCGAAAAGCTGCACCAAAAAGTAAAAAGTTTAGAAATAAAAGAAGAAAGGGTTCAAGGACTTAACAGTTGCTTAACCCTTATATCGCCGACGTTGCATTTCTGCGACCACGTGGCTCACCACCGACATCGCCAAAATGCGACCAACTAGGGTTACGTAACTCCCAATACTCTCACTCTCCAATCTGTTGAGTCAGAAAACCAAAAAGAAAACGTAATAGTTGGGGGATTCCCTGACCTATGCTTAGAGCCATTTGCCTCGTTTGAGCACTGTTCAGTTAAGTGTTTTTATCAATTTATACCAATTGTTTTTCCATTAACTATGACGTCATAACCAAGCACTTCGTGTACCAGAGCTTCAGATTGTTGGCGCGCCCACGACATTGGCGCATATTTTATCAGAATGACGCGTAACAGTCAGTGTGTATGCGCCAGCCTGGCGCGTCATAAAAATCGCCAACTTGTCTCGATCCTCGGTCTGTCCGGTAACCAAGCCACACCAGGTCCAAGCACATGTGGCCACACAACGGAGTATAGTACCCAAACTGGCACCTTGCTGCCTTGCCTAGCATCGCTGTGTGTGATTGGCTGACAGCCAAGCACAACAACCAATCAGCGAAGATCTATCAGTTTACCTTGCAAAGGCGAAATCGTCTGGGTCCAGAAATCGTCTGACTTTTCAACACGTGTGGAATCGAGTCATCGTTCTGCTAAAGACAAGATGCCACCGAAAGAAAAAGCTCAAACAAAGTGAAAACCAGCGGCAGCTGACTTTGTCAGCAATGTTTTCAAAGGATAAAACGAGTGGTAAGTGTTTAGTTTTTATCTCTTAGCTGAAAATTGAAGCCATCATTGTTTTTCTCTCCCTTCTAGTCTCTCTCAGCCAGCCGGCACATGTATTTCCCCCACTCCCCTTTCGGCTTTCCCACTCCTCCCTCCCGCACTCCATTGTCTTTCTCTCCTTTCCCTTGTATCTTATCTCAGCAAGGCGGCATGTGTATCCCCCCTCCCTCCCCTCGCCCCACCACACCCCCTCCTCCAGCGTTTAGTGGGTCAGTCATCCAGCAACTGCCACCGCTAAAAATAGCTAAGTGCCATGAACACATGGCGAGGAAGATGGGGTGGGAAAAGGGAAGAGAGAGAGAGACCGAGCGGAGAAGAAGAAAAAAGAGGGAGGGGGGTGTTGGACAGTACACACACATACAGACACACACACACACACACACACACACACACACACACACACTCCTTCTTCTCTCTCTCTCTCTCTCTCTCTCTCTCTCTTTTCTCTCTCTCTCTCTCTCTCTCACCACACACACACACACACACACACACACACACC
The DNA here is from genome assembly GCA_018398815.1 of Conus ventricosus. NCBI lineage: Eukaryota > Metazoa > Mollusca > Gastropoda > Neogastropoda > Conidae > Conus > Conus ventricosus. Next base: position 77,222,240 of record CM031600.1, read on the forward strand.
ACACACACACACACATATATATATATATATATACACTCAGACTGACACTGACTGTGATAGGGTGTTATTGCAGATGGTGCACAAGAACCAACAGCTGGTCAATGTTCAGGCCCAGATCACTGCAACCACTCCAAGTCCTCAAACGCCTGCAGCATGTCAACAAGATCCTGAACCAACAGCTGGCCCATCTTCACCCCCAGATTTTGTTGACAGTTCTAGTAATGGCCGGATGATCACAGATGCTGAAGAAAGTGGGGCCCCCTTGCCTTGCTCCACAAAGAAAGATACTCAACTGGCTCCTACTGCTCGCTATTTCCAATCAGCCTGGTTGAGCAAGTACTGCTGGCTGCAATACGACAAGGAGAGATGCCTGATGTTCTGCACCCTGTGTGAAACTGCTCAGAAAGACAACGTCTTAGCGGTTGGGTGCAACAACTTCAGAACCAGCACCCTCACCCGGCATGTTGCTCACCCAGACCATCAGCTGCTTCTTGTGGGCAGACAACTGAAACCTTCAGCACAGGTCACGTGGACCAAGGGCAAGGAGAACGAAGCTGCAGCTGCCGTTACAGCAATGAAAGCCTTCTATTACTGCGTAAAAGAGTTCCTTCCTCTGACCAAGTACACATCCCTCATTGCGCTTTTCAGAGAGGTGAAGGCAGAAAATATCCAGCACCTTCAAGCAGGCCCTTCTACAGACTACTCTTCCAGCTACACAGCACTAGAATTCCTGGAAGCAATGTCGATGCTCTTTGATGACCAGACTACAGAGAAGCTTAAGTCTGCTTCACCCATCAGTATCCTCTGTGACGAGAGTACAGACGTTAGTGTCCACAAGAGACTTGTCATCTGGGCTAGAGTAGTCAGTATGGAGAGTCCTGGTCCACAGCCTGAAACTCTGTATCTGAGGGATGTGCAACTTGAAGCTGGGGATGCCAAAGCAATTGCTTCAGTTCTGTTTCAGGAACTTGAGGCCAGAGGGATCTCAGTCAGCCAGGTGATGGGCTTGGGCTCAGATGGGGCTTCAGTTCATGGTGGGAAAGGTGAATGGTGTGGCTGGCCTCCTTCTCCGCAAGAACCCAAGGATCGTCATGGTGCACTGTATGGCCCACAGGCTCGCCCTGGCAACAAGTCAGGCAGCAGAAAAATTCCCCCACTGAAAGAGTTCAAGGAAACGCTGACATCGCTTTTCTACTATTTTAGCAAGAGCTCATCAAGGACGCAAAACTTAGAAGAGATTCAGAAAGTGCTTGAGGCCCCAGTCCTGAAGGTATGTGAGATCCACGACATCAGATGGCTGAGCTTTTATGAAGCACTGCTGTCTGTCCACAAGAATCTTGTGCCACTGATGGTCTACTTTGACAGCCTGAAAAGCAGAAGGACCCCAAAGGAGAAGGCCTGGCCAGAAAGTGAACAGCTACAGCTTTGTGTACTACACCTGTCTGCTGCTCGATGTCCTGACCCCTCTTACAGTTCTTTCCCAGGCACTGCAGAAGAAGAACCTGGATCCTTCCAGAGCTGATGTCCATGTGGAGCAGTGCAGGTCTGATCTGATTCTCCCGGTTGACAACCCAGACAGATGTCAACACCTGAGTGCACTGGAACAGGACTGTCATCTGGAGGAAAAGACCTACAAGCATGTAAAATCACCGTTCAGAAAGTCTCCTCTACTCTGCTGCCCTCATTTGTAGAAGAAGTCCTCAACAATCTGAAAAAGAGATTTCCTGATATGGAACTGCTCCAGGCATTCAAGGTGCTGGCTATGAGGCCGATTTCATTTGTTGACAAGAACAAGTTGGATGACTGGGGCATGGAACAAATGGAGAAACTTCTTCAACAGTTTGCTGACGAGAAGACACACACCTGGGAGGGTCAGAAGAGCACCAGCACTGAGCCTTTTATCAACAGAGAGAGAGACCATGGATGAGTGGAGACTTCTGAAGAGAACAGTCCTGAGTGAGCAGTTCCCTAGAGACGACTTTGTGACTCTGTGGCAGGCCATCTGCAAGTTATACCCTGGGACTTTCAAACCTTAAGAAGCTGACAGCCTGTGCTCTAACCTTGCCTGTCCACACAGCAGATTGTGAAAGGTCCTTCTCGTGCAGAACTACATTCACACCCAGAGGAGAAGTGCCCTCACAAAACACACATTGTGACCAGCTGATGAGGGTGTGCATTGATGGATCTAGCTTCCAGGACATGCCCTTTATGAGTGCAGTGCAGGTGTGGGCGGAAAAAAACGCAGGCGGTACTGTTCAAGGACTAGGTGAAATACCTTTGATTGTCAATGACCCATCTTTTTCAAAATTGACCCATCATTTTGCATGGCCATGGGTCATTGGGCCCATGATGTCTGAAAACAATCTGAAGCTCTGGTGTACTCGGCTTTGCCATACATTTACCACAGATTAGGTGCTGAAATATTGAATAGACAGTCAGTTGATAAAGAACACCCAGATTGTGATCAGGAAACATTATATGAAAGGAAGGCTTGACTGAATTACCACAGAGGCTGACTGTTGCATGCATGCCAAGTGAAGGGCTGAGCAGGCAATGTGTCTCACACACACACACACGCACACACACAGGCCTTTTACTGTTGCTGGATCTGGGCCAACTTGCAGTGACTGAATTGAAAGCCGTGTGAATGAGAGAGACATTATAGGGGGCGACTCACAGCTATGAGATAATGAACTGCAAGCCCAGCTGGCTTGCCATGAATCAAGGTCGAAGGGGGCGTGGCTGACTGACACATGTCAGAGGTGCGCTGCAGAGATGAGTTTGAGTGACCAGCTGGACTCATGCGCCCTAGCAGCATTGCTCCCCAGGCTAGACACTAACAGGCAAGTGAATGACTTTGTTTTCATGAAAAAAATATTGCTTTCAACAGTGAGAGTGAAAGGGGTGTGTGTGCATGTGTGTGTGTGTGTGTGTGTGTGTGTGTGTGTGTGTGTGTGTGTGTGTGTGTGCATGCATGCACGTGTATGTCTGTGTGTGTGTGTGTGTGAGTGTGTGTGTGTGTGTGTGTTCCCTTTTTCTTTCTTGAATGTGTGTACAAGTGGGGCATAAGAAAGTGTGTGTGTGTGTGTGTGTTCCCTTCTCTTTTTCTTTCTTTCATGTGTCTGCCAGTGGGGTGTAAGCAGTTTGTTATGTGTGTGTGTGTGTGTGGTTTCTTTTCTGCATCACCTCATAAGTCATATGACTAATTATTCCTCTGAATGTTGTTTCAGGAGTGCTGGTGAACAAGGATGATTTTCAACCTGTGGACTACTTCCAGCTCTTCTGCTGTTGGGATATGTTGACTTGTAGCTTTTTTTTTCATTTTTCTGTTGGATATTACATACTTTCTGGTCCTTATTTTGTGAGTGGAGTATATTTCCTTCTTTGTTCAGAGTTTGATGGCATGCTTTCTTCTTTTTTATGTTGAGACGAAAGATAGCATTCAATTTTTTCATATTGCTTTTTTTTTTCACTTGAAATTACCAAAAATATGAAATTGTTGTTGTCTAACCATTACTAACATTCTACAATTCAACAAAGTACAGTTTATTTCCTGCATTTCCAAAAAAAAAAACAGCATGAAAATTGGTTGTTTAGTTCCAGAGATATCCACATTTTACACATGCTGGTATGAAATAAGAGATTTTTTGAAAAATGGCTGGTGATGGGGATTTATGCAAAACAGAATGTCTGGCGGTGAAAGGGTTAAATAGCACTGAGACAACACAGATCTTTAGACTTTAAACATATTTCATTAAAAAAAAAAAAAAAAAAAAGGCCACATTCAGATACGAGGGAATGGAAAAAAAAATTGCAGACGATGATCATGATGTTGGTGCCTGGTCGACAGGTTTCTTTGTCAGCCTTTTTGATTTTTTATGAGGCAAGTTGAAACTGTGTGGTATCTAGTGAAATTTCGACTTTCTTAGTCCAAGAGGTGTCATATGTGAAGCGAAATGCAAATTAAGTATTTTTGAGTCAGACTTGTCGCATCACATATGAATGCCATGCTTAAATTTGGAATGCTACCCTTAAAATGTCAAAATTCTACACTTTGTGCTTTTGAGACCTTGGCAGCTCTGATATTCACTCGACATGTTCATGTGTACCGGATTGCATGTGTCAAAGTGCAGCCATTACTATACATACTTTCCAGTCATCATGTAAGTAACAGGAACCATAATTGAATTTATCGAACTGAATTTTAAGATGCATTTGGCGAGTTGGGAACATTAAATCTCGCCCCTGAACTGCTGAAGAAAAAAAGAAAAGAAAAAAACACAAACACTCCTAGCTTTACACTGATGGAATGTTTTTATACTGATTCATGGTGATAATGAGGACAATATTGCAATGTTTTACGCAGGTGAAGACTACATCCAGCGATGACTTTGAAAGTGTTGAGGGAGACGCCTGGCTCCTGTTATTCAGTAGTCGAAGTTCAGTGGAGGAAACGCCTCCTGTTGTCCCCGTCACTCCTGACACTCCCCCTACCCTCAGCTTTGAGAAACCTACCATTTCAACGTAAGTATCAGCTGTGTTGTGTATAAAATCCACTTTTCTTTTTTGGCTGTCTTTTGTTTATTTTCAGTATTGTCTGCAACTATATATTTTCTTGGAGCTAGAACTATTGCTGAGCTGTTTCAATATCTGTATCACCAGTATATCAGGGAGGGTTTTTTTTTTCTTGTTTTTTTCTTCTTTTTTT
>CM031600.1:77231947-77266947 GCA_018398815.1 Conus ventricosus
CAGTCCCTACAGCAGTTAGAACTGGCCACTCCGTGTGTGTGCGAGCTTTCTGAGAGCTGTGATCAGACAACCAACAGGATCCAGTTGTGCTGAAGCTGGGTTTCATTGGTCTTGTATATTTGAAATAAATCTGTCTGATGTTACAATATTGGAGCACTCTCACGTTTTTGCTGGTCGAGTTATTGGGTGACAAAGCTGGTATGTTTGTACTATATATAGACCTGAGGCAACTGGCAATAATTATGTGATAAGTCATGCAGCAGTCAAAGGGTTCATTTTTTCCAATTTTTTTCTTGGTTGTTGTTGTTGTTTTTGGTGTTGTTGTTGTTGTTGTCATTGTTCTTCTTATTCTTATTCTTATTATTATTATCACTATTACTCAATCATTTATTCAAATTTTTGTTCATTCACTGAAAGCCTACCTTTAAAAACCTTGCCAGTTAGGAACGTCTTCCTTTGATTGTGTGTGTGTGTGTGTGTGTGTGTGTGTGTGTGTGTGTGTGTGTTGTGTGTGTTGTATGTGTGTATGTGTGTGTGTGTGTGTGTGTGTGTTGTGTGTTCTCATTCATACAACGTTTTTCTTGATCTCTTAATGTAAAAGGCAACTGATCCCCCAATCAGAGCTGTACAGAATGGATCCTGGATCCCGCTGTGGATGTGTGTGGGAGAGTCTGAATGAGTAGCCTCGAGTAATGCCACTGAGGTAACAAAGATGGAAGGTAAGGCAGCCAGATAAGGAAAGAGCGTACAGACAAAGACGTGAAGGTCTGTGATGTTGGTTGGTGAAAGGCTTCACTGTAACTCACACATTGCTTACACTGCTGTTCCAGATGGGAGGAAGTGGTTGATGGTCACTACACCCTACGCTTCCAGTCCCACAAGCCCAGCGTGCTGCCCCATGATACAACGGCCGTGGAGCAGCTGCGCAGCGTCCCTCCGGTGTGGTCGATGGAGCATGACGAAGCCCTGGTGCAGCTGATGGCCCAGCACATCCCCCGCGACAACGACGCCCTGGGAGCCATCAAGAACTATGTGGAGCACGTCGACGTGTCATCCTACTGCGTGAGTCAGCGTTGTGTTCCTCCCATGTCGCTGCCTGTGCTCCACCACCCACTAAAAAGGACAAAGATTTTTTTCTTGCTTTGCCCATATGTCAAGGAATAGACGCCATGACTGGGTTGGGCTCATGCTGATGAGGAAGATCAAGGCTTCTGGGATCAGTGCCTGTCTGCTTCACTGTCATTATAGCCTACACTTTCGCACAAGACCTTTTTTCCCTAGCAATTGTCATCATTATACTTATATAGCATCTATCTTCAGTTAAAGACCAAGCTCTAAGCACCTTACAATCCATACTCAAAATACAATGGCTGCCTACTGGGGTAGAGCTGACTGAAGATCTGCGTGATCATTCGTTTCCCAGGTCATTCAGTGTAAAACATTGAAAATCAAATTAAAACTTGAAATTAAAAAAAAAAAAACATATTGATGACTGTCACCATCATTGTTCTTTCTGGAAGTGGAACAAATAGTGCTTCTGCCACAAAAAGAGTTCTCACTTCATGTTACAGCTTTTGGAAAGTGGTTGTCTGCTGGGTTCGATTTTAAGTGGTTCATGAGTACAACTAATGTGCAGACTGGCACAGTGCATGGTGTTAAGAGTTGACATGCAATGCTGAATGCATGCAGCTCATGGGACCTTTTGAAAGATGCCCAGAGATCTGCATTGTTCTGGTCAGAGGAAGGGAGGAGGAAGCTCAGAGCTGCCAAGCACATTGCATTCGATGTAGCATGCTACAAGTTTGTAGTGACAATGCTACACTGCTACATTTTGTGACAAAACACTACACTTGAAAATAAAAATCTAAAACTTGAACATGCTTCATGGACTTAAAATGGCTGAAACAGGTCCAAGCCAACATGGATCTTTGACTTTAGACTTATTTTGTCAAAAAAATGGCTAAGTTCAGTAAAAAAAAAAAAAAAAAAAAATGGGACAAAAAAAAAACCCACTAAGATGATTGTGCATATGTTGCCATGTTGATTGGTTTCCCTGAATTTTTGTTTTTTCTTTTGGTAGGTCAGTTCAAAACCATGCGATAACCAGCAAGATTTCCGTCATTTTAGTCCACCGTCATGTTGTATGCAAAATTAAGTGCAACTGAAAGTGCTATTGAGTCTTGACTTTTTGGCATCACATATGAGTGCTACACTTCAGTTTGGAATGCTACACTTAAAATGTCAAAATGTTACTCTCTGTGCCTTTGAGACCTTGGCAGTGTAAAGCTGGTCTATGAGTGACTCGGTCCATGGCGTGACCTCATCCTGTGTCAAGGACAGGCACATCATGCACTGGCTTGCCATGCCACTCACCACCTCTGCCAAGGATCTAATGATTTCACCAGTGTTAGTTGGTTGGTTGGTTTGTCTGTCTTTTATGAGATTACGCCAGAGTTACTGAATTGGTTTGAACAGAACTTAGTGTGAAGATGGAGTGTGTCCCAGTGTGGAACGTGTTTAATGTCGGTCGGATTCCGGGTCAAAGGACAGATCCAAGATCCTTGCAGTAAGATGACATAGAATTTACAGAACTGATTTACATGGAACATGGTGGAAAGAATGTGTGGCCATAGAGTTGAACCCATTCATTGTTTCTGTTGATCTGTGGTATGAATTGAACTCATCTTAACACTCTTCAGTTCTTTCCCTTGAATTTCGATCACTGGTGGTCGACGGTTTTCTTCCTGGAATTATGGTATTTAAAACAACATTTTTGTTATCTGAAGCAATATATCGCCTAAAAAACCCGAAATAGACACATTCATCCCAAAAATATTATTATTTTAGAAATAATGCGCAGAATCTTACACAAAAAAAACATCCATAATGCAAAATGCAAAAATCTCAAAAACTTTTGGGAGTTAACCAAACTTGGTGGAACGATGGACCGTGGTCAGAGGACGAAGCCATTAAATCTTGATGCCGAGTTGTGGGGCGGATCCAGATCAAAGAATAGATCCATGATCTCTTCTGCTTATGCAGAGGTCTGTGCATCTCCAAGCGCCCTTCTGGTTACACTGTGTTATGTTAAATAATGCATTACATCACACTGCATTGCATCACTCCACATTTTGCCGTGTTACATTTCGCTGCTGCACATAACCTGATATTTTCACAGATTGTTTGCATACTAAACTACATGGTGTGTGTCAAATGGAAATATACACAGAGAGCTCTAACGCAGCCTTAACACATGTGTAACGTTCCAGGATGACGATGGCCCCCTCAACCTGACGGACGGGGACCCCGACACGTACTGGGAGAGCGACGGCAGCCAGGGTCAACACTGGATCCAGCTGAGGATGAAGAAAGGAACGGTCATCAAGTAAGTCATCTCCCAGTCAGAACAGGCACCCCTGACCACCACCAAACTAACTCTGTAGCAGCGCAGTGTCTCCTTTGGAGGGTAGCCTCATGATGACCTAATGGTGATAGCTCCTTGAGGGCTGCTGGTGTTGGGACTGTGATGGGATGACTCTGAGTGTGGCTGTGCGTAGGGAGACCCAAAATGAACACCAGCACGAGATGAATGTGGTTTTGAGGACATAGAGTACAAAATTAAATGTTCTTTTAACACAAAGTTCTGTCCTCTTGTGCATTTCATAGAAATCAGACTAGCCACCTGCTTTTGTATATATAATGCAGTCTTGGTTTTTTTTTCATGCATGCCATGATGGATTTTTTTTTTTATCAAAGCTTTGTCTTCTTTCTCACTTTTGCATAGGGAAAAGCCTCCCAGCTTTTTATGAAGTTTCATAGATCATACTGGATGTGAGTAACTGAGACTGAAACAGTGTCGTGAATGTAAAGCATTGGTGATCTGATGTGATGAACATGTTTCAGTCATTTTTGATACGCTGAAATGTCACTGTTCTTCCTTCTTTGGTCGTTCTGTTCATCTTAGTTTATTGTTTGTGCCTACATGTTCAAAAGATGATTTGATCGAAAGGGAAAACAAGTAATATACACACTATTGTACTTTAAATGTGTATCACGTTCGGTTTTCTTTTACAGGAAACTGTGCATTGTTCTGGATGGAGCTGACGACAATTACCTCCCCTCACGCATGGTGGTGCAGGGAGGTGAACAGGAAAACCTCAAAATCCTCAACACAGTTCACATAGACTGGTGAGTTTCCCTTTAGAATCGCTCAGTACGGTTCACGTAGGCTGGTGTATTCCCTCAAAGTCCTCAACGCACTTCACACAGTCCAGGCAGTTTCCCTCAGAACCCTCAATAGAATTCATGTAGACTGGTGAGTTTCCATGAAAATTCTCAGTACAATAAATATAGATTCAGTGAGTTTCCACGAAAATTCTTAGCACAGTTCGTATGGACTGATGAGTTTCCATGAAAATTCTCGACACAGCAAAGAGAGACTAATGAGTTTCCATGAAAATTCTCAGCAGAGTTCATATCGAGTAATTTTCTTTCTTTCTGTGTACGCAGGCTGATACTCCTGTGGACACTCCCTGTATAGACAGACAAGGATTAATCCCATGACCGGTTTTTTATCCCGCCATTAAGGCAACCATACTCCAAGTTCGGGGAAGGTGCATGCTATGTGTAACATGTCATCCATACCAACGGCCAAACTGGCCTTCTTTTCCAAAAGTTGGTGATGGGATTTTACGTGTGTGCAAGATGTTACGCGTGCATTCACACACGGAACCTCGGTTTATAATCTCATTTGAAGGACTGTATGGGAAATGGAGTCAGAACCAATGTTAACTCTGAGGGAAAAATCCCCCTGTACTGAAACGGCCCGGCAGAGATTCGAACCCGCAACCTCTGGATCACGATTCCAGCGCTCTACCAACTGAGCTATTCCAATCCCCATATTAAGTAATAGTTTACATGAAAATTCTCAACACGGCAAACAAACACTGATGAGTTTCCATGAAAATTCTCTACACAGTTCATGTGGACTTATGAGTTTCCATGAAAATTCTCAACACAGCAAGCATAGACTGATGAGTTTCCATGAAAATTCTCTACACAGTTCATGTTGACTGATGACTTTCCATGAAAATTCTCAACACAGTTCATTTTGACTAATGAGTTTCCATGAAAATTCTCAACACAGTTCATTTCGACTAATGAGTTTCCATGAAAATTCTCAACAGTTCATGTTGACTGATGCGTGTCCATGAAAAGTCTCAGTAGAAAATGTCCAGTGATGCTGTTGGTGACATGTTGCTGAACATGTTTTGTGAAATTGCTGGAAATGTTTCGTGATGGTGTTGACAATGTCCGGCATGATCTGCTGAAGAAAAATGTTCAGTGAATTGTTGGTCAGGACCGTGACGGACACTCAGGACATCGTGATGCTGGAGAACATGACAGAACACTTCCCCATCATCATGATCCGCATCAAGGAATGTATGGGTATGTATGTGTCGGTATCTCAACTGATCATGATCCGCATCAAGGAATGTATGGGTATGTATGTGTCGGGTATCGCAACTGATCATGATCCGCATCAAGGAATGCATGGGTATGTATGTGTCGGGTATCTCAACTGATCATGATCCGCATCAAGGAATGCATGGGTATGTATGTGTCGGGTATCGCAACTGATCATTCTCAACTGATCATGATCCGCATAAAGACTGCATGGGTATGTATGTGTCAGGTATCGCAACTGCACAGTCACAAAACTGGGGTTGCCATTGGTTAGGAATAAAACTGCAGAGCATTTGTGTATAGGCTTTATATGGGTCAGAGCAAACTGGAACCATCATAGAAAAATGGGGAGTTTGTATTATACTCCCTGTCTGGCGTCATATACTTACCATGTCAGACCATAGCATTCCACGGCAGTTAGTTAGCTCTGCAGGCCGAGATTTTTTGTGGCTAATGCAGTAATAAGACCATCACGTGACGTCCACACTACTTCCGCCAGGCAAGAAACCGGTGTAAACTTCCTTTCCTCATTCAACGAGGCCTATGCGCAAGGTAACCCCGAGAACCATAGCACTAGCGGGGAAGGTAGGGTGGGCATTAGAGTCTGACATGGTAAGTATACTAGCCAAACAGGGAGTATAATACAAACTCCCCATTTTGGCGTCATATACTTTACCATGTCAGACCATAGCAGAATTCAAAGGAATCGGAGGAGGGCTTAGTGCCCTAATGGTTCTTGGGTTAGCAGAGGAATAGATATCGCTGCGTTAGCCGCAAAAGAAGTCCCTAGAACCATCAGCCCTGGTCATGCGGACACCCCTAAAATAAAGGCTTATGAAGGGATTTTCCGGATGCCAGTAGGCTGCCTCGAGGATGTGGTGCAAGAGGACAGAGCGCTGAATCGCTGTGGAAGTGGCCAGCGCCCTGCCCTCATGGGCCCGGGGAGATAAGACAGGAGATCCTTATACGCCCGGGCGTAGGCCGATCTGCCCATCTTGGAAGCATATAGAGAGGACTGGGAGGAGCGCCTGGGGCGCGGGTTCCCAGTAGCCCCGAATGGAGCCAGCTGAGAGCCTAACGAAGAAGATAGGAGAGATAGGAACTACCTATCTGAAAATTGGAAGGCCAGATGGAGGAAAAGAGATGAGCCCAGAAGGTCATCTCTCCCCTTGAAAAAGGGCTCACCCTGTGGGGATTGGGAATGGAGGGAAGGCGTATGTTATGAGGCCAGATCAGGGAGGGTGAGCGACTCTGGGCCTGAACACTGTTCTCCACTGGGCTGAGGGTTAGCCTGCTGAGGGTCCCTTCACTCTGTGAGGAGGAGGAACCCCGCTATGTGTGTAGCGCAGATGGTGAATCCCCGCACGGCAACAGTGGAGAGGGCCTCTATTCGGGGGGGAGAGGCTGAGGGAGCGAGCCCCCTTCCCCCAACCCCCCCTTTTTTTTTTCTTTTTTTTTGTTGTTGTTGACACAACAAGGCACCGAAGTGTTGTCCGGGGGCAGGAGAACAAGTCGGTGCGAGACTTGGAGTTGGAAGCAGGGGAAGGAGGGAGAGGCTGAGGGAGCGAGCCCCCTTCCCCCACCCCTTTCTGTTGACATAAACAAGGCACCGAAGTGTTGACCGCGGGCAGAGAACAAGTCGGTGCGAGACCTGGGTTGGAAGCGGGGAGGGCAGCCTGCCCCGTCGCTCACTGTGCTCCCGCACTCCCGAGGTATGAGGGTTCTCAAAAGGGACAGCCCGAGATGAAGGGGGAGTGTAGAGTTGAACTAGTGCCATCTCCCTACCCTCCGCTCGTAAGGACAGGAACACGAACGAGCGTGTATTTAACACAAAATAGCGCATGGCCCAGTATCTTAAAAATTTTAAGATACTGGCCATGCGCTATTTTGTGGCCATAGTCAGCATGAGTGTGTGGTTTGTGACCCCATAGATGGCAAATGGGGGGATCTTTCGCATACAGAACATAGAACATAATGTTTTGGGGATCCTAACAACCAGTACTGCTTACCTTGACCCCAAGATCCCGAAACGCACACTTTCCTGACATGTCGATTGCCTTGAGCACCGACGGGAAAATGGCGGATGTAAGTATCGCGTCTTCACGCGAAACGAGACTATACAAAACTAGGACGAGACCTTGGAAAATCAATACTTCAAGGCGAGTGTCGTCTGCTACGCTAGGGCCGTTTGTGGGAACCCATTACGAACATATCGAGGGTTACGGGCCAGGATGTGTCATCTCGACTTTTTTCACATTTTCAGTTTTTTGCATAAATGGTATAATTGAGGCGTAAGGTTTCATGTGATGATGGCAGTTTTGATGTTTAATTATAATCACGTAATTAATTAACAAAGCCTGAATGTATCATCTTCAAAACGAGTATGTCTGCTCTGCCCGGAAAAGTCAAAGTGTGATAGTGTATTCCAACCGTCAGTGTTCAGGCTAGCTGTTCAGGTATATCCTGCCCGAAAGTGTCATCTTGGGGAAAAACAAAGTGTGGGTCGGGTGTGCTGGCTGCTGACCCTAAAATGCACTGCTGCAATAACTCTGCTGGCGCTGGAAATGTGATGGCAGGTTGTGATAACTCTGGCCCTGGCATCTTTTTCTGGTCTGAGAAGAATCATTTCCCGAAACACTTTTGCGCTGACAGTGGCCGGCACTACTAGTCATCATTTTTACTTCCTGTTTGCTTACACCGCCCTGGAATTCCATGTTCCAGACTGCATGTACTTTCAACTCATCCTTTCTCAGTGAAACCACGTGTGTACAGTGATCGTCAGTGCTGTCAAAGGTAAAACCGTTTTAACTATATGTAATTCAGTTATATTTTTATCATAACCAAGCCAAGTGAGCAACTAATGGGAATGACTGATCGTAAATTTTACACTTGCTGTCTGCATGTGAAATTTTCATAATAAATGTGAAGTTGAAAATTCCACACACACACACCGCTTGCACACGCACACACACACACGCTTGTACACACGTACACACACACACACAAAACACACACACACACACACACACAAAACCACACACACACCACACACAACCGCTCCCATAAGCATACACGCGGCCCCTTCCCATCACCCCCACTCAAACACATACCCATTCACCCATGCAAGCCCTGATGCATGCACCCACACGCACCCTCGTCCAACTTTTCCGCATACACACCCACACTTTACACAAGTAAAATACAAATACAATCATGTAATAGACATTGTTATGAAACCCATGGGCAGACATTCTGGATTAAAAAAGATTTAAATGTACAATCAACCATGGGAACAACAATATTAGTAAAAACTTTTATTTTTTTTAAATGGGGGGGGGGGGGGGGGGGTGATGAGAGAACGAGCTTTAGAAACAACAGTGAGACATAAGAAAAGAAGCGGCAATGGGGAGAGTGAGAGCGAGCGAAAGAGAGAGAGAGAGGGGGTGGAGATTGCAAAGGGGTTGGGGGGGGGGGGGGGGGAAACAACGAAAAGAAGGGGGAGATAAGAGAAAAAACAAGAGTAGGGGAGAGGGGGAGACGGGAGAGTGAGAGAGAGAGAGAGAGAGAGCGGAGGGTGTTGGGGGGGGGGGGGGGGGGGGGGGGCAGTGGAAAGAAGAAATGGGAAGGGGCATGAGAAGGAAACAGAAATTAAAACAATAAAAATTCTGACTACCCAATGCCCATAAGGGTCATGCAGCCATAAGGGTGATAATAATATCTAAATGCAAAACTATCCCATTTCCCTTTATCCCTGTCTCTTTGTGCATAATGTTACTTGCCCTAAAGTGGCACATCGGAAGGAGGTCTAGTCGCCACTGTCCGTTGCATAAGTGGCGATCCGGACTGAAGGTTGTACGAGTTTCAGAAATTCAGTAATGAAAGACTTTTAAGTAACCAGCCAGGTACTTGCAATATTCAGTAGATACATACTTATGACAATGAATAACTTGAATGTTAATCACAATGCATTTATTCAGGTTAGAATTCATTTCCCTTCGTGTGTCCTTTTTCCCTTTAAAAGCTGTGATTGATTATTGTGAAAAGAGGTTAATTTCTTCATTTTCGCAGGCGGAACAGATTGAGTAATCAGATTTACCTCAAGGCTGGAAACTGATGCAGGGTATTTTATTTTACATTGTTGCAGGGTGTATGATGTCTGGAGAGTGGGAAGATGATAGCGTATACCTGAGTCTGGCAGCCTCCTTCACTGAAGATATAGACGACACTGCTGCTAGCAGTCACCGATATGATGCGCCTGATGAAACGAGGCAAACTGTGACGTCAGCAGCAGATCCAGGGTTTGTCACGTCCGACAACGAGCCCCAGATCAACCTGCAGATGGCAAGCCAGCATGAGACTTTACCAGCAGATCCAGGGTTCGTCACGTCCGACAACGAGCCCCTGATGAACCTGCAGACGGCAAGCCAGCATGCGACTTTACCACAGATCCAGGGTTCGTCACGTCCGACAACGAGCCCCTGATCAACCTGCAGACGGCAAGCCAGCATGCGACTTTACCAGCAGATCCAGGGTTTCGTCATGTCCGACAACGAGCCCCTGATCAACCTGCATACGGCAAGCCAGCATGCGACTTTACCAGCAAATCAAGGGTTTGTCACGTCCGACAACGAACCCTTGTGTTCAGTTGCTCACAGTCGCCGCCGATTGAAAAGACGGGATCGCGATCTGGCAAGAGCAGTCTCAATGAGTGCAAATGCTGCAAAAAAATCCGCTCATGACAATACCATGCACAAGCGTAGGCTAGAAAACCTTCTTTCAGCCAGTGGGCTGAAGTTGGTAGATGTTCCAGCTGATGGGAATTGTTTTTTCATGCATTTTCGTTAACTCTGAACCTCAGTGCAGAAGGATATACGCAAATGTCTGTGTGACTGTCTTGAGGACAACATGGGCATTTTTGTTGATTTCTTGGTGTTTTCAGGTGACCAAGACAGCAGATGCACCGAGTACATGAAGAATGTGCAAGAGCTGAGAAATCCCGGCAAGTACAGCAACAGTGCAGGTGACATGCTGCCCAGGAAACTAGCGAATTGGACACAAAGAATTGTCCGGATCTATTCCAGCAACATTCGGAGGCCAATCGTTGATATTCATCCAACTCGTACCAATGTGCAACAAACCACTCCTGTACTGGAACTTGCACTGCTGGAGTATCCTGGAGCACCCCTTTACAATGCCTGCACTTCTCTGACCAATCAGGAGAGTTTGATTTCGCAGGATCAGGTGAACCCCACTGCCATGGAGCAGAGTCTGTTCTGCCAGATCAGCTGTTTCACACAGATGCTAATCAAAGCTCTCCGAACACAGGCGCAGTGAAATGACGACCTTCCTGCAACACCACCTGCAATGGACCAAGAATTAGCACCACCAGATCATGATGGCCAGTCAGCCAACCTGCCTCAGCAATGTACACCTCCTACCTGTCGTTCTACTGGTTTAGACCACCCAGAAAACAGGGAAACTACAAATCACCCCCTAAGAAAGTCCTAACCAGGAAAAAGGTTGCTCAGCCGCATACATGGAAAAAGAATGTGCGAAAACAACTGCGCTTACAGGGAAAGTCATACTTGTCTGGAGAGGGAAAACAGATTCCTGAGAAAGCAGTACGGAAAGTAGACTGTTCAAAGTGCAAACTGAAGTGTGATAGACTGTGGAGAGGAGAGAAGAGATTTTTGAGTCATTCTACACACTTGACACATACGAAAAACAGAAGCAGTACGTGTGCAGCCATGTCATTGAACAGAATACAAAAAACCCTACACAATGACGAAACCATGAAGCAATCGCAAAGAAGAGGCATGTGAGCCGGGAATACCATTTCACCATCGATGGAAACAAGGAACGGGTTTGTAAGAAATTTATCTATCCACACTGGCCGTCAGTCAAAGTTATGTGGATGACGCATTGGAGAAAACCGCGCAGTGGCGTGTACGTGGGGCCTCAAAGCAGTGGAAAGAGACTCTCACAACAAGGTTCCAGATACTGATGTTGAGAGAGTGAAGCAGCATATTGCGCTTTTCCCTGCCATTCCTTCCCACTATACCCGGGAAAAATACGCAACGAGAGTACCTAGCATCTGACCTCAACATCAAGAAGATGCACGAGCTCTATGTGGAGGAATGCCGGAAAGAAAACATCAAACCAGTTTCTTCACGACAGTATAAAAAGATATTCAATGAAAATTTCAACCTGTCCTTTCATAAACCTAAAAAGGACCAGTGTTCCACCTGCACCATCTACCAAATGAAAAAAACTGGAAGGAAAAGTTGGCGAAAAAGAGGTAGAGTCGCAAAAGCAACATTTGGGCCGAAAAGAAAGAGCAAGGGAGGAAAAACAGAAGGACAAGCAAGCAGCCCAGAAGGACCCTTCCAAGCACGTTGTCACGGTCGATCTGCAAGCGGTTCTGCAGGGTCCATGTACAAATGTCAGCCAGCTGTACTACAAAACGAAAACTGTCTGTGTACAATTTCACAGTCTACTCCTGGCAGATGGCCAAGGCTTTTGTTACATCTGGATGAGACAGAGGGTCAAAGAGGTTCTTGTGAAATTGCCACTTGCATCTTCATGTACTTGGAGTCACTGCCACACACAGTCAAGGAAGTGACCATCTTCTCAGATTGCTGCGGAGGGGAAAATCGGAATCAAAATCTGACAGCGGCACTCATGCATGCAGTGGATACTATTCCCCATCTTGAGGTCATCACTCAAAAGTTTTTTGGAGACTGGGGACACACACATGGAATGTGACTCGATGCATGCGGCAATATCGCATGCAAAGAAAACTACGGATGTTTATGTCCCAAGCGAGTATGACATAGTGCTCCGATTTGCACGGAGACAAAAACCGTATGTCGTCATTCCACTGAAAAATCCTCAATCTATGATTTCAAGAGGTTGGCCAGGTCAACCATCCGCAACACCAAATAGACACAGACGGGCGACGTCTGAAAAGGTTGCAAATCAGATGTATGCAAGTGTGCAAAGGGCCCAAAGGGGACATCATGAATTTCAAGACAATCTTACGATGAAGACTTTAGATCATATACGCCTTGCTGGATCAGCCAAACGAAATCGACCAGCACCAATGAAAACACTCCCACTCTTGTACAGCGCAAAACTGTCTATTTCAAAGGAGAAGCATCGTGATCGGATGTCTTGTGCAGCTCTGGATCATTCCTGAACACCACCACCACTTTTGCAGAACGCTGCCTGTGTCTTCATCGGCCAAAGACAAGCTGCCAGAGCCGGACATGGAAGATTCTTTTGAAAGTGACTCAGAATGAGGTGGTCAGTTTGTTCAGAAGCCTTGCTTTCCCCACCAGTCTTGGATTGAAGAGTGCAGGGGGACAGGATGGGGTTTGAATATATGCGAAGGCTCAGTGATTGATTATGATAATGGGGTAGAACGTATTGGTTTCTGTGCTGTTTGTCAGAATGGTATAGAACCTCTGATCTGTCATTGTTAGAAAGAAAGAAAAACACTGAGTAGTTACACTGTGTTGTCCCAATCAGTGAACAATTGCATGCTGTTTTTGATTACACCTTTGTATTCGTTTATTGATTAATTCGTTGACCCGGGTAATCATGATTGACTGATTAGTCAAAGAGAGAGAGAGAGAGAGATTTCAAGCATTGACATCAAGAACTGAAAACTACGATCACCAGAATGTTAAAATCCTTTGTGCCCTCTGTCATCACCATAATTGAACAAATGTTGAATCATGTCACGCGAGAGCGCATGTCTGCGTCCGTATGTTCGTGTCTGTGGGTGGGTGTGAGTGTGAGTGCGTGCGTGTACTGTGTGTGTGTGTGGTGTGTGTGTGTGTGTGTGTGTGTGTGTGTGTGTGGTGTGTGTGTGTGTACGTGTTGTGTGTGTGTCTCCCGCTTTTCTTGCTTGTCCACCCTCCAGTAATAATATTGTCTTGAAATGTTTCCTATGGTTTAATTGTGGCATTTTATTGCAATTTTTTTATGGATCAGCATACTTTTTACTTACATTGCTTTTTAAGGTTAACTGGGTCTGGATAATGTTGTTAAGAAGGTGAACTCGCGTACCTGTGTATGTGTTTTGTGTGTGTTGGCGTGCGTGCACCTGGGTGTGTGGTTTGTTTTTTTGTTTGTGTGTGTGTGTGTGTGTTGTGTGTGTGTGGTGTGTGTGTGTGTGTGTGTGTTAGAGAGGACAAAAAGAAGTCCTGGTCCCTTCAACATGTGTCTCTGCCTCTATGATTCCCCCCCCCCCCCCCCACCTCCTCTTTCTCTCCGCATTTCTTGCTTGTCCACCCCCCAGTAATCAGATAGTCTTAGAAATTCTCCAGTCAATAGTTCCAGTCAGTATGGTTTAATTATGGCATGTTATTGTATTTGTTATGGATCGGGATACTTTTAACTTACATTGCATTAATATATGTATATATATGTATTTTTTGTTTTTAAGGTTAACTGGATCGGATAATGCTGTTAAGGTGAACTTAAGTGTGTGCGTGCATGTGTGTGTGTGTGTGACTTTGATGGAATGGGAATTTCTAGTCAGCTTGATCATTTTTTTGTTTAAAACTGAAATGCATTCCCCCAAAAATAAACTTTAGAAAAAAAGATGCAAAGCATGACTATAATGATGATGACAGTATAATGTGGAGAGAGAGAGAGAGAGAGATTATCTTTGTCGTATTGTTATACTTTCAACAATTTGCTCACTGTCAATGTCAGTAATGAAGCATCTGCATGACCTTAGCAACACAATTTTTATCGGGAAAAAAATAAAATGAATATACAAAACTTTACTTAGTGCGTGTAATGCCTGGAATATTGATGAGATGAGCGATTTTTTTTGTCTATTTAAGAGCAAGTAAATGAGAAAGTAACAGTGCCTGCATAACACATTTGGGCCTTCCTTTTCACTGCCTCTGTGAGAGGCTGGGTCAGTAAGGCCAGATAGGGTAGCGGTAATGCAAACATTTGAGATGGCACCCACCTGCAGACAACCATCAGTGAAAGGTGATATACACCAGCCTCAAGTTTTCCCCCACCCTCTGACCCCTGTGACCTGCCGTACGCATCAGCGAAAGGTGATATACACCAGCATAAAGTTTTCCCCCCATCCTTCTGACCCCTGTGACCTGCCGTACGCATCAGCGTAAGGTGATACACACCCGCGCACGCGTTTCCTCTGCTTTTCTCGCTTCCCCCACTTTCCTACAAGGTTTCAGCGATAGGTGATACACAGCTGCACTGTACTTTCCCTCTCCACCCTGTGGAAGGGGGTGGACCTCTGTGTATCAGCTGTCACTAACTTATTCGGGGCCAAAGCTTTCATTTCTAGGAGCGTGCCCAGAAGAGTCACGGCCAAAACCTGTTGATTAACGGTTAATTACTACTTTAGCACTCAGTTGTTCTGCAAAAAAGTATCAGAGGCTGGCAGAGCAGATGTTCTTTACCTATAAGGTAAATTTGGAAATAAAAACTTCATAATACCGTCTATCTGATAGTGTCAAACTTTCAAAAGCTATTTTCTCAGAAGTACTCTGAGCGAGATAACACATCCTGGCCGGTAACCCTCGATATTTCAGTGTAAGTATGACTGCTTCCCAGATTTTCTGGAACCCCGATCTTGCCAGGCGAGAAGTAGGTAGCGTCTGTGAGATGGGAGTATAAGGATGGAGTTTCCCATGGGCGACTACCCCAGTCACCTTAGGGACTGTGTCTGCTGGCCGAACCGAATATGCTGGTAGGATTGTTTCGGTTTCGGCCTAGAGGGGATATTAGGGCGCTTGGCGGGCCGTGCCTTAAGCGCCGGGGAGTGAGTGGACCGTGCCAGCACGGCTATTCTAGCTACCAACAGGCAGTTAAAGTGGCTCCTGGCTGCGCTGTCCGCCGCAGCTGAAAGGTGATGCGAGATCCTGTTGACCAGGTGTCGCATAAATGGGTCGCTGAACCAGAGAGAGAGCGTCTCCTGGTGTGTCCTGGAGCCTGAGTCCGATGACACTGGGACGGCGCCGTCCTCCTCCGGCTTGCGCACCCCTGGTGCGAGTTGCCGGACCTTCCCAGATGGAGGTGAGGGACTGTGGGGCGATGATCCTGGGTTTAGATCGCTGGGCAGGGGGCGGCTCGGTGATGTCGGTGAAAGGACATTGTCAGAGGGTGGGGCCTCCTTCACAACCAGGTCAGGGCGCACCGTTCCAGGGTGCGCACATCGTACAATGAGAAGGCTAGTTCTTCCTCATCTTTAGCCTCAGGGTGGTCTTGTTCCTGGCAGGGTTGGGTGGAATCTTCGTCAGGAGGCAACTACAGGGTTGCGTGTGGGTCCCGCCCTAGCCCTAGCTGGGTAGTGGGGGAATGCGAGGGCGTGTCCCTGGTGGATGACGCGTTACTACAAGGGTGACGTGTTCCCAAACCCGGCGAGTAAGGGACGAATGGAGAACAATGGGGTGAAGAGAAGTCGTGAGCCGTCACGCCTAGAGCGTGAATAAAATGAAATAAAATGAAATAAAATGCCATCCATAAGCCTCACGCGGCAATGGTACCCATGGTCGAACGAAGCCACAACAGAGCAAGTAAAGAGGGCAAGCACACAAGCAATCTCTACAAAAAAACAGAAGTATAGGTGAGACAGAGCAAAAACCTGTCCTTGTTAGGCAGGAGGCCTCGTTGAATGAGGAACAGGAAGTTTACACCGGTTTCTTGCCTGGCGGAAGTAGTGTGGACGTCACGTGATGGTCTTATTACTGCATTAGCCACAAAAAATCTCGGCCTGCAGAGCTAACTAACTGCCGTGGAATGCTATGGTCTGACATGGTAAAGTATATGACGCCAAACACAGAAATTTGCTGAGAAAGCGCAAGTTTGCAAGATCATGATTAGAGCTGTTAAACTGAGAGTAAGACCAAACACCAAAAAAAAAAAAGAAAGAAAGAAAAAAGGTACAAAAGTCAGGAGTAAGAATTCTTTTTTTTTTATCTGACTGCACCATCAAGGATGCAAACTACTGCTTTGGGCACATTGTGGTTTTGAAGGGGTACGTTCACGAAAAGGAGGTTTGGTTGTTTCTGCTTATCGCGTCCATTTTCAATGTTAATAAGATTTTTAGCGGGGAAAACATGTGAGAAAAAGTTTAAGGGTTTTGTACCCATAGTGCTGTATGAACCCTTTGTTTCATGCGTTCAGTCAAAACTTCTCTTTCTTTCACTGAACGGGTTATAGGAGGGGTATGTGTGTGGGTAGGGTTTTCACCGAGGTCTCTCAAAGTTCATGAGAGGCAAGTGACCTGCAGCTGTGTTCCTCAGGAGTATGACGGGCAGGTGGCCTGTCGCTGTGCCACTCCATAGCGCTTAAAGGGGAAAAGAGAGAGATGACAGCTTGCAACTATTTTGACACACTGAAATGAATGAAGACATGTAATTATTATTAGGCAAACACATCTGAATATAAAGACACAACTAGATGCATGTTTCAGTTTCAGTTTCATCAAGGAGGCGTCGCTGCGTGTGGGACTAAGTCCATATACACTACACCACGTCCGCTAAGTTTTGAGACCACACTACGCATGATTTTAATCTGATGGATTAATGAATTAACAACTGAGATGAGGGAATTGAAGAAGAAGGTCTCGTGACTACGACTTAGCAGATGTCTGACCTAAGCATTAGCCCAATGCGCTGGTCAGACCTTGAGTGCCTACCTAATATTGGTTGTCTTTTTTTTTCTAGATACTAAATGCATGAAAAATGGAAATGTAATATAGGAACATGGAAATGTGAAATATATAGAAAAGGAATAGACTGTTATACCTCAGGCCACTTGATCAACATTTGTGTGGATACACACATGTAGCATGCGCTCTGATCAATAAAAGACTACACCACAACACAAACTCAGTTCAGATGCATATGCTCTACATTGTATGCTTTAAGGTTTTACAGTATTTATGTGTTGATTGTATTGATGTGCTTATGTCACGTGTGCTTCTGTTTAGCATTCTCTGACTATTTAACTTCTAATTGTGTTGTCTTGACACAGGAGGGAATATGTTCTGTCTGTCTGTCTGTCCATCTCTCTCTCTCTCTCTCTTCTCTCTCTCTCTCTCTCTCTCTCCTCTCTCTCTCTCTCTCTCTCTGTCTGTCTTTCTCTCCCATTCTCTTTCTCTCCCTCCCTCTCTCCCTCTCTCTCTCCCTCCCTCTCTCTCTCTCTCTCTCTCTCTCTCTCTCTCTCTCTCTCTCTCTCCCCCTCTCCTCTCTCTCTCTCTCCCTCCCCTCTCTCTCTCTCTCTCCCTCTCTTTCTCCTCCTCCCCCTCTCTCTCGCCCTCCCTCTCTCTTCCACTCTCTCTCCCTCTCCCTCTCCTTTCCCCCCTCTCTCTCCCTATCTCTCTCTCTCCCTCTCTCTCCCTCTCCCTTCCCGCCTCTCTCTCCCTCTCTCTTTCTCTCTCGCCATCTCTGTCTCTCCCCCCCCCCCACCCCCACCCCTCTCGCTGTCTCCCTCTCTCTCTGTGCCTACCTCACCTGTCCCTACCCCCTCGGCTGCTGTCTGGGTGGGAGTGGCTGTCCACCAGGGGCTGGGCTGGGCTCACCTTGTCACGGCGCTGTTCCTCAGCAGGAGGAATCGACACCAGGATACGGGGCCTCAAGCTGCAGTCCACGGAAGAGCGCTCCCTGGGCTTCGACCGTGACTTCTTCTGCAGCAAGACCCTGGTGCGCTTCCCCATCCTGGAGTCCTGCCACCCGGACGTGCTGTACAGGAGGTCCATTGTCTTGCAGAGGTAGAGTGTGAAGTGTGTCTGTGTTGTGTGTGTGTGTGTGTCTGTCTGTCTGCTTTGTGCGTCTATGTGTGTGTGTTTGTGTGTTCATTTGTGTGTGTGTGTGTGTGTGTGTGTGTGTGTGTGTGTGTGTGTGTGTGTTTATTCATTTGTGTGTGTGTGTGTGTCTTTTTGTACATCTGTATGTGTGTGTGTGTGTGTTCATTTGTGCGTGTGTGTGTGTGTTTGTCTGTCTTGTCTGTTTGTGCATCTGTCTGTGTCTGTGTGCGTGTTCGTTTCTTTGTATGTGTGTGTGTGTGTGTGTATGCACGCACTTGCTGATGCACATGTGTGATAGTGTTTCTGTGTATGTGATGGTGAATGGAGTGTGTGTTTCATATGTATGTGCATATCCATACAAGTGGGTGAACTTTGTTTGTGTTTGTATACATGTTTGTGTGTGTGTGCTTGTGTATGTACTGGCTAATGCAGATCCATTCTTGTGTTTGCCTATGAATGCCAGATGAAGAAGTATGTTGGATGGGGTGATGATCATTCAGGACGGCGTGTCAGGCCATGTAATGAAAGAGTATCTGTCAGAATGTGCGTTGGGACCACATGGTGACAGAGTGTGTGTTGTTACACGGTGAAGGTCATTGTATTGTACAGGGTGAAGGTCATTGTGTGGTTACAGGGTGACGGTCATTGTGTTGTTACAGGATGAGATGAAGGTCATTGTGTTGGTCATTGTGGTGTTACAGGGTGAAGGTCATTGTGGTGTTACAGGGTGAAGGCCATTGTGTTGTCACAGGGTGATGGTCAATCTGGACACTGTGTGCTGGACCATATGGTAACAGTGTGTGTGTTGTTACAGGTTGAAGGTCATTGTGTTGTTACAGGGTGATGGTCAGTCTGGACACTGTGTGCTGGACCATATGGTAACAGTGTGTGTGTTGTTACAGGGTGAAGGTCATTGTGTTGTTACAGGGTGAAGGTCATTGTGGTGTTAATGGGGTGAAAGTCATTGTGTTGTTACAGGATGAAGGTCATTGTGGTGTTAAGGGTGAAGGTCATTGTGGTGTTAAGGGAAAGTCATTGTGGTGTTACAGGGTGAAGGTCATTGTGGTGTTACAGGGTGGAGGTCATTGTGGTGTTACAGGTGAAGGTCATTGTGTTGTTACAGGGTGATGGTCATTCTGGACAGCGTGTTGGACCACATAGTGCCTGCCTGGCCACACTCCATGGGATCCTACAAGTGTCTGCAGGTACCCCTCCCTCCTGGCCCTCCTGTCCTCCTTCCATTGCTGTCACTGCTGTCTGTCCTCTTGTCTCCCCCTCAGTCTTTCCCTCACTCCCTTAATCCTTGTCTCTCTCTCTTTGGTGGTGGTGTGTTATTCTTGTTGTTTTCTTCTTCTTCTTTTTTCCCTCTTTCTCTTTTCCCCTTTCCTTGCTCTTGCTTTCACCTCCCATCCTCTTTCCCTCTTGTTGCTCTTCATCCTCCGATTCTCTCGTTCTTCCTCCTTCCCCGTCTCTCTCTCTCTCTCTCTCTCTCTCTCTTCTCTCTCTCTCTCTCTCTCTCTCTCTCTCTCTCTCTCTCTCTCTTTCTGTGTCTTTGCACTCCCCTCTCCCCTAGTTCCCATTCTTCCCTTTCTGTCCTTCGCTGTGTCTGCTGTTTCTGCCCTCCACCCCCCCTCCCCTCAGCCCCAGGCCCCAGCCCTCCTCCCCCAGCCGCCCATCCACCTCCCACCCTGTTCCCTCCCACCCACCTCAGAGTCTCTGTTCTTTCCATCTTTCATCGTCTTCCCTTGCTTTGTTCTCAAGAACGATATCTCAGTTATTGCTGTTCACCTGTTCATCGATGTGCATGTTCTGTTTTTCAATATTCTGTTGTTGTTGTTGCTTTACATCACATGACGAGGCTTTTGCCTTTCCCTGTTCAGTGGTGTAGCCCATGCTGGAATTTAAGAATGAATAGGTGGGGGAGAAGGGGATGGGAAGTGGGGGGGGGGAACATATGTGTCATCCTTGTAGCTGAAGAATTGGTTGCGTCATGTCTGTCTGGTCTGGTCTGGTCCCTCCATTTCTCATCCTGTTCTGCCCCTTCTCTCCTTCTGTCTGTCTGTGTAACACTGTTACTGTCTGTCTGTGTAACACTGTTACTGTCTGTCTGTGTAACACTGTTACTGTCTGTCTGTGTAACACTGTTACTGTCCGTCTTTGTGACATTGTTACTCTCTGGCTTTGTGACATAGTTACTGTCTGGCTTTGTGACATTGTTACTGTCTGGCTTTGTGACATTGGTACTGTCTGGCTTTGTGACATTGTTACTGTCTGGCTTTGTAACATTGTTACTGTCTGTCTGTGTAACATTGTTACTGTCTGTGTAACATTCTTGCTGTCTGGCTTTGTGACATAGTTACTGTCTGTCTGTGTAACATTGTTATTGTCTGTCTGTGTAACATTGTTATTGTCTGTCTGTGTAACATTGTTACTGTCTGGCTTTGTGACATTGTTACTGTCTGTCTTTGTGACATTGTTACTGCCTGGCTTTGTGACATTGTTTCTGTTTGTCTTTGTGACACTGTTACTGTCTGTCTTTGTGACATTGTTACTGTCTGACTTTTTAACATTGTTAGTTTGTCTTTGTGACATTGTTACTGTCTGGCTTTGTAACATTGTTACTGTCTGTCTGTGTAACGTTGTTACTGTCTGGCTTTGTAACATTGTTGCTGTCTGTGTAAATTTGTAACTGTCTGGCTTTGTAACATTGTTACTGTCTGGCTTTGTAACATTGTTACTGTCTGTCTGTGTAACATTGTTACTGTCTGTCTGTGTAACATTGTTACTGTCTGGCTTTGTAAATTGTTGCTGTCTGTGTAACATTGTTACTGTCTGACTTTGTAACATTGTTACTGTTTGTCTTTATGACATTGTTACTGTCTGGCTTTGTAACATTGTTACTGTCTGTATAACATTGTTACTGTCTGTCTGTGTAACATTGTTACTGTCTGTCTGTGTAACATTGTTACTGTCTGTCTTTGTAACATTGTTACTGTCTGTCTTTGTAACATTGTTACGGTCTGTCTTTGTAACATTGTTACAGTCTGTCTGTGTTACATTGTTACTGTCTGTCTTGTAACATTGTTACTGTCTGTCTGTGTAACATTGTTACTGTCTGTCTTTGTAACATTGTTACTGTCTGGCTTTGTAATGTTGTTACTGTCTTTGAGATATCATGACTGTCTGTTGTTGTAACATTGTTACTGTCTGTCTTTGTAACATTGTTGCTGTCTGTGTGATATCACGACTGTCTGTTTTTGTGTTGTTGTTACTGTCTGTCTTTGTAACGTTGTTACTGTCTGTGTGATATCATGACTGTCTGTTTTTGTGTTGTTGTTACTGTCTGGTTTTGTAACATTGTTACTGTCTGTGTGATATCATTACTGTCTGTTTTAGTGTGTTGTGACTGTCTGGCTTTGTAACGTTGTTACTGTCTGTGTGATATCATGACTGTCTGTTTTTGTGTTGTTGTTACTGTCTGGCTTTGTAACATTGTTACTGTCTGTCTTTGTAACGTTGTTACTGTCTGTGTAATATCATGACTGTCTGTTTTTGTGTTGTTGTTACTGTCTGGCTTTGTAACATTGTTACTGTCTGTGTGATATCATGACTGTCTGTTTTTGTGTTGTTGTTATTGTCTGGCTTTGTAACATTGTTACTGTCTGTCTTTGTAACATTGTTACTGTCTGGCTTTGTAACATTGTTACTGTCTGTCTTTGTAATGTTGTTACTGTCTGTGTGATATCATGACTGTCTGTTTTTGTGTTGTTGTTACTGTCTGGCTTTGTAACATTGTTACTGTCTGTCTTTGTAACGTTGTTACTGTCTGTGTGATATCATGACTGTCTGTTTTTGTGTTGTTACTGTGTGTCTTTATAGTATGGTGAGTGTCTTTGTGAGTTTATGACTGTCTGTCGTCATATTGTGACCCTATGTCTGTCATATTGTCTGTGTTTGGCCAATCTGTCCAACACTGTAAGGACGTTTCTTTAGAATATAGATGCATTGGAAGTATCATGGCCATGATTTGTTGAATTTTATGATAAAGGGGCATGTGTGCGGGCAGGTTGATAAGTGGGTGTTTTTGTACCTGCTTGTTTGTGTATACTGACGCATTCATGCAATGTCTAAGCATGCGTGTTCTTTTTCTTGTGCATATGTGTGTAGAGATAGGCAGTGCTGGCGACTTTCACATTTGTCCCCTGTGCATAATTTTTTTTTTAATGAATGCTATGGAAAAAATTAGTACAAAACACACTTGCCGTTTGTTCAAATGTTCATGTGTATATGACTTTCAAAAAATTGTGCAACTTGCCATCATTTTTCTTTTTTTATCTTGCAGAAAATACGACAGTTGTTGCCATTGTCCAAAAAGAGGCTGAATCTGATAGAAACATTTCTAAAGGATACGGCTTCTGAGTAAGTACATTTACCACAGCATGAGTGGACGTGCTTGGGTATGAAAGCAGCAGCATAACAGAGTTTGTACATACAAAATAATATGTGATCATCAAGTAATTCTCATTTGGTTCATTCTGCACAGAAATTCAAAGGTGAAGCATGCTGTATGTGTTTTACAAATCTAGTGCTTATAATCAGTCAGACATGCATGCAAGACCCGTTAGAAAATAGGAAAACCGGGTGAAAAGTATAACTAGTTTTAAAGCATTCTCCAAAGATGAACTGTG
This sequence comes from Conus ventricosus, assembly GCA_018398815.1. Taxonomy (NCBI): domain Eukaryota; kingdom Metazoa; phylum Mollusca; class Gastropoda; order Neogastropoda; family Conidae; genus Conus; species Conus ventricosus. The sequence goes on from CM031600.1 coordinate 77,254,904, forward strand.
GTTTATTGTTGGCATTAAAGATAGTTCCCTAAGCAGAAATCCTACCAGTAATGAACTCGGGAAGTTCTCACTGAAGAATGCTGAAGAAGTGACAAAAGCGCAGTGTATGAAACTTGAAAAAGAATGTGTTTCACTGTCAAGAATGCCCCCCACCCCCACCCCCACCCCACCCCCGCATGCCCTCCCTGACCTTCTCACTCTTTTCTCATTGTTTTTTTTTCTCATCTCGCCCTTTATTTTGCCTCCTCCATCTTGGTAAGTCCATCTGTCCTGCACACACTCTCCTCACAACCACCCATCTTTATCTGCAGTCTTCTGCACCCTCATATAGATTTAAACATATTCATACACAAACACACACACACACATACAAATATACAAAGAAAAACATCTTGTTGCTCTTTAAGAGTTTATGAAAGTTAACAGAGACATAAATGCTGAAATAAATTGCAGTGTAATTTCGTGTAAGTGGCTGATAGTTAGCAATCTTTCTACTCTATCCCATTGCACTTCACCTTCCCCTAGATTCCCTCCCCCCACACCTCCTTCCCCTCTTTCACCGTCTTTCCTCCATCACCTCTGTCCTTCGTCTCTCTCCCCTAACTCCCCTTCTCCCATAACCTCTGTACCCCCCCCCCCCCACCCCCCCACCCCCAAGATCATCCTCTCTCTTCACCTTTTTTCTCCTCCTCTTCCAACCCTTCTCTTTCGTACACACTCATGTCACCACAAACTGAAGATGGTTGCAGTTGTTGTGTAGACAGATCGTTTAAAAATGTATCAGTTTTTGGATGTGTGTTTGAGGTTGGTAGATGTGTGGTTTGTCCGAGAGCAAGGGCCAGAGAGGTCCAGCCCACTGGGCACAGTGACAAAGGGCAGGGAAGGGCCTTTTTACTGTAGGGGTGTCGGGGAACAGGGAATGGGGAGGGCTCCAGATACTGTCAAGTTGAGTTAGGCAGGCAGAGGTGGAGACGTTAAACTGTTTGGGAAGAAAAAGGTGACTGGTTGTTTTGTTTGTTTTGGTTTGTTGTTTTTGTTTTGTTTGTTTGTATGTTTTGTTTTGTTTTGTTTTGAATGTGTCAGTTTATTTCGTATGGTCTTGCTGTTTCTTACCTTCTGTTGCTCTCTCTCTCTCTCTCTCTCTCTCTCTCTCTCTCTCTCTCTCTCTCTCTCCTCTCTCTCTCTCTCTCTCTCTCTCTCTCTTTCTCCTCTCTCTCTCTCTCTCTCTCTCTCTCTTTCTCCTCTCTCTCTCTCTCTCTCTCTCTCTCTCTCTCTCTTCTCTCTCTCTCTCCCCCTCCCTCTCTCCCTCTCTCCTTCCCTCCCCCTTCTGTCTCCTGCTCCTCAAAGACTGCCATGCTGATGATGAGCGCCCCAACATCCCGGAAATATCTGTGAAGACAGAATGTGTTTGCTTCAGCAGTGGGATAAAGAAACAGATCTCAACAATGGTGGAAATAATACTTCTTGGCAAAGCAGAAAGGAAGAAAAGAAGGAGAAGAAGAAGAAGCCTGAGGTCACCTTTGTGGTCAGCACAACATACAGCAAAACGTTTGAAAACAGCATTGTCTTAATTAAGACTAAGAATTTGTTCTTAGGACAAGGACAGTATGTTCATCCATGCATGATTTTTCTTTCTTTTTTCCAATCTGGTATTTTGTGCAGCCCCACAGACAAACCGGTGGTGTACATAAACCGGCGGGCGGCCATGGAACACCGGTGCGACCCTTCCCAAGACCCGGAGTGCAAAGCCACGGTGTTCATGCAGCTGTACGAAGGACTGAAGCCACGCGACCGCAACACCAAGCCCCTCCACTACAGGTACCGCAGATACCTGTGTGTTCATACGCTTGTCACACGTGGACCGCAGAGGGTTCAGACTGCAAGGAACTCCCTTGGTTCTGACAGAAAACGGTCTGGTCTGCGCATGAACAGAAGAAGCCTCTGATGTTTCACAGCGCTGCTAAGCCTTTTTTTTTTTTTTTTTTTTTTTTGGTGGGTTATTTTGGTTTGTCCAACCTGTTGAAGATCTCAAGGTCGAAGCATGTTGCTTCTCTATTATTGATTGGTTCTGTTCATTTGGGTATTAAGTGGGCAGTTACAGGGAAGAGGAAAAGAGCACAGGGAGAAATTGGAGGGGGGTGGGGGCTAACAAAAAAAAATCAGTGACAGAGCTTAATTATGCATTGGGGGATAAATCTAGTGGAGACACAGAAAAACTAGAAGTCTATCGAGGACACACTGAGAAGAGTGTTCTGGAAAATCAAGTTTTTGAAGGGAGGGCATCTTGACTGGGTGGGAAATCTAGTTCAGACAGAGAAAGATAGGTGTACATATATATATATATATATATATTAAAGTAAGCAGTCTTCCATGAAGGAGTCTCTGTTTGGTGGTATAAATGCTTCAGTGAAGCGTGGATGGTTCATGAACTATTCCTTCGATTGAGACTATAAACCAAGGTTCCATGTGCGAGCACATGCATAATATCTTGCACTGTCGTAAAATCCCATGATTTATTTTCGGAAGAGAAAACCAATTTTGGCCGTTGGTATGGATGACATGTAAACACATTGCAGGCACTGAAAGAATGAAAAAAAAATGAATGAAAAATAAAGCGACTAATTTTCAACTGAGTGACACGGGGAAACGACAGAATGTAGCACCCAGCAGGCTGCTCTTCAGTCGGCTCTACCCAGGTAGGCAGCCGGTTGTGTAAATGACAGCATGGAATGTAAAGGGCTTAGAACAAAGATAGGCGCTCTGTAGATACTCTTAAAGGTCTACTTTAGAGATTTTCGATAATTTGTTAAAAACAGGTCTACATGTCATATAACTACAGTATGGTATTCATTTTTTTTTTTTAATCGCCAGAAGAATTTAATAGATAAAAAACGACTTTCGCACACCTGTTCAAACCCCGCGCAGTAGACCGAAAACCGTGACGTCACTGTCAGCCGCGACCTACACAACAAGCCAACGCCAAGTGAAATTAACACGAGTTGCGATCCCCCACAGCCTAAAAAGTCACGAGGGGGTGGCAGATATTGTGCTGTTGGCGAGTGCAGCAGCTCAGCAGGAGACGGATATTCTTTGCACACATTTCCATCTGATCCAGCTACTCGAAAGAAGTGGATTCGGTTCGTGCAACCATGCCGGGCAGCTAAAGTGCTTTTTACCACGTCAGTTCCAGCTGGACCGCGGAAACGAGCTATTCCGACAATTGCCGAGCCCGTTCGAGTGGATCACAAACTTCGTCTGCATTGTGCGCGTATACTTTGAAGGCGGAGTGGTAAGCTCGTACAGATGAGTATGATAGCCGCACGTTTATTCTGTTCTTGTCTATGGACAGATCACACTTGTTAAATTGAATGAACACGTTAAGGCTTGAGGAAGGAGAATCTCCGCTCGCCGTCCACGCATGATCGCATCAGTGACCGTGCGCTGTACGGTCCCTGATCGCATCAAGAAGTCAGTCGGCAGCCCCCCTCGAGACTTCGGTAAGGTCCGTATGCCTTCGGAATGCTGTGTTCGGGCGTCCAGCTGGAACTGAACTGACATGATAAAAAGAACTTAGCGTTCAAACTGATAAGGTACAGGCCTTGCAGAAACATCCCCAGAGTCACATTGGCTGTCGCAAACATAGTCACTGCTTTTACATGATAAATTAAATACCGAGCGAGATGTGCAAGAACCATCAGAATCGCTTTCTTTCGCCGTCGCTGACCATCATGTGACGTCACATCCAAGAGCAGTTAAGCCATGCCAAGATTTAGTTGATTACCTCCCGTTTTCTTGATTACAGGTGAAAATGCCCACTTTCGCGGATTGATTTCGTTTGATCGGGAGCGAATCGGATGTTTATTTTACCAATTTATCAAACATTTCATATTTCTGCATAAGCTGACCAATTATCGAAAACCTCTAAAGTAGACCTTTAATGATAATAACTAGACACACACACACAAAAGAAGAGCTGCAATCTTGGTCAGAATGCACAGGTGTGTGGTTACAGACCTATGCTGATCTCTTCTTCGCTGCACATCCCTTGACGGTCAGAACAGCTCTATTTCCGTTTTGTTTTATTTGAAATTTAGTACAGAAGATGATGTTGTGATGGTGATGACAGGTGAAGTGATGGTTGTATTGGGGGTGACATTACTGACAAATTAGATCAGGGCAGAAGGAATTAAGTTAACAGTGATTAACATGGATCTGACTAGCCGGGTGAAGTCCAGCACTGTATAAGCTGATTATGCTGTCCACAAGTTTCTGAACTATACAACAAGCATAAATCAATCAAGGAAATGCAGCACTTATAGCATAATGAAGTCCTCCTGTGTGTGTGTCTGTGTTCATACACTCATCATTCAGCCCACTTGCAGTTAACCCAGAAGGTAAGGTAAGGTAAGGTAATGCTGCTTATAGCCCAGCCGACCGCAGAGGGCCATATCAGGGCTGTCACCACATTGAAGTCAACTCACAAGTCATTCATTCACACAACCCTTTGAAATACACCCAAAAACACCCCCGAAATTGTGTTTAAAATCTTTCTTATTGATTTAACAAAGTGAGCCCAGACGGTACAGAAGCCACACCTCCAATAACACCCTGCTGCAGTTTGCATTTGGACTCCAGGTGGTCCACGCGCAACGACCAGTGGTGGGAGTGCAAGTTCCTGTCGGAGGGCATCATCGATCAGGGCGGCGGTTTCCGGGACAGCTTGTCCGATGTGGCAGAGGAGCTTTGTCCCACCACCCCTGACTGCCCCATCCCCCTCCCCTTCTTCATCCGTGCTCCAAACCAGGTCAGACGCTTCTACTTTTGATTGAAATTCAATTGTTCGAATATGGTGATGGCTGGACTTTGGTCTATTTTTTGTTTAAATTCTTCAGTGTTTAGAAGTCTAGATTCATTTAGGTTTATTGAATCTTTTATTCTCTCTGTTCCAGTATTTTTCCAAGCAGGGAAAAAAAGACAGCATGATTCTTATTTTGTATTAACCTGTTATTCCATATTAGTTGATTTTTTAAGTTGTTTATATTTACTTTTTCCATTGTTTTTAGCCTGTTGTTCTCCAGGTAAGTGCAAAGAACTTTTTTCCAGAATTCACTTTTAATTTTTCCAAGAGCTCTCTGCATTTCCAACGGCTTACAGTTTATTTCATATATTAGGTTGCGGCTTGCTATCTGGTGGTAATACCACTTGGGAATAAGACTCCAGTTATCGTCCTCTGACATGTATAGTTTACCTATTCACTGAAGATAAAAATACGTTTGTAGTTGGCTTATGTTGGCCATTTTAAGACCACCTTCCTGGAAGATGGAGTATGGCTGCCTTAATGGCGGGATAAAAAAACAGTCATACACACAAAACTCCACTGCCTGTCTATACAGGCAGTGTCCGCAGGAGTATCAGCCTGCGTACGCAGAAAGTAAGAAAGAAAAGAAAGACCACCATGCTCAAGACTGTTTTCCATCACTTTTCTCTTGACGTTTTCGAATGCTCTTTCATTTGAGTGCTTCCTTTGCCAAATGAATTCATACAGAGTTCGGTTTATCTCCGTGAGAACATTTTCTGTAATCCAGTTGACTGCATTACGAATATGAACTGGCTTACTAAGAGGCTCTTTACTATGACTATTTTTCAACGTATACTAAGATCTCTACGGCTCCATAATTTTATAAGACTATGCGTTTTATCCAATCTTTTTATCCAGTTCTCTTCAATGTACTGGGCTCTTGTATTGTTCTTAAAGAATAATCCTAGAATCTTGATTTTGTCTGTGAGTTCAAACGGTATGTTTTCTTCGTAATAAAATGAAAGGAAGGGCAGATATAAAGCCCTGTGCTATTGGTTTCTGGCAAAGAAAACTGAGCGTTGAAAGCGATAAAAATGTATAGACACTCACTCACGTCATAACAAAGGAAGTTCGATTACAGGACCTACAATGGAAAATAATGCACAACATCTACCCTACAAATATACTACTACACAAAATGAAGCTAATGGATGATAACAGATGCTCCATCTATAGGGATGAAGTGGATTATATCGAACATTTCTTTTATGAGTGCCCGTCTGTTTGTGTTTTTTTTAAAAAGATTTTAAAAATTACACTCGAGGTCTTCTTGGAATGCAGATAACACTGTCATTACGTGATGTCCTGCTGGGAGTAGATAGTCGATCCTTAAGCAGAGATGCTTTGAAAATTATAAACAACATAATCTTGATCGGCGAAATGAGTGCAAGTATAGCAGAGAAAATGAAAGCTCTCTCTCCCATTTTCTTAATATTTGAATGCCAAATGAAATATCGCACCTCACGATCCCCACGACTTTCCCGTAAAGTAGCAGCATGTTCTCTGTCTGTCTGTCTGTCTGTCTCTCTCTCTCTCTCTCTCTCTCTCTCTCTCTCTCTCTCTCTCTCTCTTTCTCTCTCTCTGAGTTGCTCAGTCACAAACCTTAAGTGCCGAACACATGTGTTGGCTTATATACATATACAATATTTAATACCATTGGTATGCTATTTATTCATTACAATAGCCACTTATTTTTGCTTAAAGAATTTATTGTAACAAAATTATCATACCTAACACCAGTCCTTGTATAACCCAAGCTTTTTATCCCAAATACTAAAACTCGTCAAAGAAGGGAAGGGAGGGAGGTGGGGGAGAGATGTCAGCTTGGAAAGGGGGAAAACCGGAGATTTGGGAAGGGGAGGGAAGGTTTGATCAACAGTGGGGGAGAGGGGGAAGTGAGGGGAAAAAAAACCCATCCAACAAACCATCCTCTCATGCCTATTGTCACGCTTCTTGGCTTTCCTCATGCCTTCCTTGTGGACCCTTTCTTTTTCGCTATAAGGCTGGCTTTATTGGAGACTAGCCAACTGGTGAGACGATTTGTAACAAATTCTACATATAACTCTATGATGCCGTCTTTTGTTTCATTTATGATGTTCTCATTGTATAAGCAGCATATTATCAGTAAGAGAGTGCCAGTACACCGCACATTAGAACATTAACAAACTTAGACATGTTGTATCAAACGCCAAAACACTAAAATCAGCAAGACTATGTCCATTCGTAAGAGAACATACAGACTATGCATGGTGTGTAAGGGACTGGTTGGAGGGAAAAAAAGAAAGAAAGGGGAAAAAAAGCTAGTAGTGGAAATTGCTTTTGTTTGGTTTTTTTGTTTTCTTTGGCAGATGATGAAGACAGTGTGAAGCACCAAAAAATGAAGAGGTGGATTTCGGCCTTTGGAAAAAAAGAGACACAAAAAAAAGGGGGAAAAATCACAGCCTTAGGTGCTCCATTGATCCGATAACTGATGCCACAACAACAACAAAACGAATAAAAGAAAAAAAGGAAAGACAATAGGAGGGAGGAGAGGAAGGATGGGAAGAGGATGGAGTGAAGTCTTGTAAGCTGACCTCAGAGGAGGAAAAAAAACAACAACCCAAAACCGTGGTCGAGCCATACTGATAAACACTTGGAAACGCGCACATACACACACACACACACACACACACACACACACAAAAGACATTTAATTGTTCCCATAATGTTAGTGGTCATTTAATGTTTTCTTTTTGTTGTTTTTTTTTTGCATGAAATATTCATCTAAATACAGAATCTTTTTTTTTTTTAGGGTGCTAAACATGTTTTGAAACGCGGTTACTTTTGTTTTTACAAAACCAACAAAAGTTCTGTGTATCTGAATCGCGCAAAGTTGTTAGAATAATCCAACATTGGACGCAGTTTGCTGTGCTTGTGTGATTGTGTGTTTTTAATGTATATATAACTGACTATTAGATTCATTTTCATGATTTCCAAAATTGTCGAACCTCCTCATAACTTCAGTGCCAACTCCAAACTTCTTAGTCATCTGATGCACTGTTCCTGAAGTTTGATATGAATGACACGTTACACATAGCATGCACCTTCCCCGAAGAAGGAGTATGGCTGCCTTAATGACGGGATAAAAAAAACGGTCATATACACAAAACTCCACTCCCTTTGTTGAGTAGATGGGATTAATCCTTGCCTGTCTATACAGGGAGTGTCCGCAGGATTATCAGCCTGCGTACGCAAAAAGAAAAAGAAGAAAAAAAAAAAGATATGAATGCAAACATACATGTATAGCCTGCACAGATTGTGAGCTGTGAGTACTGATTCGCTGGTGTTTTGGTGGCTGAACTGCGCTCAGTCATGTCAAATGGGCAATCACAGATTTGACACACTCTGAAAAGGTAATTTTTTCAAAACTTGAAGGCTTAAATTGCTGCACCTTGCAAGTGATGGCAGATTTGACAATGGCATGTGCTCTTGAACAGTGCATCTTGATACTTAAAACTTCCTAAATATCCTTAAGGGACCAAAATGAAAGGATGTCAGTTGTGCAGCAATTTTGGAATGATTTGATGTTCAAGTTCTGAATAGTTGTATTTGTTTCTTCTTCATATCAGAACTTGTTTGTTTCCTCAGCGTAGTGACAACCAGGAAAGGGCCATAGATAGTCAACAAGGCAGTGATGAAAAGCTGGAAAACTGAATGAGGGCAGTATCCATCTTCTCTCACTTAGTGCTGTGTCTTCCCCACCCTAAAGGGGAATGAATGCATATTTGTTGCTGGGTGGATGAGGTTGACGTGGTCCAACCAGGATGCAAATCAGGATGCCTTGCTTGATCATACTTAACCTCTTCTGTTGGGACTGAGTGCCCTGACTGACAGAGTATTGCATCCTTTCATATCGCCGCCCGGAAATCCAACTGCCATTAACTCAAATTTTTTGCATTTTTTGAGATTTATGGTACACTATAAGTACGGGCCAAGGGGCATGACGTAACCAAGTCCAATCGCATTATCCTAAAACAGTAAAAATAAACATGGTGTAATCAAAATAACTTGTACCATAACTCAGCTCACAGTATATCTTGTGGGGACAGTGATAAGTTGTTGTTTTTTTGTCTCCTGTAAAATTTGATTTTCAGACTTACAGCAGTTGTATTTCCAGTCGACGATATCTAGGATCAAGGTTTTTCTTCCCAAGGCTGTCACATCTTCTCTGCTCCTTCAGTCCCATTATTTCCACACCACTCATTCTGGCCACCGCACACACAGCCACACCCATGTCTTTCCCAGTTGTAGTTTCAGCGCTGCAGTCCTCAGGGATCATTCAGTGTTGGGTCATCATGAGGCAACCCACTAGAGGAGAGGCTGTGCTGCTGCTGGGTCGCTTCAGTGATGTTCAGTCATGCCTGTTTTGATCCAGCATCCAGCATATGCAGGACACCTCCTACTGACAACGATCACGGCTCAGCTGCAGATCTCGTCACAGTGAACATCCTCGCTAGCAGGGTGCCACTAGTGGAGGTTAAACGTGTTGAGTAAATGTCACAAAGTTAAAAGACAGAAATAAAACGGTGGAATGGGTGAGGGGTTGATGGAGGCATCTTAGCTTACATATTTTCCCTTGGCCATGGTCGGGCTGTGAGGTGAATCGTGACTGTAGTTACATCTTTCGTCCAAGTTCGACGTCTTCCAAAAACATGAGGCCTTTTCGTTTGCTTGTTTAGAGAGGGTAACATAGATAGTTTCGATGAAATTGTACAATGTGTTTTAAAGTGAAGCGTAGAATTTGTGACTGAGATAGTAATTTGATGTTAGGGAATTACACAGAGTATGAAAGATACGAAAGAAAACTTACAAGATGATAGTGTTTGTCTTAAAACTGAAACCTTCTAGCATCTACATTTTAAAGAAAGAAAAGGAAAGTTTTTATATGCTGTACTGTTTTAGCTGTTTGTAAATCTTTTCCATGAAAAAAATGTGTGTATGTGCACGGCTGACTTGATTGGATGTCCCCAGGTTCAGGAAGACAGCAACACCAACCGTGACGTGTACGTGCCCAACAACGCCTGTCAGGACTGGGACAAGCTGGAGTGGATTGGCAAACTGATGGGAGCCTGCTTCCGGAGCAAGAGAACCTGGTCAGTCTCTGTGTGTGTGTGTGTGTGTGTGTGTCTGTGTGTGTGTCTGTGTGTGTGTGAGAGTGTGTGTTTGTGTGTGTGTGTGTTTGTGTGTGTTTGTGTTTGTGTGTGTGTGAGTGTGTGTGTGTTTGTGCATGAGTGTGTGTGTGTGTGAGTGGTGTGTGTGAGTGTGTTTGTGTGTCTGTGTTTGTGTGTCTGTGAGTATGTGTGTGAGTGTGTGTGTGTATGTGTGTGTGTACGTGTGTGAGTGTGTCTGTTTGTGTGTTTGTATATGTGTGTAAGCTTGTGTTTGTATGTGTGTGCGCAAGTATGTGTGTGTATGTGTGTAAGTATGTGCGTGTGTGTGTATGTAAGTATGTGTATGTGTGGAAGTATGTGTATGCGTGTAAGTGTATATGTATGTGTGTAAGTATGTGTGTGTGTGTGCATGCAGGGGTCACAAGCACCATGTGTCACTGCTAAATTCAATATAACAAATTGAACAAAAAATAAGTTGACAGTCCCATTTGCTTTTCTTATATCTATTATTAACTTGCAGTTTTTATGTTTGACATAATTATGGACGTACAAATCAGAGTTGTTGAGGTTTTCCATTATAAAAAAACAAAACAAAAGACTCTTTTTATAGTTGTGGGATTTTTTGTTTTTTGGGGTCGCTTTTTTGTTTTGTTTTGTTTTTTTGAGAAGTGAACATTTTTAATTTACAACCTCCACCTTTTGGTCTGAGCACTTTATAGGCCATGTGTTTTACTTGCGGAAGGTTTGAACCATTTAAAATGTTGCACAACTCAAGGATATTTGGATTCAAATTTTCGTTCTTTTTGTGTGTGACAGATTTATTGAATCATGTACTGTAGGGCGGCCTTGCCAGGTCCTCTGCCTGTATTCTTGTACTCCAGTATTGTTGAAAATGCTTACATCCCATGCCTTCATGTGTAACTGTGTGTGAGGGAGAGGGATACAGAGGGTAGTGTGTCCTGGTGTTTGCGTGTGGTGATTGCATCCTTTTATTCGTAAGTGTGGAGGAGCTGGAAGTAGGTGAGGATAAAAGGAATATGCCATGTTAGAGGATTCAGTGAAAAGAAGAACAGCTTCCTGCCTTTGTGTGCGTGTATGTGGAAAGACTGCATCAGAGCATCCGGAGACGTGTTTCTGAGATGGGAGAGGATAGAAATTCTTGTAGGATAGGTGTGTGGTGGCGGGCGTTTGATCACACGCTCTCACAACAAGCGGGCAAGGTATTAGCGAGAGATCACTGTCGTGTCTTAAGGCTCTCTTGCATACAAGTGAAAATGGCTGACAGTTATAATATCCTCCGATTGGTGCATGAACAGTCATAGCATCCTCAGACTGGTACAAGAAAAGTAGTGTTGTCCTCTGATTGGTGTATGTAAAGTAGTGTCATCCTCTGATTGGTGCATGTAAAATAATGTCATCCTTTGATTGGTGCATGAAAAGTCACGGCTGTTCAGAGCGAGTTCTTTAGTGTTCAGCGAAGCAAGGGAGTTAACACCTCTCCGGCTGCTGCACTTGCCAAGGTCAGGGAAGGCAGTGTTTACTGCAGGCGGCTCCCTACCCCCTAGCTTACTGCGCTGTACACAGCGCTGCCTGTCAGCCGTGCACACAACAAGTCCAGCAGCTATGTTTTCGGCATTGCTGCGCGGCCGTTAAAAAGGGGTTGTCAGTTTGACAATTCGTTGTTGTCGTGAAGAATATAATACTTATACGCTCCTGAGACGACTGTATTGGCGAATTGCAGACAATTCTTTTAATACCAAACTCGACTAGGTTTATTTTCCTGCAGAGAACGAAGAAACAGCATGATATTGTGTGCACAAGTTGTTAGGCAACATTACAACAATGACAATACACACAAAATCGATCAAAACTAACTCACATCAGCGCTTAATGGCAAGATTTTTTTCCCTCATTGATTAGTTCACAAGTTTGATACATGCCTCTGCTCAGACTACAACAGCAAAAAAGTCGGATCACTTAATGTTTAAAGCTTGTTTGATCCAAAATGCGCAATGTAACTGACAATGGCAGTTTCA
>CM031600.1:77271947-77495255 GCA_018398815.1 Conus ventricosus
CAACCCTCTTCAGATCCCCACTGTCATGAGACTCCAGCCCTGCTGTCCACATCTCATGTCCTGGTGTCCGCCTCTCTCACACCGACACTGTCACCTTCACAGTCCGGCTCGGGAAACAAATGTGGCTGCATCCTTCTAGCTTTGTCTGGTGCTGAAAAGTGAGGCGTGGAGTGGCATTGATATATTGGCTATACTTCGTCCCCTACATCAGCATCATTAGAATGGAGACCAACTCCAGTTCTTACTAGACTCTGCTGTGAATACAGGAACTCAGACTGTACAGATACAGACTCAGACGTGGGAATCTTCCGCCTTTCGGCGGAATTCCGCCTTTTTGGAGGCCTCAGAGGTTATTTTTGAGATCGATGCAAATCCGTTGAGAAATTGGGGGGGGGTAACATTTATCAGAGCTCTTCCGCCTTAGGCGAAATCCTACGCTCGCATGGCCGTAATGCGAGGGCGAGGGGGTGAAACTACGTCAGCGAATGACTCGTCGAGCAACCTACCTACTGATTCGTTCGGTCATTTCCGTTTAACATGAGCCCTCCCGAGACAAGTACAAGAACAACGTACGACGCGGTTAACCGAATCTGTCAACCAAAGGGAAATAATCCGCAGACCTTATTCGCCGCCATCTTTTTTCATAAGTTTTTGACTGGTGACAGGCGAAAATGTTTCGCACGTTAAATGAAAATGAAAAAGTGTTGGCAAGTTCCATTGATTCCTCAGTGAAAAATAAGTGGAATTGGAAATGGCTGGATGAAGTTGTGAACACAAAGATCGTTATAGCTTCTGTCAGCCGTGATGTGCAACTTCGACTGGGGGATTCTATTATTGTGTGGGGAAGAACTATTGATTATAAGCCTGCAAATGGACAATCCTGTTTAGTGTGGTCTTCATTGTGTGGGGAAGAACTATTATCAACCAGAAATGGACAATCCTGTTTAGTGTGGTCTTCATTGTGTGTGAAGAACTATTCATTAGTAGCCAGCAAATGGACAATCCTGTTCAGTATGGTCTGTCATAGTGTGTGGAAGAACTATTGACCAGCAGCCAGCAATCCTGTGTCCATGTGATCTTCATGGAGTCCTGGGACTAGTGGGAGAGGTATGTCAATACTTTATAGATATTTTGTTTCATGATTTGACACACACACATGCACACACACAGTTGCACAGAGTGACACTCATGATTCAAACGCTCACACATGCACACTTTTGATCTTGATCATTTGGTGTCACAGATTATGATTTTTTCAATGTTAAATGACAAAAATCCTTCAGCTTCAGGGGGCTTCACCCCCAGACCCCCACCAGGGCGTTGCCCCTGGACCCCACTGGGGCCTTCAGCGGCCCCCAGACCCCCGCAAAAATTTTCCTCCTTTTTCACTTTTTCTCATTCCCACCTCTGAGACTGTAATGAATGACAAGAGCTGGTTCTGTCTCTGGATCACATCCCGACAGAGGACAAATTCCATTCTGGTACTACTAGCTTCCATGGGGCAGTGGTTAGCACTGCAGGGAAGTCATGGGTTCAGTTCCAGTAATAGCCATTTATTTGTGGGATTTTTCCAACCCCTGACCGGTTCCTACCCAGAGCTGAGTTTTCTGTGGGCTCGGTTGGGAGCCACACAGTCAGGTTTCATCCGCTTATCAGTTTTGTTTCTGAGGGTGTTGCTCAAATTTCCTGACCAACACTGCAGATGTCTGTATCTCTCGGGCCTGATTTACGCTGGGATATATTACGAAAGTAAGGATGAAGTATGACCTTGTCATAAAGCCCCTGACCAGAATGGAACTCTATAGCAGCAGCTGCATCATCCTCGTCCTCATCAGTCGGCATAAAAGAAAAAAAAAAGTCTCAAATTCTGTGGCCCTTCATGCTCTGTAAATATGGTGTCCTCAGTTCTGATTTCTTTTCTGCATCTGTATCTTTGGTGGGTCACTGGTATCTGATACTTCATTGAGATACGGTGGACAGGTATGGTGACTCCCTCAAGAGTGGCACTCTCGCTTATGCTGGCTTTGTGACTAACCAGTTGTCATCAGTACGGGCCTTTGGGTGAATGCCTATGAAGTAGCATGGAAGATAGGAAGACCAGAAAATAAACTATTTTTAAACCATCCCCATGTGAGAAGATAAGTGTTTGCTCGTTCTTCGTTTTCATTGTCTGGAATGTTGTTTATCTTCCCTGAAGAAATCCAAAGAGGTCGAAACGCGTCGTGTTTCGTCTTGTAATTTGTTTGTCCTTCTCTGGCAGATTGATTATAATTTCTCTTTAAAAGTTCAACCTCATATGCTTGTGAATATCTTGAGTGGATGTGTTCATGCAAACAAATATACATAGATTGGTGTGTGTATGTATTCCTGCCTTGCATTGTGGATTCCATAACCCATGTAGAGGTTGTCGGGGCCTTCGCAATGTCTCCCAGATGACTTCATTTCTGTTCTCTGCCACCTTCTGAGATCTGGTGAAGAACACGCCTGTCCACTCCCTGAAGCTGTCCTCCCACCTCTTCTTCTGCCTGCCTCTTCACCATCTCCTCAGCTGATCTTGAAGCGTGCTTCTGTTATTGCATATCTACATCTGTGTGTTATCTGGTGTCGCAGGTGTCAGCCTTGAGGAGAGGTCTTGAAACATACGCATGTGTTCATGTATACATACATAGGGGTGCTAATTTTCTGGTGTGAGCCGGAATTCCGGTTTCCGATTTCGTTCAAAATATATTTTCCGGTTTTGAAATAATTTCGGGAGAATGTTTCCGGTTTCCGATTTCGTTCAAAGTATATTTTGCGGTAGAAATAATTTTGGAGAATTTCACCGGTTTTCAACATTGTTTCCGAAGAAACATCGCATCGGCAGTGAAGAGAAGTGGTCTGCTTCGTGAGCCTCGAAAGAGACGTACATTGTTCGCTGAGAGTAACGTCCCTTGTTATCAAGCGGCATGGTCGAAATCGCCATTTTAAGGCAAAAGGAAGTGAAAAATGAAAGTACTGACTTTGGACAGTGACGTTTCTTTCCTTGAAAAAGGTGTAAAAAAAAAAAAAAAAAAAAAAAAAAAAAACAAGATGGAGGTGGGTGTGGCTGGAGGAAAAAAAACAACGATGGTGTGTACTTCGAAAGTTGGTGCAGGAAGATTGACTCGCCCGGTGTTTGCTTTTGTGTTCCCTGCAACCGGACGGTAACTTACGGTTCTAGTGGGAAAAAAGCCTTGTCGGCTCATGCAATTGATACTGAGCACAAGCGCATTCTAGGCACGTTGCAACAGACTGCTAAGCTTGATGGGGCTGCTAAAACTACTGTGACCCGAGAAGGAATTGGCGATCGAACTGCCGAGTTGAAAACTGTTCTGTGTGCGTTCATAGCTGAAATTGCCGTTTTCAATTGGATTAGATTTCGTTGACCTGGAAAACAGTTGAAAGTTATCCTTTGACAATTAAAAGGGACAATTTTGCTGATAACTTTCAGCAAGATCAGCATGCATCAGATCTGTATCCAGAAGATGGTCCCGCACTTACACCCGTATGCATTTATGGAGGCGGTAACTGTCTGACAAGAAGAGCCTCAGTATTAGCCTGTGGCAGTGAAGATTTGCACTTGGAAATGTGTGCCAGAATTGTTATGGAACTGGCACTGAATGAAGATCACTATCTATCCAATTCTAAACTGTCATCAGACATTCCTGAAGTCACAAAGGTGTATGCTCAGTACTCTGACTTTTATAACATGGATGATCTGACCACTGAAGAAATTAAGCGTGTTTTTCAAGAGGAGGTAAAGGCTGCAACTGTGATGAACTCGTACTTGGGCATTTGGCAAGTGCATACTGTTGCCAGTGTCTTCCAGGCTGTGGTCTTCTCCATATACCCTACATTTGGGGGTAACAATGTCCGCTACCACCTTCATCAACCACTTCTTCCGAGAAAACTTGCTTCTCTGGAAACAGATGTACCAGGAGCAAAAGTCGGTATAGTGTGGTCACGGATAAATGGGAAGGACCTTCCTGAGGTTGTGTGGCGACCGAACCACTTCGTTGTCTGTCTCCTAACAAGAAAATCTGACAAATTTGCCAAGCTTAAAAGGCCAGCCAAAAATGACATACGTGCGTTTTTCTCAAAAATACCCAAAACAGATTAGGAATCATGTTTTGCTGTTAGATGGATGGGATGCAGATGCTAAGTGGCATTCATGCCTTGCCTTGTTGGCTACATCAGTATATGAATTACTTGCTCAGTAGTCATTCTTCTGCAATTTTGACTTTGTAAGGGTAATCTCCACAAGATGACATAATCAATATTTCTTTCTTTGTATAATGTTCATTTTTGTTAGGCATTGAGATGTGTGTGATTGAAACAAATGACTAAAATAAAGTCTGTTGATTTGACTTTAAAAATTGAGAGAAAAGAAGCTTACAAAATTTTTTTTTGAAAATTACACACCAACTTTGAACACTTCCAGCACTGACACATCTTTGACCTTATTGTTTCAAACATCAGTAATTAAACTTCTATATAAAAAAGAGGAACTAGGGAATGATGATTATTTTATTATTTATGTGATGAACTGAAACGTGTACAATGTCACACAGATGCTGGTTGTTTCTGATCAAATTCATGTAAATTAACTACAAAGACTTGGGTCACATGGGGAGTAAACAATTTTAGGTCAATAAAAACGTATCTGCATGTTGTTTGTGTCAGACAAAAACTAATACACAAGTTAAATATCAGATACTTTATATTTGGCAGGTTTTTATATTCTAGTGTCTAATGTAATACAGGTTACTTCTACACGATACTAAAAGTTAAGGTAAAGGTAGTCAAGTGGCCATTTCGGCCGTATGGAGCAGAACGCTAGTTTCCACTACTCTGGGGTCATCATAATATAGGCAGGGCCCAATACTCTCCCTCGCTGCATTCACCTTCCCCAACCCTGAATAGGGCCAGGTACCCATTTTCAGCTGGATGGACTGGAGAGCATATGGAAAATTGTCTTCTTCTGAGAGTTGTCTTGATCACAGGTCTCCTGCGCGGCAGGCAAGCACCCTAACCACTCAGCAAACCGGGCTCTCCTTCACAGTACCATCAATCTATTAATGATTTTAACAATGGTTATATTGATATTTAAAATGATACATGCCACTGATTTTAAAACTTTCTTCAAAAATGTGTTTTCTTTTTAAATTGAGGTTTTGGAAGTGAATCTCCGTCACCGAAGATATACAGACTCGTGGTGCATTATGTTTAATGTTTGATTCAGTATTTTCTTCACTTGCTAGGACTCAGTCTTACAAGTTGGACTTCTGACCTTCGTTTGGTTGGGTTTTACATTCTTAATTTTTTTTTGGGGGGGGATTAAAAAATCAATTTATTTTTTTAATGTTTTCTTCACTATCTTTTATAATTAATGGAACATCACTCACATCCCATCTAATGGTTAGCAAGTTGAATCTCCCATAAATCACTTTATGAAATAACTGAATTTATCTGTTTTTCTTTTGTAGTTATATATATATATATATATATATATATATATATATATATATATATATATATATATATATATATATATATATATATATATATATATATATATATATATATAATCAGTTCAAATGCTATTAAAATCCACTGGACCCTATGAAAAATGTTTAACTAACTAGTTAAAATGTTTCCTTATTTAAATGTATACCACTGCCTTGAGAAATAAGCTCAGGTTCTTTGTATAGTTTTTGGATATTTTATAGTCAGTATTGTAATGCTGTTGCACTTGAACAGTGATGAAAAAATTCATCATACAATGGATTCACTCTGTGTATGTAATTTATACTGTTAGTGTAACAGTGTGTCTTCTTTACTTTGATTTTAGCAAGGCAAGTCGTATTTGGGCTTAAGTTTACCTAAAGAAATTGTACTGGTTTTTATGTTTTGTTTTGATTTAGGAAACAGTCGGAAATCATTTCCTGTTCACTTTCTTTTCTTAAATACATTCATACGAATTATAAGAAACAGCTAATATGTATAACGTACAAATCTTGTCTGTAATATACAAGTGGTTTATGTTTGTGCTGTTTTTGGCAGCAATGTCCATTAACAGAAATGGGCTCCTAAAGTTATGGTTTGCCAAGTCACAATTCAAAGTTGTTTTGTTCATGTATTACACCTGAAGGGAAACACTTACATATAAATCTGATATAAAAGAAATGCTATTCATATTTGTGCCACTGCATGCAGCTGTCTGAATTTTTCATTCCTACCTGATTAGATCTGTCTCTTGTGTGTGTGTGGGTGTGGGTGTGAGTAAGGAACTGATTGACAAAGGTAGACAATATTATTGTGAAAGGACTTTAATGTTGAATTTTTAAAGCTTCTACAAAGAGAGAGCATCAAAAACGTTTGTAAACAAGAAAACATTTTGTGGGAAAAGGGGATTGCTCCATTTCCTCCCGCCCCCCCCCCCTCTCCCCCCCCCCCTATTAGGGCACTATCCCCTATCCCTGTATACCTACCATAAGCCAATGCGCCCACTTCACCAACATTGTCCTCTCATCCCCCACACCTCCAAGGCGGCTGTCTATGCCTGACCTGCGTTAGCATTGCAGTATTACTGACTAGGCACAGCTGTTTAGTTTCAACATTTTCTTATATATGGGGTTTCAGGTTTACGGCTCTCAGGATTTTTAGTTTCAGGTTTGGCAACAGGGTAGTCCTAGCACCCATGCATACATATGTGTGTGTTACATGGTGTCGCTGGTGTCGGCCTTGAGGAGAGGTCTTGAAACATGAGCATGTGTTCCTGTATACATACATATGTGTGTGTTACATGGTGTCACTGGTGTCGGCCTTGAGGAGAGGTCTTAAAACACACCTGTGTGCATACACATCTACATATGTGTGTTACATGATGTTGCAGGTGTTGGCCATGACGAAAGGTCTTGAAACATGCCCGTGTGTTCCACCATTCTTACATGTATACATGTGCGTGTTATATGATGTTGCAGGTGTCGGCCATCAGGAGAGATCTTAAAACACACCTGTGTTGCCCCACACATACATACATATGTGTGTGTTATCTGGTGTTGCAGGTGTCAGCCATCAGGAGAGATCTTAAAACACACCTGTGTTGCCCCACACATACATACATATGTGTGTGTTACCTGGTGTTGCAGGTGTCAGCCATCAGGAGAGGTCTGATGACGGTGGTGCCAGAGGCAGTTCTGGAGCTGCTCACCTGGCAGGAGCTGGAGACCCGCGTGTGTGGCGACCCCCAGATCACCATCGAGGCGCTGAAGAAAACCAGTGAGTCCACAAAGGACGCAGGTGTCCCCTACAGTCGTTTGGCATCACTGCCCCCATTTTGTCTTCAGTTTCAGTTTCCTCAAGGAGGTTTCGCTGCGTGCGGACTAGTCCATACAGGCTACACCACATCCGCTTTGTTTTGAGACCACACTGCACATGATTTAAAGCTGAGGGATGAAAATTAATTAATGACCGAGATGAGAGAATGTCAGGAGGGAGTCTAAGTCATAGTTGTCAACCCTTTCTGACAGTTTGTTAGCCTGCTTATTTGAATCTGAACTTTGAAAATGATTTTTTTTTTTTAAAAGAAATGGACTGATGCGATGGAGTGGAGTACTATTCCAAATCATGGTGTGCTGTTTCTTGGGTCCTCCACGTCTAGTTTTCTTGAGGAGTTTGCTAAACAACTGTTTGGCGTCATATACTTTACCATGTCAGACCATAGCGTACAACGGCAGTTAGTCAGCTCTGCCAGGCCGAAGATTTTGTGGCAAATGCAGTAATAAGATAGTCACGTGATGCCTACCCTACTTCCGCCATGCACAGAAGGCCGAGGTAAGCTTGTTTACCTCATCCTTCTTCGGCCTGCCGTCCAACAAGATAAGTCTTGTGCTCTGTCTCGCCTTTCTTCTGTCTTGTGTACAGATTGCTGTGTTTTGCTTGATTTGCTTATTCATATTGTGGCTTGCACTATAGACCCTGGGTACACTTGCCGTGTGAGCTTTGGTGGGTGAGGTATTCCTTAATTACTCTATTGCTCTGCGCGATCGGCTGCACTCCGCTCGCGATTGCCGCCATTCTTGGTCGTGATCGAGTTTTGGTCTTCTTTCCAAATTCCTTCCCGCATCGGGGCCCCTTCGGTTTCCCCCCTGTGACCCATCACCCACACCCTCCTTGTCCCCTTCGGCCTTGGGTTGCGACTTTCTCGCACCCCATCGGATTTTCTTACTGACTCTTTTGCACTGTGTCCGGGTCCGCCATTTTCTTCTCAACCGGTCGTGTCAGCCATCTTGCCTCACCACTTTGTACCTGGGATATTGCGGAGCTTTCTCTCCGTCGGCCCCTCCATAGACCCACTGTCTATGCAACTTGTGTAGATCGCTCGAGTTTTCTCGCGATCTCACATCCCATTAATTTTTACTATCCCGCACTTTACCGTGATTGGGTTCACCCCCATCCTCGATTGAGGCTACGGGGATCGACTGTCCTCTGATCTCTTTCCCCTACTAGGGCTTTTATTTAGGTGCACTAGCACTAGGTCAATCGATTTACGTATTACCTTCGATCGGCTGTTGTGTCCCCACTTTGTGGGTGTGTGCGCCGTGATTGCCCTGCAGTGGCGGCCAACATGGGCGACGGACCAGGTCGGGTCGAGCTCCTCTACCTTTCTGAGGTCGCTCGCTGCCCTGGAGGCCCGCCGGTTGATTCCTCGGGGCAATCCATTCCTCCTGTGGAAGAACGTACGGTCGATGTAGCGGGGGGGTCTGCGGAGGGGACGCAGGACCGTTCCTCCCCTACCAGACCGGCGGACGCATGATCACTGTGTCCGAGGGGAAGAAGGCAAGCTGCCACCATTGCTCAATGTCTTTCATACGACATTTCTAGAAAATCTAAGGGCAAGGCACCCCTTAAGGACGGAGCTGGGCTAAGGCCCTGAATTCTTAGCTAAGAACCAGGAACTGGGCTCTTCCTCCCCTCCCTCATCATCCGCTCACTCGCAGATGTCCTCGCAGTCGAGAACGGGGGGGGGGGGGGGACATGACCTGTGCCCGTCCAGGTGCCTTAGATACTACTGGGAACGCGCGTGCCCCAGGCGCGCATCCCAGAACGCCTCCTCATCTCCATTAACCCAAATAATCCTAAGGACATCTCGGCAGGCACCATCTCCAGATGGCTGTCCAGGACGGTCAGATCTGCCTACGCCCAGGCATATAAGGACCTCCTGCCATATCCCCCCGAGCTCATGAGGTCAGAGCGCTGGCCACCTCTGCGGCATTCCAGCATTCTGTCCCCGTGCGCCATCTATTGGAGGCAGCCTCTGGCGTTCGGAAAACCCCTTCATAAACTTCTACTTGAGGGATATCCGAATGACCCGGGCTGATGGTTCAAAAGGGATCTCTTTTGTGGCGGCTAATGCAGCTGTTTCCGTTCCGCCATCTAACCCCAAGAACCATTAGGGCACTGCCCTCCTCCGATTCCTTTAAATTCTGCTATGGTCTGACATGAAAGTATATTGACGCCAAAATGGGGAGTTTTTCTTATACTCCCTGTTTGGCTAGTATACTTACCATGTCAGACTCTAATGCCCGCCCTCCTTCCCCTCTAGCGCCAAGGTTCTCGGGTTACCTTAGTGTGGCATCAGAAGAATGAGGTAAACAAGCTCACCTCGGCCTTCTGCGCATGGCGGAAGTAGGGTAGGCGTCACGTGACATCTTATTACTGCATTTGCCACAAAATCTTCGGCCTGGCAGAGCTGACTAACTGCCGTTGTATGCTATGGTCTGACATGGTAAGTATTCTAGCCAAACAGGGAGTATAAGAAAAACTCCCATTTGTGCAGCAGCTGATGTCACCTGCTGGACAACTGTGAGGCATCAGAGGCATGTAATGCAGGGATGTATTTCATCCCCAGCCATCTCCTTGTCAAATCTCAGAAATTGAAGTTGGAATGGGAAGACAGAGGGCAGTTGAAGCCTCATTTACAGAGTGAAGGATTCTTGGAGATTGCTGCTATGTCAAAGCAAATCAAATGATTGGACTCGTTAAAAAAGAACGTTCTCATATCTTGATAAAACTGTATATTTAAAGCTTTACAACGCACCGATTGGACCTTGTGTGGAAAGTGCAAAGCTTGAATGGCATCTTTATCTGAAAAGACGATCTGTGGCAGTGTAATGGAATGAATTACAATGTAAAACCTGAATTACAATGTAAGACCTGAATTACGATGTAAGGCCTAAGTACCTTAATCAACCTACACTCATTAAAAGGCAGGAGATCAAGTGGTGATCTGAATTAGACATGACTAAGTGACATAGATACAAGCAAGATTTTTCAGTTAGCAAATTATGATGAGGCAAGAATGATGAGGCAAGAATTCTGATTAGAATGTAGCAATGAGCTGCAGTGATACTTATTCAAGCTTTAAAAAGCTCACTTGCTAACAGAATATCTCAGATATGAAGACACTTCCTGTTCAGCTTAAATGTGCACTAAATACTAATACATTCAAACATCTGGACAGTGACCCAGAATTTCACTTGTCATTTCTTTAATTTGATATCTGATACGAATTATAATGCGCAAGGGCAACCTCACAAATATTTGGGTAAACAGTATTGAGGGGACAACCCTGTGAAGTCAGTCCCCCCTTACCACTACTACTACTACTACAATACTACTACTGGTATTACTATACTACTACTTCTACTACTGCTACTATCACCAGTACTACTATACTACTTCTATTCTACTACTACCCTCCGGGGGTTGCGACCTTGTCGTGGTCGGAGGGCTTGCGCGGTCCAGTGATCCCTTAGGCTTTGCTGGCGGGGGCATCAATACTTGGAGATAGGCTGGTTTTTTCAAACTGCTTCTAGCCCTGAGAGGTGAAGATGCCGTCTGGCCTAAGCGTAAAGTGGTAAAAAGTTGATGCCCCTGGTAGGGCTTCCCATGTTAGATAGGCTAAGGGTGAGGATCCTGACTAAGAGTAACCCGCCTTTCTCCTTTTCTTGTTTTCTGCTTTCTTATTTGGCCCTTTTCTATCTTCGTCTCCCCTTCAAGTCTTCTTTTCCACACTCCTTTCTCCTGGTCTCCTTAAGATCCGCCGCGTTTGCCATGCGATGCGACCTGTGTCGGAGGGGGATGAGATCCTGGTGATTGAGAGGGCCAGTGCCTGAGGAGGCCGGTGCTCTCAACACATCACTTTGGCTCGGACCTCTCCTAGACAGGGAGTACACTTTGGCCCGGGTGTACTAATCGGCTCCCCTTCTTGGGCTGGTCAAGACAGGCAGTTCCCCTGCTGGCCATGTGAACCCCTGCAGTGCTCAGCTCTCTGTCCCCGGGAGTTGAGCATGATCAGGGGGATAGGGTTGGTGGTTTCTGTTTGTCGTATATCTCTCCCGAAGCCTGGAAGGGGTCAAGACATTGGTTTCTTGGCCCTGGCCCCTTAGTTGGACTCCAAGGTGGGTGGGTAAGGGAGTGATGAAACATCATAAAATAAATATGGCTTTTTCAAAAACATTCCCCCAAAAAGAAGAGGAAGGCAGCATCCCCTATTTCAGGGGATTTCCATTCTGACAGCGATTCGGATACGGAGGTACGACAGAGGACAGGTTTCTGGGCTTCCTGGCTCGTGATGGAAGGGACGGAGCAGGAAAGACCCCTTTCAGCTCTGAGCCCTTTCGCCATACAGAAGGCTTTCAGCTTTAGCAGGTGACCTTGGGTCCATCAAAAGGTTGAGGAATGGCTCGTTTCTGATCCAATGTGGATCACAAAAACAATCCGACAGCGCTGAGGGCAACAAAACTAGTGGACAGGGAGATCAGGGTGACTCCCATAAACAGTTGAATTAGTCAAAGGAGTGATTCGCTGCCGGGTTTTATCAGGTGTCTCAGAGGCAGAGATCAAACGGAGCTGGCGTCCCAGGGTGTGACGGAGGTCCGCAGGGTGACAGTAAAGAAAGGTGCAGAAAGAGTGGCCACCAAACCCCTCTTTCTGACATTCTGCAACCCTGTGCTTCTCCGGTCATCAAAGTCGGCTACCTGAATGTGGGGTTTCCCAGTTATATGTTCCGTCCCCGTTGAGGTGCTTCAGATGCCAGAGGTTTGGCCATGTCAGGGACGCTGTTTGGGCAGGAGGTGTGCGGTGTTTGCTGCAAGGCAACCCATGATGGGCCGTGTAAAGATCCGGACATTGTGCTAACTGCGGTGGCGACCATCCTCCTCTTCAAGAAACTGTCCTCTTTGGTTTCGGGAAATTTCCAAAATACAAAGAGTGAAAACAGAAAAGAAGATCTCCTTTTTGAGGCCCACAAACAGGTTGTGGGCAGTCAGACGCCATCAGCTTTCTTACTTCGGCCGTAAAGACAGTTCCCACATTTCCCCAAACTCGGTCAGTCTGTTGCCTGACTGATGACTTCACGTTTCGAAAACTTTCAAGGAAGAATTGTCAACTCTGGTGGAAGCAGGCCCACCACCTCCCAACCCAAAGTGAATGCCCCTGGTGGAGGCAAAAAATCCGCCACCCCTCAGACTGCCCAGCAGTCAAAAACATCTGCTGCGGGGCAGATTAAAAAAACAGCAGTCCCCCCTCGAACTCCTCTGTCCAGTGCCTGTCAGGCAAGGGAGTTCTTTCCATGTGGAGATGGTGGAGATGAGGAAGAAACCCCACCGTCTCCCAAAATCCAGACCTTCTTCACCGTTGGCAAGTCTGCCAACAGGTCTGAAGACCACAACAGTCCAGTGAAACTTAGCAATAAGTTTACACCTTAGAAGCGGATGTTGAGGAGGAGATGACCTGATCTCTCTCCTTTTCCCCCTCTGCACCATGGATGGGTACAATATTCCTTTGGGAAATTTATCCGTGGACTAAATTCCAATTTGAGAACTGCAGCTTCAAATGTCGTCTATAAAACCTTCCGTCGTGGCTCTTCAGGAAACTCAAATTCAAAGCCAGAAGCCCTTCACTCTTTCTGGCTTTAATAATTCTTTCAAAACCTGCACAAACCTTCCACGTTGGGACTGTCCGGGCGGTGTTGCCCCTTCTCCTACACAAAACTCTGCTGTTTTGTCCTGTCGCTCTGTCTACCTCCCTTCAGCTGTAGCTGCGAGGTCACTCTCCACAAGACGTGAAAATCTGTTCTCTTTATCTACCTCCTTCTGTCCCGGTTTGTCGTCAGGACCTTGTCAGTCTGATAGGAGAACTCCTCGACCTTTTTTGCTGTTGGGTGATTTTAACGGTCAAAAATCCTCTTTGGGGTAGTGTCAGTGCGTCATCCAGAGGTCTGCTAATTGGGATGTCCTTTCGGATTTGGATTTGGTGTTGTCTGAACAACGGATCTGCAACTTACCTCCACTCTTCCCAGGTTCACTTTCGTGTTTAATTTTGTCGATTTGTGACCCCCCGCTGGTCCGGGACTATGGTGGTCTGTCCATGCAATCTGCACGGAAGTGGACCATTTCCCTGTCCTTCTACAACCCGTAATAACTGAACACGTCTCTGTCTCTCAACATCTAAATTATAAGAAAGCAAACTGGGATCTATTTGCAGCCACTATTTCTAAGGAATTTCCCAGGACCGGGATTTTTTTCAGATCCGGACCCGCTGAATCTCTGACTAACACTGTGGTCAAATGTGCTAAAGCCTGTATTCCAGTGTCTTCCGATAAACTTCAATGCCAAAAACACCCTGGTTCGATTCAGACTCCCAAAAAATTTCCAAAGTTCGAAAAGGGGCCCTCAGCGTCGGGTTTATACCAACGACCTTCGGTCCCAACGCTCGAGCCCATCAGAAACCCGTGCTAAATCAAGACACACTTTTAAAATCAGTAAACGTGGGTCCTGGAGAACCCTTCTGCTCCAGGCTGACATCGAAAACTTCCAAGAAAAAGTGTGGGAATACATTAAGAAATCAAAGGAAGAACACCTACCCACTGTGAACCATCTCAAGTTTTCGGACTCTTTAATAACGGAGAAAAAAGCAGTTGCTAATCTGCTTGCTTAAACCATTGAAAAGAATTCCTCCTCTTCTAACAAATCACCAGTTTTGTCAAAAAAAAGCCCTTAAGGAAAATCCCCTGCAACTTTTCATCAGACAACATGGAAGACTACAATCTTCCTTTCACTTTAACCGAACTGAAATCTGCCTTACTTTCTTGCAGCGTTCCTTCCCCAGGTTTTAGATGAAATCCATTATCAACTGTTGAAACATCTTCCGCGAAGGTCTGAACATCCTGCTACAGGATACAATCATGTGTGGACTACAGGTTTCTTCCCACCCTCTTGGCAAAAAAGCCCTCATTTTTCCCATCCCCAAACCTGGAAAAGATTTTCAAATTTCCATCAAACTCCCGTCCCATAGCTTTGACCAGCTGTGTCGGGAAATTGATGGAGAAAATGGCCCAATGCTAGGCTCATTGGAAACTGGAAACTGATGGCCTTTTGGGAAAGAACAGTGTGGTTTCCGCAAACATCGGACTACAGTTGACCATTTGATTCGTCTGGAATCTACACTTCGGAACGCCTTTTGAACAGACGCATGCAGTGCAATTTTCTTTGACTTGGAGAAGGCCTACGATAACCACCGGAAGTCGGGGATACTTCATGATCTCCATGATCTGGGTTTTCGAGGTCATCTTCCGCTTTTCATTCAAATTTTTTTGGCAGAACGACAGTTTTCAGGCCCGGGGTTGCCCACTCTCTCTGATGTCCATGAGAAAGGAGTTGGGTGTTCCACAGGGAAGCATACTTTCTCCTGCCCTCTTTAGCAAAAGATTTAACAACATTGTGAAATCAGTTCAGCAGGGTTCAGACTGCTTATTTTTTTGTGGATGATTTCGCTGTCCCACGCAACTGAAGCCTGTACCCGAGTGTCCAGCGCAGGCTCCAGCTTTGCGTGGAATAAAATCCATCAGTGGGCGGATTTAAAACGGTTTCACCTTTCTGCTACAAAAACACAGTGTATTCACTTCCATAATTTCCGTCAGTTTTTTCCAGATCCTGAACTTCAAGAGGGAAATCCCATTCCAGCTGTCAAAGAGGCCAAATTTTTGGGGGTTATTTTTGACCAGAAACTTAACTTTCTCAGCCACATCAAAAACCTCAAAACTGCTTGCCAGAAAGCACTGAATATTCTGCGGGTCGTAGCGCACACCGACTGGGGCGCTGATAAGAAAACTTTGCTGCACCTCTACAGAGCCTTGGGGCCGTTCCAAACTGGACTACGGTTTGCTGTGTACGGCTCTGCAAGATCGTCTTACTCAAACTCTTGACCCTATCCACCATCAAGGGCTTCGTCTCTGTCTTGGAGCGTTCCGCACCATCCCCTGTGTACAGCCTGTACGCAGAGGCAGGTGAACCCTTTACTGTCCAACCGCAGGCTGAAACTGTCTTTGAATTATTATATCCGACTGTTCTAAACGCAGAATCCTGCCTATGACTGTGTCTTTGGGCCCTCCGTTCCAAGTAAGTTTGAAAAAAACCCTAAATGTATTCCGCCGTTTGGGCTTCGTATGCAGCCCCCACGTGCGGAATGCAGGTCTAGACCTAGGAGTAGTATCCGATTTTTCCAAGTTCCGGATCAACCTCCGTGGACCTTTTTCACAACAGAGATTCGTTTTGATCTGGCAGCTTTTCGCAAAGAGTCTACCAGCTCTCTGGCGTACAAGGCATTGTATGCTGACCTCTGTTCGAAATTCCCATCCCATCAAAAAGTTTTCCCCTGACGGTTCCAAGTCTGAAGATGGGGTGGCCTGTGCAGCCTCTTTCCCTGGGGCTCCTTCTCAGATACTGTTGGAACATATACATTCAGATGCTTTTTGTCTATTCCGCTGAACTTACCGCTCTGGTTCTGGCTTTGAAGATAATCTCACATTCTTCGAAGAGCGACTTTGGTTCTGTCGGATTCGCTGTCAGCTTTGGAGGCCATAGCTGGGCCCCAACCTTCAGCACCAGAACTTTTACATTTTTTGAACTTTTTTGCATGTTGAAAGCGGACGGTTACAACATTACTCTTGCTTGGGTTCCTGGTCATGTTGGCATCGGCGAGGAACGAAATGGGCGATCGTTTAGCCAAGATCGCCACAAGAGAGAAACTGTCCAACATTTTTATCCCCTGCTCAAAGTGAAACCCAAAATTAACGATTATGTGAGAGACCTCTGGCAGGAGGATTGGAACACACAGACGAATAACAACCTTTCAGATCCGTCCAAACCTTAACCCTCTGCCTACCGCATGACTTTGTGCTTTATGACTATGAGAATACCATGCCAAGGGGAGGTAACTCCGCAACACATACACACTTGCCATAAAGAAACCTCAATAGAAAATTTGTTTTAACTTATCTATTCTGTAAAAATAATGGGAAAAAAAATTTAAAGACAATACTCCATCCAAAAGAGCCAAATTTTCCCCCCCCATATAGTGAACTGGTACACGAGGAAAAAAAAAACAAACGAACAGACTAACTGTACTTCGGTGTTCTCGGTGCAAAAAAAATTTTCCCTAAATTCACTGTACCCACAGAACATTTATGGATTAGGAAACACAGAGTGATTTCCAGTCTAAAAAAAAGTACTGAAACCTTCAGGAACAAAAATAAGTCTTCTGTATGGTATGCACCTAAATAATCAACTTTTTTGTGAAGCAAAAAAAAAACAACCCAAACTTCAACAATTTTGTTAAACTGAAGGCATCAATACAAGAAGATTTGTCTTCTAACTACTGAGGGGAAAAAATAACAAGAACAGATTACTGAATACTGGGCTTTAGATTGTGATGGAATTCAACAAAAATGTGCTTTTGCACAATGCACTGAGCACCCCCCCCCCCCCCTTCCCCCCAACACACACACAACACACACTGTGGTGATGATGTACCTCTTTGTCCGGCTCCTCTTTGCTTTTTGATAAAAAAGGGAGTTTTTATTTCAGGCCAGAGTTTATGTTCATTTCCTTTTCTGCTTGCTTTTTTGGGGCAGCAAATAAATTTTGTTTCTCGTTAAAAGTCTGCCAAAATTTTTCTGAAATCAAAAGGCTAAAGGTGATGCTCCTACAGGCAAATCGTGGGACACACCCACTGACTGACCCGGGTTTCCTGGCTATCAAAACAAGGAAACTTTTGGGGGGCTTCACTTCTTGTAGCCAACCACTCCAGTCAAGAATTAAAGATCTCTAGCAAGTTTTGTTTTTCGAATTTTCTTTTTTGGGGGTCTGGGCCAGCAGCAATGGGTTATTCAACGCGTCATTATCATCGCCTGAATCATTATTGATTCCGGGCCCCAAATCAGTCAGCAGTCGATCTTTTTTCTAACTAGGGCAAGATTTTACGTCCGAATCGTCTTGCTTCAAATCTTCTTCAAGAGGTAGCCCGCAAATACGCTCTCTTCATCAATATCACTTCAGAAAATGAATTCTGCGAGTTGCATAGTTACTTGATCCGCCTTTTCCCAAAAATCTTCGCGAAAAAAAGCCGAACTTTGAAAATTTACGCAGTGAAACTACTCCCCCAAAACTCATGCAACAAAAACCAAAATGGCGTCCAGAAACGGAAGTACCGGAAGACTCTTCTGTCGCAATTGCATTCTGGGATATGCGATGGTGAAAGCGAAAGTCGTTGACCGATATTCAGCGGTCGATCTCGGTCGATCCGGTATTCAGAAAGATGAAATCTCGCGGTCGATCTCGGCGATCTGGTAGGCATTGGGTTAAGGACTTCCTCCCATCTACGTCGGGAGGTCGTTAAAGAGGGGAAAAGGTTCTGTGTCGCTGCACACCACGGCCATTCGTATTTTACCCATTCTTTCCTTTTAAAGAGTGAAGAAGCTCATGGTGCATTCCATGTCATGCCCGCTCACAATGAAACATGTTCTTTTAGAGTGTTGGGACTTGCACGATGTGAGACACAAACATTTTAAAAGCGGAGTCCATGAAGATCCTGACGTGATCCTTGAGTTTTTGAGAGAAATTAACATTTTTCATCTGATATAAGATTTTACGGAAGAAAGATTTTTAACGAAGTTTCTGGTGCGTTTCTAGACGATGTCATTTAATGAGATGTGTGAAGTTGGGTTTTTTTTTTTTTTTTTTTTTGTTTTTTCAAATGACTGGTGAGTTGATTTTAAACGTGGTGACAGCCCTGATGTGGCCCTCTGTGGTCAGCGGGGCTATAAGCAACATTTTCTTATCTTCTACTACTAGTTCCACTACTATTCTACTATTATCAACTACTACATTATACTACTACTACATTACTATTACTATGCTGTTAGTATTACTACTACTATACTGCACTACTACTATACTACTATTGCTGTGCTACTACACTATTTCTGCTATTCTACTACTGCTACTATAACACTATCTAACTCAAATATATACTGTACTTACCACCACCACCACCACCATTAATACTATACTACAACTATACTACTACTGCTACAACTATAATCCTACTATTCTACTACCACTATTTATGCTACTATAACTACTACTTCTACTACTACTACTATCCTGACCAGCTGGACGCTTGCTGGCTTTGTCTCTCAAGCTAGGCTAAAGCTGGCAGGTACGAATGAAAGAAAGCACAGGTGAAAGCCAGACATGGTGAACCCAGGAACCCAGACCAGATCCAGGTTCTCCATGATGTCGTCCTTTTCTTCCTCTTCCTTCATCAGTCAGATGGTCTCCCTTACCTGCAGCCCTTCGTTCCTTGTTCTTAGGAGGATCTTTGCTTTGTCGTTGTGTTCTTCTGCCTCCATCGGTGCATTAGGCTAATGTGTAGGTCAGACATGCGCTAAGTCGTAGCCACGAGACCCTCTTCACAAAATTCTCTTCTTCTTCCTCGTTCGCTTCCCATTAGATGAGCAGCCCGGTGTCCTCGATGAAGGCTGCCGTCCACCGCAGCTCCTGCAGGGTGCCGTACAACTTGGCTTCCACTGCTGTCGGTGTTGGCCAGTACTTCCTTCTGGATGCTGCATGCGTCATACAGTCTTGAAGGATGTGGTCTGTTGTCATTAGTCCCTCACCACAAGGGCACTCTTCACTCTGTCCAATGCCAAATTTTGTGTGCATGTGGTGGTGCAGGCGATTGTGTCCAGTCCTCAGGCAGAAGATCTTGACCTGTTCCCGTCGTCCCAGCAAATGGTATTTGTCTTCTGGGTTGTGTTTGGGGATGCTGGAGTGCCACTTTATTCCTTGCTGTGCCTTGATGATTGTCTTGATTTCATCATATGACACCAGGTTGTTAGCCTGCTCCTTCTGTGCACCGTCTTTTGCCAGAATATCCGCTTTTTTCGTTGCCTCTGATACCACAGTGTGCTGGTACCCATTGCATCACCACTTTCTCCACTCTGACACTCAGGGCAACAAGGGCTGAAGTAAGATGGTTACAAAATTCTCTCATCTTAGTCATTTATCCATCAGATTCAAATCATGCGTAGTGTGGTCTCAAAACTTAGCGGATGTGGTGTAGCGTATATGGACTAGTCCGCACGCAGTGACGCCTCCTTGATGAGACTGAAACTGAAACCATCAGTGCTGTGAGTGAGTGTCAGCCTTCAGAATCCTGGAAGACTCGTCACTGTGTTGTAATGGTGATCTGTATTTCAGAAGAGAGGGAAGAGGAAGAGAAGGTATGGTGGGGGGTTTACTGACTCCAGTCTGACATGAGAAACTTGGTAGGAGCCAGTCAAGAGCCAAAAATATCGTACAAACATGAATGGTTCTGATGGTAATCAAACCCACAACCTCCCAGCCAAGAATCCGCTGCACTAACCACTGTGCCACAACGGTTGATGAGCTGAGTGATGTTTGGTGCGTTGTCTATCTGGAGAGTAGGGCTTGCCTCCCAGACCTGAAGCAAAGGCCTTGAAATCTGCAGGTATTTCACTGTACATGCTATGACTCCAACAGGTAGAACGGGACCTTCAGGGCACGAGAAATGATTCCAGTTGAGCTTAAATAGGTGATATCATAAGCAGATAAAGAAACGTAAGCATGAAAGAGCTGTGACCGCTGTCGATGATGCTGCCTTATCTTCAGGTGACTCTCTGGAGATGGTTTCCCTGTGTCTATTTTAAGACTGAGTGCCAGCATCTTGAGTTATCTTTTTGACAATAAGGCAGTGTTTGCTGTGATGGCAGGTCAGTGTGAGATTCCAACAGGAACGGGGTTAGAACGTGATGTAACTAACAAGGCTGGCAGGCAAGAACATCATGACTGCGTCGTTTCAAAGGGGACAATGTTAGGAGAAATTACCACCCATACATCGATGCATGTATGGGACTACCAAAGAGATAAATAAGTCGTCAGGCTTTTCATACTTTCACTTCGAGTACTCCCAGAATTTACTGCAGTTCCATCTTTCTTGTCAGCATGCCATAGGCCACAAATTTCCCCAACAGCAGGTCGATGGGAAGAATAATACTGGCATGGTTGCTCATCTCCCATTAGAAGCTTGTGGTGATACTTTTTCTTGTGTGTGGATAAGCTTGAGGCTTTTTAGTGAATCCTAAAGACAGTAGGGGAGAGTATTTTTCTCCGTTTGCAACCCATTTTTTTCTTTCTGTTCCTTATCAGAATCTGCTTTCACTCATAACAAATGGTGAGTAAATTTCAGGTGGACCCTTTGTTTTCTGCTGGGATTGACTAGGTCCTAATTTTCAGTGTCGTTTGTGTTCTGGCAGCATACTACGATGATCTAGAAGAGACAGACATCCGGGTCAAGTATTTCTGGGAGGCGCTGAAAGTTTTTTCCAATGATGATCGCAGTCGCTTTCTACGATTCGTCACTGGCCGACGGAGGCTGCCTGCCCCTCTAGTCATCTCTACAGGAAAAGGGTATGTGTGTCTGTGTCTCTGTGTCTGTGTGTGTGTGTGTGTGTGTGTGTGTGTGTGTGTGTGTGTTGTGTGAGAGTGTGTGTGTGTATGTGTGTGTGTGTGTGTAAGTGTGTGTGAGAGTGTGTGTGTATGTGTGTGAGAGAGAGAGAGAGTGTTCGAGTATGTGTGTGTGTGTGCCTGCCTTTGGCTTCCTGTAAAGATAACAAACACCTGATATATTCTTAGTGATGCCTGCAAGGCACACATTTTTGTGTGTGTGTGTGTTTTGTTTTTGTTTTTTTTTTTTGCATGTCTTATTGCGGGGAGTAGAGGTGTAGCGACAAAGTTTGTGTGTTTGTTTTGTTGTTCTCCGTATGCAATTGCCTGGGTCATTACATGTGGTGTAGTATATGTGTAAGTAGTCCACGTACAGTTATACCTCTTTGATGAAACTGTTTGTGGAGGGGGGGGGGGGGGGGGGGGGGGGGGGGGGGGGGAGGTTGGAAGGAATGGCTGGAGGAGGTAAAAGATGGATGAGTATGTGTTGCCGCACATGTCTGCATGTTTGGATGCTATCGTGCATAGAAATGGAGAGAAGAGAGGGACAGTGTGTGTATAGTGTGTGTGTGCTATGTATTGTATACAGTGTATATGTGTGTGTTTCTGTTAATTGTTTCTTCTCTTTTTATAAACTGGTTGGCTGGTTGGTCAGCAGTATGTAGCTGAAATGACGAAAAGGCTGTATCTTGGCTGCTTGGTTGGGGTTTGTTTCTAGCGGCTCTTTTCGTCAGTGCTGTGTGTGTGTGTGTGTGGTAGATGACCACTAAGGCCAGCATACTCTGTGTTTGTCTTTGTGTGCAGGGACACCATCGATTCTCTACCTGAGTCCTCTACCTGTGCCAACATGCTGTACTTGCCTTACTATTCCAGGTAAAATCCCTTGTCTGTTTCCTTCTCTTTTTTTTTAAGAGGGTGGGGGGTTGAGGAGAGGAGAGGAGAGTGAAAGAAAACTGGTTTAACTTTTCATGATTGCATTGTGGTGTAGCATACCTTCTTCACCTGAACGCTTCCTCTTTTGACTTCCCAAGCCACCTTGGTGAATCACTTCTCCAGGCTGTTCATTCCAGCATCCACATCCACACCCGTACCCACCACGTTGCAGACTTGGTACCGACGGTCCACAGGAGCAGTCAGTATCAGGTCATGGTGAGGCAACCCTCCAGAGGAGATGCTGCACTGCTGCCAGTTCATTTCAGTGTGTGTTCGTGGAGCCCTGTTTTGATCCAACACACACAGAATATCGCCAACTAAACCCCCAACAAATAACAGGAAGCGCTTCGTCATGGAGCTAGTGTGTGTGTGAGAGAGCGTCTCCCCTGCAGAGGCACCATCACATCAGTCCAGAGACAGTCCCCCAACTTTGACGTAGACTTTAACTCTCTTGACAAAGCGCCCGCCCGCTAGCACCCAACCGACATCACACAGTCAAAAGGCTGAGCGCCTGCCAGCGCCCAGTAAAACAGTGGCAACAATGGGCGCCGCCATGTTTCTTGTAGAAAAGCAAGTCTCGCGAGAACATGACTTCCTTCTTCCGTAGCCATTCACTTCCGTTTGCAAAAAAACGCGAGTCGATACGTGCCATAGTTCTCGAGTTACGAATTTTTAAAGTTTTGTGGTCGAAATGCTGTTTTCACCATGGCTAACCTTGATTTCTGCCATTCTGTAATGAGATTTAGTGATGAAGATACTGTGATTTGTAGGATTTATGGCATAAGACTTAGTGAAAGTGCTGGGTGATGAAGCTTACAGTGACCTAGATTTCGACTGAGATGAGGTTCCAGATATGATAAACAACTATTCGGAAGAAAGTTTCTGAAGAAGATTTTTTTTCCCCCCGAGTAAATGGCTCATGTGACATTCTTCAAACTTATGATATAGCAACATATATATTCATAGGAATTTTAAAAAATTTCCTTTCCTTTCTTTAAATTAATTTTTAGATTGGGTAACCATGTTCAAATTACGGAGTTACTTATTTTGCCGATGATTTTCGGCGTAACTAAGCTCAGGTAAGTGCATACTGAGAGGGTTAACACAGAGTCATCACAGCCAAAGACATGGAGAGGATGTTGCAGCTGAGGGCACGACGTGAGCAGAGCATGAAGGATCACACAATGGGAGACTTTTTTATGTTGATCAGTGAGCATGAGGAGGAGGAGGATGTAGTTTTCGCAGTATTATGGCCTGTCATAACACCTCTGCTGTAGTGCATTGTGTGTTGTTGCATGTTTGGTCAGGATTTTTCTGTGGGAGATTTAGACAGCTCTTCCTGGGGTTGTCACCCACAGATTTGACCAAGCACAGCTCTTGGCAGGTTGTCGCGGCTGAAAAAGAGGCACTATTCAAGGTGTAGAGGAAGGGAGACAAAAAGCCCAGAAGCAATGATTGTCCCACTTGCTGTGGGGAAAAAAGAAGCTTTGACTATTGGCTCTTTGCTGTATTGAAGGTATTGAAATAAATGTAATGAACAACTGATCAGTTAGAAAACACAAGGTATTGAAATAAATGTAATTGACAACTGATCGGTTACAGTGAGTTTAGAAGACATTTCTAAAGTTACGGAAAAGGATGTCACACACTGCATTTGCATACACTCAGTCACAAACACAGCATGTTTACTCCACATGCGTGCATCTACTCCATTCATTCAAAGGAGAGACTGTGCAAACAACAATTCACTTTTGTGTGCTCCCCTTCACTAAACACAACAAAGAATTTCATGATATACACATAACTTTTTTTGTTGAATTTTCATGTTCAATGATCATATGCGTGTTGTAATCACTTTTCCACCTACTTCATTAGCAGCTGTATGACACCACAGAGACAGCTCATTTTCTTTCTTTTTGACAAGCAAAACTCAAATTATACACTTCTCGTTTGTTTTTTTCACTACTGAACAGTTGCATTGAAAAAGTGTTAAAAAAACCATTTTAATTCCCCCGACAGGAATCAAGCTTCCAGGAGGATGGTAGTAGGACCCAATGGTTGGATGCTGAGGTTTTCCATAGGGAATCAATATTGACCAAACAGAATCCCTAGCAGACTTCTGTCTGCACTACATCGACATCCACCACTCTCTGGTTGTACAGAAAACTAGTTTTCTCTTTTTCAACCCCCAAGGTTGACAATAAACTACCAACTTGGCCCCAGCCAAGCGCCCTTTCCCCCTGTCTGGCAACTCCTGGTCTCCTGTACATATCGGGACCACACCCATCCTACAAAACAGTGAGCTTCTCTCACTAATCACGTGCCTCGGCGTCCAATGAACGACAAGAAAAGGTTAGGGATTCATTTACTGTTTACATATGGTCTAACAACTCGCTTTTTCCAAATGGGTCATGCATTTCAGGCCCAGAATCCCCTGTCATGACAAAGGTCAAAGGTGAAACCACTAGTATCCTTTGTTGTTCTCGCATGCCACACCTCACTGAGAGTCATGCTCAGTGTGAGTGCAATCAGTGAGAAAGACAGCCGATCAGGGGAGATCACTTCGTTGATAAACTTTTCCTTCTCTCCCACAGTGCCAAAGTGTGTGAAGAGAAGCTACGCTACGCAGCCTACAACTGCATCGCCATCGACACGGACATGAACCCATGGGAAGGATCATGGGAAGACTGATCGACGTGGTGACCTCACTTGTCCATGGCACGACGTAGACTCAGGAAGCAGTGCGTCACCCGTGGCAGAGAGAGGCTTGGTGCTGACGATCAGAAGGACGGGGAGAACCGGGGAATAGAAGGGACTGCATCCAGGGTGAAATGAAGAACCATTGAAGTTGCTAAAATCATTGTCTGTAGACCTCATAGCCTTTTTTTTATTTTTTTCTGCCTGAAGCTTTTCTTGTGTCGGTGGGTAAGGTTGTAAAGGCTGTCCCGAGTTGAGTGAACTTGTATTTTACCTAACTGGATTACAGGCCTGTGACAGTCCCAGGTTCGTTTCTTAATTGGGTTGAATTGTTAACTGACCTCGCTGATCCATGATCCTGTTAGCGCTGATTGTTGTGTCGCAAAAGTCTACAGGTTTTTGCCTGAAGAGGGCAGTCTTTACTCAAGGGAGAGAACACATACCGTACCATGCCAAATACTGCTGGCTAGTGCTTGACTGAGATGGCCATTTAGGACGAATGAGAGAAGTAGAGATAAAAAAGATATCATCCCGTCGGGTTCAGTTGAACCTGTTCCTGTTCCTAAAGATCCTGACATATCTGTCAGTGTCTCTGAACTCAACATGGGGACCCGTAGTTTTCATATTCTTTGTATCAGTGTGTGTGTGTGTTTTAAGAATGGGCTATGAAAAACGATTTTAGCAGTGTCTTTCTCCCAAATGCTACTTAGTATGTTTCCATAGTATTGTGAACTTGTATAATTATCACAGCTGTACCACATGTTTGATTGCAATGAAGAATGGGAAACTGAGGCCATGAGCTACGATTCATTTTCCTTCCCAGGAGAACTTCTTTTTCTTGACTCGGCTGTCCACGTATCTGAACAGTCCTCCGACCATACGAAGCTATTCTTTCTGAACCTTGAACTTCAGATCGTCAGTTTATGCTTCACTGATCGATTTTGGGCTGGCCAGCTAAAACATCGCACAATAAAGAACAAAAGACAAGTTTCTAGAGGATTGTCTTGACTCAACCATCTTAGCTCCCACACTGAATGTTGGTCCAGTTAAGAGCGGCTTCAGGAGAGCAGAACAGGAGAGCCAGTTGGATCTGACTGATCTGGTCATCGTCATGGACCTTGATACAGCCTGACTTGGTGTCCGCTCTTGGACAAAAGTCATGGTGTGAGGGACTGATGATTGATTATAGTCAGAGAGTGGAGAACAATGTTATCATTTGGTGTGAGGGCATTAATGATTGATTATAGTCAGAGAGTGGAGAAAAATGTTATCATTTGGTGTGAGGGGATTAATGATTGATTATAGTCAGAGAGTGGAGAACAATGTTGTCATTTGGTGTGAGGGGACTGATGATTAATTATAGTCAGAGAGTGGAGAACAATGTTATCATTTGGTGTGAGGGATTGATGATTAGTAGTGTTATTATTTGGTGTAAAGGGACTGAGAATTGATTATAGTCAGAGAGTGGAGAACAGTGTTATCATTTGGTGTGAGGGGATTGATAATTGATTATAGTCAGAGAGTGGAGAGTGGTGTAATTATTTGGTGTGAGGGGTTGATGATCATCATCATCATTCTCTTGCCCATGATGGGCGTAGAGGAGAGATGAGACACTCTCGAAGCCAGGCACCGCCATCCGGCCCTGTCCTCTGCCTGTCGCATCAGCGTAGGGCCATCCATCCTGGTCCATTCTTTGATGTTGTCCATCCAGCATTTGGCTTGTCGTCCCCTTCGTCTGCCGCCTTCCAGCGTGCCCTGGATGACTGTTTTGGGCAGTGAATTGTGGCGTATGACATGCCCGAACCACGACAGCTTCCTCTCTTGACTGTTGCCAAGAGGGGTTCTTGGGGCCTGCAAGTGATGTTATTTGGCTCCTCACAAGGTCGTTTGTCTTCCTGTCTTGCCAAGAGATCCCGAGCAAGCGCCTGAAGCATTTAGTTTCAAACGTCTGGATTCTCTTGGTGGTCTCTGCTGTCATGGTCCAGCTTCGCAGCCATACAGCAGGATGGACAGCACCAGGGACTTGTACAGCTTCATCTTTGTGGGAAAGCTGATCTCCCTGCTCTTCCAGATCTTGTTTAGCTTTGCCATTGCTGCTGTTTCGATCGCTAGTCTTGTCTTGATTTCTGTTGTAGAGCGACCGTCTTTGGTGAGAGTGGCGCCAAGGTATTTGAAAGCGCCCACTTCTTCAAGCTGTTGTCCGTTCATGTAGATTTCAGCATGGTGTTGGTTGTGCTGTTGACCAGGACTTTGCTTTTTTCTGTGCTCACTTCCATTCCATATGCACCTGCCCTTTCTTCCAGTCTCTTTGTCAGGTCTTGTAGTTCTTCGTTGCTGCCTCCCATCAGGTCGATGTCATCTGCGAACCTCAGATTATTGATGGTTCTTCCTCCGATGGAGACAGTGGAGTGGAAGTCATGGAGGGTTTCACGCATGATGTTTTCCAGGAAGAGATTGAACAGTACGGGAGATAGCAGTGCAGCCTTGACGGACTCCAACTGTGGTCTTGAAGTAGTCCCCTATCTGGTTGTTGAGGAGGACTGCGCTGCTGGCGGTGTTATACAGCGCCTGGATGGTTTGGACGAGACCCTCCTCTATGCCAAACTTTCTGAGCACCTGCCACAGACCCTTGTGCCACACCCTGTCAAACGCTTTCCTAAAGTCAATGAAGTTGTGGAACAGGTCTCTCTGATGTTGCAGATGTTTCTCCTCAGTATCCAGCAGGTGAAGATCTGTTTTTACTGTACTTCTGCCCGCCCTGAATCCAGCTTGTTCTTCCGCCAGGTGTTCTTCCGCCTCTTTCTTCAGTCGATTCAAGATGACTGAGCAAAGGGACTGATAATTGATTATAGTCAGAGAATGGAGAACAGTGTTATATTGGTGTGAGGGGATTGATAACTAATTATTGTCAGAGAGTGGAGAACAGTGTTATTATTTAGTGTGAAGGGATAGATAATTAATAGTAGTCAGAGAGTGGAGAACAGTGTTATTATTTGGTGTGAGGGATTGAAAACTAATTATTGTCAGAGAGTGGAGAACAGTGTTATTATTTGGTGTGAGGGGATAGATAATTGATTGTAGTCAGAGAGTGGAGAACAGTGTTATTATTTGGTGTGAGGGGATTGATGAGTAATTATTGTCAGAGAGTGGAGAACAGTGTTACTATTTGGTGTGAGGGGATAGATAATTAATTATAGTCAGAGAGTGGTGAATAGGGCTATGATTTGGTGTGAGGGTAGTAATAATTAATTGTAGTCAAAGAGCGGAGAACAGTGTTATTATTGAATGATGCAACAGAAAACAGACGTTTGGATAGCGATTTACAAATGAAAATGTTGGCTGATACGACATGGTGACCCATCTTTCTCATCATATCCGTTGTTGCAGTGGAGTGGGGTGGAGGTAGGGGAGAGGTGGGGAAGGCTGTGTATTGATTTTCATCTCTTTTCATTTTCCTGCCATTCCAGACACTGTGCTGTCAAACTGGATAGGTTCGCAGGCTTGCTGAATGCCAGTCCAGTGCGGTCTCTTGTCTTCCTTGCTGCCAGGTCCTGGCGTGTCGGCGTCTGTTGTGTTGTAAGCTGCAGGGCCTGTGTTTTGAGACACGTCTCTCCACAGAGGTCTTTTGTGCGTGGCTGTGTTCACACCCTCCTCCGTTCAGGCTTTCATGGTCCGGTGTGTCATCTCACTCGCCCTGGGTCAGAGTCACCACCACCGCGCAAGTCACAGAGTCCATCAGCGTGTAGTGGCGCCATCTAGCTGGGTCGTTGAGTTCTCTTTCAAACTTTACCTGTTTTAACCTGAATTCAGGTTTTTCTAAAGGTGTCCAGGGCTTTTCTGCAGATGCATGTGAATCTGTTGAGACAGTGTGAGGGTGAAAGTATGTGTATTGATATGTTAGCAAGATACAACCATTGGGGGCCATTTGCCACATCACCATAGTGGATATTGACCATACACCTAAATATAATGTACTAAATAACCACTGGATTTCAGCCGCCTGGCAAGTGCGAGATCTAATCCGTTATCTGATTTCAGTTTGATTTGTTGACAATTCTACCTACCGACCCCTAGTGTTTAGGGTTTGGTTTGGTTTTGTTATGTTCTCAGGCTTTTTCAGCTTTCTGAGGTCTCATGTCTGCTCTTTGCTGTTCAGCCCGCTCTCCCTCCCACTGTAGACACAAGCTTTCCCTGTTGTTGTGGCCCATCACTCCCTGCCTCCCAGACAGGGCCATGACTGCTCTTGGGTGTTCAGCCCGCTCTCCCTCCCACTGTAGACACAGGCTTTCCCTGTTACTGTGGCCCATCACTCCCTGCTTCCCAGACAGGGCCATGACTGCTCTTTGCTGTTCAGCCCGCTCTCCCTCCCACTGTAGACACAGGCTTTCCCTGTTACTGTGCCCATCACTCCCTGCCTCCCAGACAGGGCCATGACTGCTGCTGTTTCCCAGCAAGGGACGTGTGATGGCTCCTTCTCCAGCCTTTGAGAGGAAGAGCTGGTCAAATGGTGAAGAGATGGCGAGAAGTGGGCAACATCGTCCAAGGTCTGACTGTTGTGACTGTCACTGTCACAGTGGATGACAGAGTATAGCGTGTGTTTGGGTACAATTTGAAAAAAAAAAAATGGGGTAAGTAAAGATTAATTTCAAGTTTGAATTATCACAGTCCAACTAGCCATACGGAGCCTTTTCAGAGCTTTCAAACTTGCGCAAGAAAAAAGTTGCATTGCAAAACAAGTGGGGACCATTATAAAAAGAAAGAAAAAAGCCAACAACAACAACACACACAAAAATCCACAGAATCCTGAAAAAGAAACCAACAGCAAAATGCAGTTATGACATAATGCTTTGAGTATTGCCATCCTGAGGTTAAAAAAAAGGAAAAGATGTGTTTTGCATGTGGTATATGCTAGATGTGCTTAGGGTTTCATACTTGCTTAGTCATGGAGCCAGACATGAGTGAGCACCCCTGTTGCCTTGGAGACTAGCCCCCTTCCAGTGACTTTGACCATGAATTCCAATTCAGACACAGAATAGACACCCTGGTCTCAGTATAAAAGAATGCTGAGTGAACATGAATGGCCAGAGATGAAAAAAGAAAAAAAGAAACATCCTTTCAGTGGTGCCAGCAAGTCTCGGGAGAAAGGATTGGTGCCAGACAAAGAAGGTCTACCAGCAAAGTAAAGAGCCGTCAGTACAGCGAGTTGATGCTTCTTGGATCTTTATTTCAAAGAGAGAGGTGCTGAAGGGGTGAGGAAGGAGCAGGGTGGGGGTAGTGGGATGTAGGGGCCAATTGATGTA
Source organism: Conus ventricosus (assembly GCA_018398815.1). NCBI lineage: Eukaryota > Metazoa > Mollusca > Gastropoda > Neogastropoda > Conidae > Conus > Conus ventricosus. Next base: position 77,301,769 of record CM031600.1, read on the forward strand.
CACTGTCCCATTAACAACGGAGAGTTAGAATTTTCTTTTCTATGAGGAAGGAATTGTAAGGTGGTTGGTTGGTTGGTTGATAGATTGTTGGGTTTTTTGTTGTTGTTTTTAGAACTGAGTGATTTTTCGTTTGTTTGCTTTTTTTTTCTCTTTTTTTTTCAGATATCAGTGGTTGATTATTTTTGAAGAGTTGAGTGGCAGATTTTGTTGTTGTTGTTGCTGTTAAGTGATATATGTGGTAGTTGTTTTTTTTCTTTGGTTATATAGCGGATTGTAGGGGTGGTCGTAAATATGAGTGATATTTGTGTGTGTGTGTGTGTGTGTGTGTGTGTGTGTGTGTGTTGTGTTTTATTTGGTGTAATTTAGTATTTTGTTGTGTGTGTGTTTTGAGATATGGGTGTGTATCCCCGCAGTTTCCTGTAAGATGAAAAATATGGTCAGAGATTGGTAAAATTATTTTTTTGTTGTCAATTCAGTCTTCATCTCTCTTTTCCTCTCTCGGTGATTTTTTTCCCTGCAGGGTGAATTAGATGTTCTTCTTGGTGTTGAGTCATGTGTGAGGGAAAGGGGGGAAGGGGAAGGAGCTTTCGGTGGCATGTTTGTGTGAATGTACAAGATCCGAGCGCTTGTTTATATACAGAACTGTATTTTCAACAGACGGTGTGTCTGTCTGCGTATGCCTGTGTTTTCAGTGGCGTCTGTGCGTTTCTGTACACATTTGCAATTTAGTTCTTGTATCCAACCAAGTCTGTGATTGTAAGAAACCAGCCCATTCAATAGAATAGTGGGGGAAAAAAAAAAACCTTCAAGGTAGAATCACACTGTGTACTAAAAATGTGGACATAGACTCGGTCATGCACACACACACACACACTCATACACACACACACAAATGTGGACACCAACCGTCTCTCTCACACACACACACGCTCTCTATTTATTGATATCTTATTTTGCAGTGTTGCTTTTTTTTTTTTTTTAATGAATAATTTAGAGGCTTATTTTTGTTCTTTTTTTTAACATTAAACTGAGCATGGTAGATTGTGCAGAATTACTGATACTCTCTGAGCACTCTAGAGTTCTTTTCTTTGAGTGTGTCCATAGTTCAGCTGGTGCGTGATGACTTGATTTAGATGATTATGTATAATTTGTGGAGATTTGCTGCCAAAAGTAAATCCTCCACCTGTTCATATGTTACTATTTTTTTGTGTGTGTTGTTAGTTGTTGGTAGTTTTTGTCAGACAGTATTTTGTACTGTAGGAGTTTGTTCAGTTTGTTGCAAATAGTGTATGTCAACAGTGTGTTGTTTACCATGATTTGAACATCCTTTTTCTCAAGTATTTTCCTTCAGCATCAACACATTTGGATGTAATAGTATACATGTAAACCATATAAAGCTAAGTAAAGAAAAAATTGAGCACACACAACACACACACACACACACACACACACACACACCATTTGGATCTAATAGTACACCTATATAACGTATAAACCGAAGTAAAGAAAATTGAACACACACACACACACACGGGCGCACGCGCGCACGCACACACATACACACACACACACACACACACAGATAGTTTATTACACATACATGCACACAGGCGCACACACACACACACACACACACACACAGAGGATTTATTATGCACACAACAGCTCTCAACTAATTGACGTGATGATCCTCAGTGGGTTTAATGTCCAGCTGTTCAGTATGTGTGAATGACTGTTGCAGTTTCAAGTGTCAGCAATGTGCCATCGGCTGTGTCACTAAACGTAGTACTACATGTTGAACTGTTTTCTGAGGTGAAATGGAATATGCTTGTACTCAGGTAGTGTGGCTTTTTGTTTTTTTTAATTTGTTTGTTTGGGGTTTTTTTTCCCATAGCTGAATCCATTTAGCAAGTTCTGGTACATGGATTCAGAAGTGTGCTGAAATCTGCTTGACATCTTGGTGGTGAAAATTACTCTTCGATGTATTGATTTTCATGATCTCCGATCAACTTCAAGTCATGTGCCTTTGTTTCCTCCTGGATCAAGAGTTACTGTCCTTGTCTGTCATTTTTGCTGTTTTGGCTTGTTCCTTCTGGTCAGGCTACCGTTTGTTCGGATCAGTAACTTTTGGGGAAAAACTTGGGGTTACGTCATGAACTGTGCGCCCATCGTGATTCTTGTAACTCGCTAATTGACGATTTCTTTTGACCTCCATGACCGTGCATCACGATGTTTCCCAGTGGGTGGACCCAGACGGGTTGGTCATCAGATCCATCTGTAAGGAACTGTGAAAATTAGAATTATGTGTGACATCTGCTTTTGACACCGGTCACAACATTTTGTCATTTCATCTTTTTGTTTGTTTGTTTAACTGGAGCGTGTGAGTTTCAAGGATAAGTCCATTCAGCGTTAAGGGACTCTTTTAACTGTATGAGGATTCTGCTGCAGTGAGTGTGGATGCTGGTCTGGCTGAAGATTAGGATGTGGCTCGCAGTGAAACATGTGGGGGAGTTTTGCTGTCTGTGCCTGTTGGATGACCTGAATGGTAGTGTTTCCGTTTATTTATTTGCTTGCTTTGTCCATTCATCTGAACATGGTGTGTATGCGTGTGTGTGTGTGTGAACGTTTGTGTGTATGTGATTTATGTTGTTGTCAAGGTTGGATGTTGAAATGATTGTTGTTTGTTCTTGTTATCCATCTCTCTCTCTCTCTCTGTATGTCTCTCTCTGTCTGTCTGTCTTCTCTCTCTCTCTCTTTTAACCTTGCTGTGCACCCTGCTCTCCCACTGACAGCAGGACCACTACAGAATGAAGGCATGACAACCTCAAGGTGTAGAAAACAACGATGACTTTGTAAGGGTTTTCACGCATAGTGTGTGTGTGTCGGGGGGGGGGCAACCAGCCAAGAGGTAGGACAAAGTAACCTTTGACCCTGTCGAGACAAATTGAAAGACATGAGTGAAAATAGGACGAAGATAGACTGGTTCAAGAGTTTCTATCATTGTTTAGAGTTTGGGGTGACCATGTCCAAAATATTTTGCATGCTAGAAGGTGACTTTTGTCTTCGACATGGGGTGTGAAGTTTTATTGTTGGGCCAAAGGGGACGTTTTCTATTGTTTGCTAGAAAGTTGTGAGGTATCAGCATGAGAGCGACCAAGAGCGCATGTTTCCAGCCTCAGACTCAGGTGGAGATGATGAAATTATCGAGGGAAATTGACTGGTCAGTGAAAGAGAACATGTTCTCCCAGTTGTTTTTTTTAGATGGCAAGGGTGGCATATCCGTCCCTAGTCAAATGAAGGCAAATGTTTGAGCGACTAAGAATGTCAAAACACTCTCCTTGCCCTCCACCTCCTTCCCCACCACACCCCACCTTCCACACCCGAAACCCCTGTTTTAAACCACTCTTTTGGTTAAGTGTGAAAAAAACGAGTTCCACTCCAAATGCAAAATTTTAGATGAAACACAAACCAAAAACCAAACTTGATGTCACAATATTCTTACGCCAGTGAAATGTCAGGAGCAATAGATGTCAAGGACAACACTAAGACGGATGATTGGCATAGGTCTGCGTGTCTGCAGAAGTGAGTCATAATCGTCATATTCAATTGTGTAAAATTAAATTTACAAAGAAGTCGGTCAGCTGAATAGATGTGTACGACATTACTCGTAAAGACAGGATTGAATTATTTCCTAGGCCGGCAAGGATTTGTGTTTCTTCGTTTGTTTTTACTTGTTACACTTATTGAACAAACTTCCAGTTCTACTCGCTTTTTTTATTATCAAATGCTGTGACCTGAATATTTGTCTAGAGAAGCCAGCGTCCCAAAGTTATTCTGATTGCTCCGTTGCTCAGATTTGTTTAAGTCTTCTGTGTGTGTGTTTCACAATAATCAATGCCTCTTTCATGTGCCAATCTCCTCCAGTCTTCAAACATGGGAAAGCATAAAGCTGAGTGGTGTGACTTGGTGATTCTGTTAGAATAAGTACTCCATGGTCTTGTGAGAACCTTGAAAAAACTGGTTTCCAGTAATATATTTTCAGTAGATGAAATAGTTTGTCGTTTAGCTACACTCTGATTTTTCTCAGGATGGCGGCGACTGCTGGTAGTGGGTTGACAAAGAGCTGTCAAATGAGTCATGTTTTGTTATAGGTCCCTCATTCGTTACTTAGTTTGTGTGTGTGTGTTCAAAATTGCCCTGTGCCTGTCTGTCTGCCCATGTCTGTTTCTCTCGCTCTCTCTCTCTCACTCATTCATGTGTAGTCTCTGTTTTGAACAAATAGTTGATGAATAGTTGCTACATGTCCAAAGAGATATTTCAGAGACCAACAAAAAGCAGCTTCTGTGTCACAAAGGGAGAGCAAGTGGTTACTGTAAGTAACGTGTTGTTGCAAACTTGTCGTGAGTGGCAGGGTGATTGGCTGTATGACTATATCACATCATCTTCCCTGGCTATATTACTACTTCACATCGTCCCTGGCTATATGACATCACATCTTCAGCCATTATATGCAAGATTCCTTCTTTCCACTCTGAATGGGCGACATGTGAATTGAGTGGGACAGCCTCACCCATAATCAAACCAGTGTGTTGATAATTTTGTGTACTTCTTTATTGATTTATGGGCGATTCAACAGATAGAATGATTGATTGATTCAGGAACTTTATGGCCAGATTGATTTCTGTCCTGTAGGTTTGCTGCTGACTGCCTGATTGAATGATTGAAGAAGGATTTGAATAACTGAATGAGTGATGACTTGAAAGAATGGTCAATTGATGAGATGGCCAGATTTCATTTTCATGCTCTCTTCGACATAGTTGGTTCTATGAATCATGAATGAGAAATGTTTTGAGTTTGATTTTGACGTTGCTTGTACTGTTTTTATTGATTGCTGTTAACATGTAGAAAGAAAAATGTCCGCACGTTTTGTTCATGTGTTAATTAGGACTTAATCTGTTTTAGTGTTGCGAGATGCGTTCTGCCTGAATTTGATCTATGGTAGAATCTGTGTTTCTATTTTTCACTCTGTCTCTTCCCTGTTTGTTCTGCATTAACACATTTTGGTTGCATTTTGATACGACCAACCTTGCGTATAGCAAGCATTGTTAAGCTGTGGTAACTGAATTTCACATTCTTGTTCAGACAGAGCAAAATTTTCATGAAGGACTCGAAGTTGTGACTGTGTGCATTCTGATCTGAACCTGTTTCAGAGGTTTTCATGTATTGACATTGTTTGTTTTGCATTTCATTGTATTGTTTGTAACTTTTTCATCATAGTTTATTTTCAGTCTCACAACTTAGGGTTATTCATCCTAGGACGGAGTTGTGCGCCCCCATGGGGATGCCGGGGGCTCCTTTGAATCAAACAGTATTCCTGCCTTTAGGAACTCCTGTGCTAGTTATTTCCTCTTTGCTGAATCTGCCTTTTTTTTTCCTTTTCACTCTTAAACCTCTAGAGTTTCTGCTTCTTTTTTCCTTCACTCCAGAAAGTGGTGTTTTTTTTTAACACTTTTTCCTCCCCATGATCGCAATTTATACCATGCTATTTGTGTGTGTGTGTGTGTGTGTGACTGTGTGTGTGTTTGTGTGTGTGTGTGTGTGTGTGTGTGTGTGTGTGTGTGTTTGTGAGTGATATGGTGACAAGGTAGCAAGAGTGTACACATTATCCAGAGTAGACACTAACTGTCCATTCTGCTGGGTCTCTCTCATCTAGTGGCCTTTTTTGTGTGCATCTCTTGTAGCATTTGAAAGCTCCTCATTAAAATATTCCTCTTTTTTTTTTGGCTAACTGGGCGTGATGAATGAAGCGGAATGTCAGGCGGTGTCGGCATGTCACAGTCGTATCCGCCCTAAGGACATTGATGGTTTGGCTGCCATGGCTCAATAGATGCATGTGTGTACGTATGGTTTCTGTTCTTCCTTTCTTTTCGAGATGGGACTTCTCTGGTTTGGCTTCCACATTATAAATGGATGTATATATGCAGCATTTGTCCCCGTTCTTCGTTTATTTTTGAGGATGCATCCCCCCCCCCCCCCCCCCCCCCCCCCCCCCCCCCCCCCCCCCCCCCCCCCCCCCCGCCAATGCAGTGAAGCCAGATGAAGCCCTTTTGTGTTTGGCTGGCCTATAATGGGAAAAAAAACAACAGAAAAACAAAAGAAGTTGTCCCCATGGTAAGAGATCATGCACGTTTTGTGCCCAGTATGTTTCCTTTTTTCATGGCGCTATTAAAGCGCATTTTTCAAGAGAATTGACAGCAACAACTCCTCATCACCACACCTTGTTTAACAAGCTCATGGTGCCTGCCACCCACCGTTTATCACCATCACCCAAAGGCACAGGTGGAGGGGAGGAAAAAAGTCCCATGCAAGACTCGAACTACAGACCTGGTACTTCCTGGCTTCCTAGAAGGTTGACTCATTCATGCAGCCAGCAACATTCGTGATAGTAACCATCATTTGTCGCTTGATGAAACTCGTGTTGTTGATGGAGCGTTCAGTGTTTGTGCAGATTTTTCTGTTCCAGTTCTGACGTCGATGGTCAATCTGTATGGAGAGGTTTTCTTTACGTGATCATAATCATCAGTCTCTGTGATACAGTCGCTGTACTGAACTTTAGGTTAGACTGTGTGTCATCGATTTGTGGATTTTATGTCCATCTTTAACCTTCGCCGGACGGTGCTTTTGACTATACACGGAAGACGGTGTGGGTCCATGTGGACCCATGTCCCTCAAAGAGGGAAAATCATGTCCACCCTTCCACAGACGGTGTGGGTCCATGTGGACCCATGGCCGTCATAAAAGGAAATTGTATCCAATTTTGGCAAAGTTGAGGGGGAGGGGGGTGTGAGCGAGCGCATCCGTGCGTGCATGCGAGTGTGCGTGGGTGTGTGCGTGTGTATGCGTGCGTGCGTGTGTGCGCATGCGTGCGTGTGCGTGTGCACGAGTCCATGTGTCTGTTCGTGTGCGTGCTTGCGTTTGTGTGAGTGTGAGAGTGTGTGTGCGTGTGTGTGTGTGATCGCGTCCGTGTGTGCGCATGCGTGACTGTGTGCGTGTTTGTGTGCGTGTATGTATGTGTGTGTGCGCGCGCATGTGTGCGTGCGTGCGTATACGCGCGCGCGCAACTTGTGGAATTGGGTGTGTGGGGGTTCTGATAAATTATGTTTAGAAGCAGACTGAGGAGCGGGCAGGAGGAGGGAAAAAAAGAAGGGGGCGGGGGGTAGGGGGTGGGGAGTGGAGGGTGGGGGGATGGGAGGGAATGGGGGAATACAACAGTGACTGTGTGTGCCCAGTAGTGTGTCTGGCGGCATGGAAAGTGTGGAGAGTCAGACGTGTTGACACAAGATATGACATTGTTTGCATTCCGCATGCACAGCGTGCGTGTGCTGCTTTCGTCTGCAATGGGCCAACCCCACCCCCACCCCCACCACCTGATCCCCCCTCCACTCTCGACCTCCGCCCCCCCCCTTCCCCCTCCCCCTCCATACCCCGTCTCCTCTGACCCGGCTCTGTCTCCCCCCCCCCCCCCCTGTCGAAACCTCCCTCCTCCTCCTCCTGCTCCTCTTCTTCCTGTCCTCTTTGGGAGAAGGAGGGAGAGAGGGAGGGAGGGGGAGGGGGGGAGAGAGAGGAGGGGGGAGGGAGAGGGAGGGAAATTTTCCTCCATAGGCAAGGAAGAATAGGGCTTAGAAGACTCTGGGAGCAATACCTCACAGGTCGAGATATTGTTTTGGGGGAGGGCAGAGGGCAATGGTGTAGATAATGGTGTGATACTATTACTTAGGAGATAATGTTGCTTATAGCCCAGCCGACCGCAAAGGGCCACATCAGGGCTGTATACTATTACTTGGGACAGTGGATGACAATGGTGTGGTCAGTGGTGTGGATGACAATGGTGTGGTCAATGGTGTGGATGACAATGGTGTGGTCAATGGTGTGGATGACAATGGTGTGGTCAATGGTGTGGATGACAATGGTTTGGTCAATGGTGTGGATGACAATGGTGTGGTCAGTGGTGTGGATGACAATGGTGTGGTCAATGGTGTGGATGACAATGGTGTGGTCAATGGTGTGGATGACAATGGTGTGGTTAATGGTGGGGACAATGGTGTGGATGACAATGGAATGGAGGACAATGAGGAGGAGGACGACAATGGAATGGAGGACAATGATGAGGAGGACAATGGAATGGAGGACAATGGAACGGAGGACAATGGTGTTGACAAGGGTGTGGGAGACAAAGATGTGGATAAGGGTGTGGAGGACGAGTGTGGGGAGTGTAATCTCTAAGATCTGAGCAGGGAGAGGCACAGATTTCATGGCCTTGACAGAGGCCTCTCGACCGGCGTGCTGATCGTAGAGGGCCTCAACCAGCTCTTTCAGAATTCTGAATTCTTCCCTTACCCACTGCGTACAACTTTTCCCGTGTATCAAAACCTTGAATGTGGAATAGTACACATTTGTTTTCAGTTTTTGTTCATTTTGGAAAAAAAAAATGGTCACCTTTGTGAGCGCAAGCTCCTCACTGTCCGGAAGGCAAATAGGATTTGAGGAGTGGATTTCATCATCAATTATTAATTGCAAATAATTTTTCCCACCTTTGTCCTGCTCTTGCCAGATAACATTGAAACCTGGGATGTCTTGGACCTGGCCGTGGTAGCGAAGAAGTAAGGTCCTCCGCCACATAACCAGGCATCCCCGTCTAGACGTAAAAGTTACTTGCCGGGTTGGATCGAGCGTTTTCTTTATCCTATGTACCGGCGATGATCCCTTTACAATGCACCTTTTTGATGACTTAGTCATAGTCAAAAGAAGATAGCCTAGAACAGTTGAATGCTAGCTAAAACCTAAGAAAATGACGCAACGTTGAGTCTGTGTTATTACGTCAGAAGTACACTATCCAAAGTACGTCATCCGATGACGGAACATATATGTCTTTGGTGCTGCGTTTGAAATAAACGGAGGGAGAGGGAGGGGGGAGAGGGAGGGGGGTGAGTAGAGAGGGAGGGGGGAGGGAGAGGGAGGAGGGGAGAGAGGGAGGGAGGGAGAGGGGGGAAGGAGAGGGAGGGGGGGAGACCTCAAAGTCTCATCCGAAGGACTTTTTGGGAGATTGGAGTCTGCACAAATGTTGACACACACACACACACACACACACACAAACACATGCAAGCATGCACGCGCACACACACACACACACCCATACACACACACACCCTGTCATCGAAAAACCGGGCAACATTGTAACCATTCGCAACTAAAAATGACAAGCAACAAGAATATATAGTGCCAGTATCGGTTACAGTTTCCTTCTTTTCGAGCCATGGGTCCACACGGACCCACACCGTCCGCGGAGGGGTAAACACAGTTTTCCCTCTTTGCGAGCCATGGGTCCACACGGACCCACACCGTCTTCCATGACTATATAAAATGTCACCTTTAATTACCTTTTGAAATTTTTACCTATATTTTCGAAATTTTAGGACAAGGAGAGAATTTGTGTGTTTGGAGCATATCTAAAATTTCATTGAAAAATATCTATAAATATACGAGATATTGGCATTTAAAGACCCTTCTGGGTCCACATGGACCCACACCGTCCGGCGAAGGTTAATAACATGTTCATCTGGTGTGTGTTTTGTTTTTTTCATGTCAACTATGATGAATTACTGTTCATTAAATTGACTTTGATTTATACCTGTGTGTCGCATGTCATTTATGTTCCTGAAAGAATGATAGATCAAAAGGAAGGAAAGTGTCTTTGCAACTTTTTGTTGTGAGCAAAGCCAGGTATAGAGGAATGTAGCACTGACACAGTGAAAGATCCTCGCTGTGTGACAACTCTGTCCTGAATTGTGACACAACCAGTGTGTGTTGGCAGCTACACTGAGGGGCATTGATAAGAACAATCTGACAGATCATAATTCAAGAGTGGAGAAGATAAGTATCTTTGCTTTTTGCTAACTGGAGTTCCATTGTGGCATATCAAAGGTGTTATCAGTGTTGCTTTCTGTCTTGGAACAGCCGTAATTGTTGAAGACAAACATAAAAATCGATGGCCATTCTAGGCGTTGCAGATCAAATGTCGCTGGGTTTAACCAAAATGTTTAACAATGGACAAGCCTGGCAGCAGAGGAAAAGTTGCAACTCCAACACTGTGTACATGCACATTAGTCCATAACCCACTGTGGATGAGACTGAAAAAGAAAACGCTGAAGAGGTGGCTAGCTGTCAAAAGCAAATCAGAATGTGTAACACTGAAAGTCGAACAGCCTTTAAAAAAAAAACAAATAAATAAAAAGAGGAAAAGAAAGAAAGAAATCAACATCGCCAGACCTTCTGGAAATTATGCAATGAACAGTAGCCATGTTTACAACAAGGAGGCGAAGCGGTTGTTCGCTAACTGGAAGAATCTGCGATTTGCAATCAGTTACAGTGGCCGTGATGACATGTGAGCTATCATGCATATCTGTACCGTATCACGTATGTAAAAATATAGTGTGTTCCAGAACATTTTAATTTGTTCCTGATTTTTACGTCTTCTGTTCCTGATGAAAAGATTTGAAGTAGCTATGTTTCCATTCCACACGTCTTGCTGATCTGATTGGCTCCCTGTCTGCTCCCTGGTCATAGGTTTGCTGCCTGTCTTTCACAACAGGCTGGGCTGTGGATAGTTTGCTGCCTGTCTTTCACAACAGGCTGGGCTGTGGATAGTTTGCTGCCTGTCTTTCACAACAGGCTGGGCTGTGGATAGTTTGCTGCCTGTCTTTCACAACAGGCTGGGCTGTGGATAGTTTGCTGCCTGTCTTTCACAACAGGCTGGGCTGTGTGGATAGTTTGCTGCCTGTCTTTCACAACAGGCTGAGCTGTGGATGGTTTGCTGCCTGTCTTTCACAACAGGCTGGGCTGTGTCTGTGGATAGTTTGCTGCCTGTCTTTCATAACAGGCTGAGCTGTGGATGGTTTGCTGCCTGTCTTTCACAACAGGCTGAGCTGTGGATGGTTTGCTGCCTGTCTTTCACAACAGGCTGAGCTGTGGATGGTTTTCTGCTGTCTTTCATAACAGGCTGGGCTGTGAGCGGTTTGCTGCCTGTCTTTCACAACAGGCTGAGCTGTGGACGGTTTGCTGCCTGTCTTTCACAACAGGCTGGGCTGTGGATGGTTTGCTGCCTGTCTTTCACAACAGGCTGGGCTGTGGATGGTTTGCTGCCTGTCTTTCACAACAGGTGGGGCTGTGGCTGGGGATGAGGGGTCGGAATGAGCAACATGGGTGCAATGCCACTGTGGTGGCAACAAAGATGGAACAGCAACTCTCTCTCTCTCTCTCTCTCTCTCTCTCTCTCTCTTTCACACACACACACAGACACACGCACACACACACACACACATCGAAAATTGTTAAGAAACATACCTGCAATACAAATGTATCTAAAGACTGGTCTAATGGCAAGCTAGGCAGATTGCATACAGAGTATCATCTGCAGACTGTGTTTGTATTACCTGCTGCTTGGCCTTACAAGGTGCCAGACTTACATTCCAACATCTGACTGAGGTTCAATTCACATTTCAGACCACCAAGTTGGATGAGATTTCCTCACTGGAGTCAACACTTGTGCAGACTCCAGTTCCCACCTAGGATTCCTCCACGTGAGACTTTAAGCCTGGGTCCACTGTATGAAGGCATGTGTAACAACTCTCTCAGGCATGTCAAATCCCATTCCTCCTTCCAGCGAAGGGTAGCCTACTATCATGTGCTGATGGGATGAATGATATGAAAATAAAACACATGCACACTGGTGTCATCATCAGAATCCTCCTTGAAATTGGAATGTGCCTTAACTAATGGTGTGGTTAAAAACGTCACAGAGGCAGAAATTTCACCAATGTAAACCTTGATGTTCTAGCTGATGAATGATGACAGCAAGAGAGAGAGCCATTGCCTAATCACTCAAAGTTCCCCACAGCCTATTCCTGAAGGAGCAGTGATCTGTCAGAAGTTCACTGTGTCTAAGGCATGGCAGGATATTAGGCAGAGCCCATCCCTCTCCTTCTGCCGCTTTTAACCTTCCCCAAAATGAATTTGGTACCCATTTACTGTGGACAGAGAGGGTTTTCAAGCCCCAAAACCACGACCCCCCATGAAGTTCGTACTCACGACCATCAGCTCACCATCAGGCAAACCTCATCAGGCAAGCATTTTAATCGTTTGACCACGGGCCCTGCTGTCACAGATTACAATGAAAGAATTGGTATCTAATATTTCCAGGGCTGTCACTATCTCCGAGTGTGATGATGTACAATCATTCAATTTCTGTCGTCAGCTTTAACTAAAGTACACGTTTTATCAAATCTGGATCTAAATTTACAAACCCCATTTGTTGACAGAAAAACAACAACAAAAAAGCCCCAAAAGTATAACTCAACGTCAACCTCACCTGGTAGCTGCAGCAAGGTGAGTGGATCATCCCATGATAAACAGAACTCACGATTCTCTTCTCCATCTCTCTGTTTCTGAACTGTCTTCACTTTCCTGTTCCTCTTTGTTTCACAGACTGGCATTCTCAGGCTGGCTGCCATCAGAGTATTGCTTTGTGCACTTCCTTGCGTCTGCTGTACTTGGAATACTCGTTCATTATTCCAGCACACTGCAATGGTGTTCTTTTCTTCCTCCTGTGCAGTGCGTACTCTCACTACCTCTGCCCCAAAGGGTTCAGTCCAATGGTGTCAAGCCGCAGTTTGTTTTCATACATTTCAAACAAAAAAGGTCCAGTCACAACCGACTGCAGTGGCGCTACTTCAGTACCTGACATATGCTGCAGGCGAAACAGCTCGTATGTTCGTGTTTCAACCAGCTTGCATTCTGCCTCATTCACGACATTGCAAAAAGAAAAATACCAAAGTTGGAAATGCACTTTCGTTCATTTTTATTGTAAAAATGTTATTAGATTAACAACTGAAATACAACATAAAATACTCGATCAGCACAACAAAAGTCTCATCAGTATAACTTTTTTTGCGCAATAAATAGAAGACTTAGTTCAAACGTAGCACAAACTATTGCTTTGGTCAAATATATCAATACCCAGCAGTATATATGACAATCTCTCCTTGTTCAAGACATGCTTTCATTAAAAATGTTTACATGTTTACAAGCTTTTAAGTACAAGATTTTTTCTCTAAAACATTGACAGAAATTCATGAACAAGGAATACCATAGTTTAAAAAAAAAAAAGGGCATGTGCATACAGTTAACTTCCAAGTATGCGCACTCATCATCATGGATGTCCATCGTGGTCAACGAAGACGTCAGTGACTCCGCATGTGTGAGCCCAAGCCAAAGCTGGACACACAAATACGTCCACACTCTGGGCATGTGACAGCTGTCATTGGGTCAGGTCTCTTCTCTTTGCGGGCTTGGTGCATTTGGTCCAATTCCTGCTATCGCTTCTCTTCGAAGCTGTTTACCCCTTTGTGGACAGCAAGTCGCCAGGCACTGCAGTCTGTGGCAAGTGTTTCCAAGCCCTGAAGTAGGATGCCACAGGCCGCCAGTGATACTTTCAGGCAGTCCTTGAAGCGTTTGAGTGGCTGCCCAGTGTTCCTTGTTCCAGCTGCCAGCTCAGAGAAGAAGACCATTTTTGGAAGTCGTGTGTCATCCATTCCTACCACATGCCCAACCCATCTCAACTGCGCTTTCATGATCAGCGCCTCGATACCAGGCATCTTTGCTCTGCAAAGCACTTCTGTGTTGGAAATCCTGTCCTCCTAGGAGATGCCCATGATCTTACGCAGCAGCGGAGGTGGAACTGATCCAGTCTTCAGTTGTTTCCTGTACAGTGTCCAGATCTCACAGCCACAGAGCAGCGAGGTGACAACGACTGCTCTGTAGACTGCCAGCTTGGCGCTTAGAGTGATGCCACGCTCACCCCACACTCTGTTCCAAAGCCTGCCAAAGGAAGCTCCTGCTTTTGCCAGTCTGTTGGACACTTCTTTATCCATACCACACGTTGAAGACAAGCAGCTCCCTGAGTAGGTGAAGCTGTCAACATTGTTCAGGGTCGTGTCCTCGATCATGATCTTTGGTTCAGGAGGAAGAGGCCGGGTGCTGGCTAGAGCATCACCTCTGTCTCCCGCAGGCTGATCGTCAAGCCAAAGGCCTTTGCAGCTGCAGACAGCAACTGGCAAGCTCTTGCAGGTCTGGTTCGTTGAGTGCTGCAAGTGCACAGTCATCGGCAAACAGGAAGTCTCTCACAAGGGCCTCAAAACTTTTGTCTGGCCTTCAGGCGCCTTAAGTCAAAGAAGCGGCCATCAAATCTGTAGCAGACAGTGATCCCTGCGTTGGTACTGGAGAGAGCAGAGAACAGCATTGTAGCAAACATAAGACTGAACAGGGTTGGTGCCAGGACACATCCTTGCTTCACTCCATTGGACACGGGAAGGGGTCAGACACAGTGTCGTTTTCCACTACGTGAGCCATCATGCCATCATGGAAGGATCGTATGATCTTGACAACTTCAGTGGGCAGCAAGTTTGGACAGTATAGCCCATAGACCTTCGTGACTGACGGTATCAAAAGCCTTTGTCAGGTCCACAAAGAGGATGTAGAGGTTCTGATTCTGTTCCCGGCACTTCTTTTGCAGTCGGCAAACAGCGAAGATCATGTCGATTGTCCCCCTGTTGCTCCTGAAGCCACAATGGCTCTCAGGACAACATCATTCAGCAAGTGATGTATGATGCGATTCAGGATCATACAGGCCATAACCTTTCCTGCTATGCTCAACAGTGAGATAACTATGCACACTCACACAGAAAGAAAACATCACACACATTCGCATATAACTTACCCCCAAAACACTTCTGTCTTTCAGAGTAAACAATAAAACAGAAGTTTCACAACACGTTATAACTCAGCTTCAGCGCAAGAATGCGCCACACAACTTCACCACTTTCAGGTTCCCTCTACTTCTTTTCAAAATGAGACCAAAGTTACAAGGGAGTCCTATCGACCTGAATTTCCACAACCATGACAATGAACAAAACCCTTCCATGCAATTCTCATAACACACTAGCACAACAACTGTGATTCATCGACATATCTGCAACACACCTAGTAACGCCCTTTTTCCTTGATGTCTTAACTTCCATTCCCTCCTCCCACTGCTCCCCTCCCATCCCCCCCCCATCCCTCCCCCCCCCCCCCCCCTTCCCATTGGCATCACTCCCAAAGTGGTCTCGCTGGTTCTTCCTTGCACAACTACACCAAGGTCCATCTTTTTGCAGCCCACAGTGAGAGCAATCAACGTCAAATCATAACTATGAGGCAGCCTACCATATAGGAGAAGCGGCACTGCATCCAAATAACCCTTGTGACGTTCAGTTGTGCCTGTTCTTATCATAGTAAGCCTTGTACTGACAATGTCTAAGCCCTGGTCAGTGTGGAAACTTGTACAACAGAGAAAAGTCGGCGAGTGCGTAGTTGTGTGCAGTTTTGCTTGCACTTGCCCAGTTGCATACTACTCATGCTACTTTTTGAAGAACCACTTAGCAGTAAAAGGCACTAGTGATGTGTGTGTGTAAAGTGGGACTTCCAAATAGCTGTCATCAACTAACAAAAAGGCAACGCTGCAACTTTGCATGGAGATTAAAAGAGAGAGGAACCACACACATATCAATGGACTGCATTAGCATGCTTGTGACTTCATACAATATTACACACTACATGTAAAATTAAAAAATTCAATGCAAAAAAGTATTAAATCACTAGCATACTCACACATGAATACATGTATAAACTCTCCCCTTCACAAAAGCATACCATACACACATGAAAAAAATTATCTCTTACTTTTGAACACACACACACACACACATACATACACACACATACACACACACACACACACACACACACACAACACACACACACACTCGCACACACACTAAATGCACTGCACCAAAAGGTGTTTACAACCCAAACCTGATGCAGACAACCCATACCCTATCCGTCTGACCACCATCAACTGCACCACCTTCCATAACGGCCATTTGTCTTCAGGAACCGTGATGGCCACGTCCACAATGAAACAAGTCAGGAGGCCAGCTCACACTCTCACCACCACTTTTGCGTTTCTTCCTGCAAAAAATCAATGCAAAGATAACAATCACCACCGCAAAATCTACACACATCAAGACAATGGCCATGAACTTGACCCCTCCAATGTCATGACCTTTCTGTGGTGGGAACTGGGCATGGTACACATTGGAGATCTGCATCTTGGAATGGTGCTCCTGCACGATGCGCCAGACGTGTCGCATGATGGTCGCCTCCTTCCCCTGAAACACCTCGCTCACCACGCCGATCATCACCGAGCTCGTCACGTAATCCATCGCCATGAACGTCTTCAGCACCGACGGTTTTCTTCCTGGCGCCGGCGAAGTGCTGCGAAGTGTTGGTGAATTTGACCCCTGCCGCCACGGCGATGTCGCTGAGCCACAAGTGGTCCTGCTTCAGATCCATGCCCTTGAGTCTGATGGTCAGGTACAGCTGCTCCAGAACTGAAGGCGACACAACAAATGCTTCGTTGCTGCAGAAGTGGTGGTCTTTTTCCAACACGATCTCGTGTTTAGGAAGCAGCATTTCGCTGGCCGAGGTGCGGTAATGGCACAAGGCAATGGAGTTTGACACCGTTCTGCTGCCTTCCAGCTGGTCACGGAGAAAGGGAAGGATTTTGAAAATGTCCACAACTACGTTGTCGTCCGCCACGAGCACAAACTTCGCCTGAGGACAAAACTCCCCCACCCACTGAGCCGCGATCGATGTCTTTAACGTCAAGTTCGTGTGCTCCTGATATTCGTTGGAGTACTGCACGATATCTTTACACATCACGCTTTCCCGTTCGATGGACTCCTGAATGTGCTTATTGTCGGACATCTCAAAGAAGAACAGAACGTGGAGAAAGGAGCCATGGTAGTTTTTGCGGGCCCCCCATGTCTGGCGAATGACGGTGCGGCGGTCGAAGTGAGCGAAGATGGTTTTGATGATGACTAGGAGGAGGACCTCGGAATGCTGGACGCAGACTGTAGGCTGGTTGATGTGGTAGACCCCAGGGTCCAGCACCAGACTGCTGTCTGGAGGGATCCCCATTGTGCAGCTGGTCAGTCAAAGGTCAGCATCTGAAACAACACATAGGAAGGAAAGTTATCATGTAACTGATATTGCTTGATAACCATTGAGAGTTATGTTAAAAAGTGCCTGTTATTTATCATTGCATGGTCAATCATCAAGCGTTGCTGTTTGTCTGAAATTTGTATGCATGCATTATTCTGTGTGTGTGAATGTGTTGTGTGTGTGTGTGTGTGTGTGTGTGTGTGTGTGTGTGTATTTCAAGCTCATAAAGCTTTACAACTATTGACAATTATGTTAAAAAAAGTGCCTGCCACTTATCACTGCATGGTCAATCATCCAGCATCACTGTTTGCCTGAAATATGTCAGCATGCATTACTGTATACGCACTCTGTGTGTGTGTGTGTGTGTGCGTGCGTGCATGCGTGGTGTGTGTGTTGTGTGTGTGTGTGTGTGTGTGTGTTGTGTGTGTGTGTGTGTGTGTGTGTGTGTGGTGTGTGTGTGTGTGCGCGCGCACGCATGTGCATGTGCGTGTGTGCGCATGTGCGTGTGTATGAGTGTAAGTGTGTGTGTGCGTGTGTGTGTGTCTGTGTGTGTGTGTGTGTGTGTGTGCATGCACCATGCATGTGTGCGTATGTGTGCATGTGTGTGTGTGTGTGTGGTATGTGTTTGTGTGAGTCTGTCTGTCTGTCTGTGTTTGTATGTCTGTGTGCGTGTGCGTGTGAGTGTGTGCTTCTCCAACAATGTATGTAGGTGCATTCACTGCAAGGCGTATGCTGTTCATGATGACGAGTTAAGCCAGCGCCCAGTAGTGATAAATCTCTTCATCAATGTCCAGCATTTCTTTAACCCTTCACAGGATCTGATCAGACTTCAACTTCACACTCAGCATTTCAACCCAACACATTCCAAGTCACATTTTCACATATGTGTTTGTACATAAGCTGGAGTGGGCCACCAGTCCATTGTATTCTCAGGTGGGCAGCTCCACAAAGGAGGTTCCAAGAAGAAGTCTCAGCCTGACCATGATTGCCATGGCAAACTTCCAGATCATCTGGAAACCCAGGTCTATCAACTTCCCCTAAAACAAAAAAACTCTACAACCCACCAGCAATATCTACTTTCCTGTGTTGTCATGGATGCGAGAGCTGACCACTGACACCTGACCTTGAGAGGAAAATCAGAGGACTTCTCCGCTCTCCTTGCAGTCATCACAGGCGGTAAGCCTGCCTGGTATTGGCATGACTGCTGTCATGATTCGTGGTTTCAAGATGTTGGTTCTACAGGTTATAAAGAAAAGGTGGATAGTCTACAGGGAGACCAAAAGAAGTCTGGTTGAACAACTTGTACTCCTCTGTCTTGTTGTGCATGACTGAAGGCAGGAAGCTGTGGAGATCCCTGACAGTCCAAGCCACCATCATGGCACCATGATGTACCCGGGAATAAGATAATGTTGCTTATAGCCCAGCCGACCGCAAAGGGCCACATCAGGGCTGTACCCGGGACATGGGAGTCAAGATGAAGACAAAAGACTGTGTGTATGCCAGGTCTGTCTGTCTCTCTTGATCTGGGTCTCTGTGTGTGCGTGTATGCCAGCAACTGCATCATGCACATTGACTGAGTGAAAATGGAACCTTTTCAAGTGTGTGTGTGTGTGTGTGTGTGTGTGTGTGTGTGTGTGTGTGTGTGTGTGTGTGCAATTTTTTTAAACTTTTCTCTTTCAATTAGTTTCAAAGTTATCTTTCCCATTAAAAATTACCCACATCCATACAATAATGAAATATATGCCTTACAAATACCAGTAGTGGACCATCTTCTCTTGGAGATGTTAGATTCAGGTAATCCGACTTCCAAGCCAAAGTCCTTGCCAAAGATGCTGGAAAAAGGATTTGTTGGCTCGTCAACTGATGATATCATTTGTTTTAACATCCGTGATCATGAACCAACCCATGATTACTGGAAAGAAGAGGACTAGAGCCCTAAAGGCAATAGCAGAGGCAGGTAAAATAAGTTCCAGATAGATCTAGGTTGAGGAGGAACAAAACTAAACTTCATGAAGTTTACATTTGTTCCCGACTTAAAAACGGGGTTCCACAGCAATGTGGGCAAGACATACATGTATCTTTAAAAAAAAACAACATCTTCAGATGTCCACCATCCACATGTTGATTCAAATCCCACAGTGCCATTTCAATAATTGGTATACTATTGGTATACTATGTTGCGTAAGCCTTTTGGCTTTTATAATGTCCCTTCATTACATATACACATTTGGGTCTGGCTACTACATGCGTTTACTTATAATTTATTGTCCCAGTCAAATCAAATCTTTTAGTAATAAATAATGAAAAAAAAATTTTAGAAAGAAAAGGGGAAAAAAATGTAACAGCAGAAGGGGATCTAGGAATCATGATCTGGATGCAACTCAGCCTCCTTTGAGTGGATTCGGGCCGAAGTACTTGCCTGAGGGAGGTGGGGGTCGGTCGTCTTAGAAAATGTTCTGCTGTCAAGCTCTCCCTGGAGTTTCTTCCAATTCACCACAAACATCCTAACCATCTGAAAATCTCAGAAGCCATACATCCCCTCCCGCGGCCTCGGTCTCATTTACTGCTTTACCTGCAGTCAGTGTTCAAATGAGATCAGAGACATGGACCCAGGCAGGACTAGTGATGCACTGATCCGTGATCGGTCACTGCAGCACCTCCATGACTCAAGTGCTCTCCTCTGTTGTCCACAATAATAAAGCTAAATTAAACATTAATACATCTACTTGGAAGAAAGATGTTCACTGACTCACGTACCCAATAATGCAATAAACTTTACCCACTTGCAGTGTATTGTCCTCTTTTTGACAAGGTCTCGGGCTTTTGTCTTGCCTGCTTCACCGAGTCGGAGTAATTATGTACACAGGAGATGTGAAGTGTCCTTATATGCACAAAATCGATCGCGGGCCGCTGTTAATTCTTCTATCTTTAATTCGTTTTCGTGTGTGTGTGTGTGTGTGTGTGTGTGTGTGTGTGTGTGTGTGTGTGTGGACAGACAGACAGACAGAGACAGAGAGAGCACAAATTTGGTTTGTGAACTTTCCAATGAGAAGGTCAAAAGAACATGGCTTTTGTGTCAGTGGTCTCTAATACTATGCTGTATTGATATAAGTTTGAGCCAAACCATTTGTATTGGCCATAGTTGAGTATACATGTATCATGGGTCTGTCATTTGGGGAATGTGTGGCACCTGTGACTCTTTCTTTCTTTCTTTCCGCGTACGCAGGCTGATACTCCTGCGGACACTCCCTGTGTAGACAGGCAAGGACTAATCCCTCTACCCAACAAAGGGAGTGGAGTTTTGTGTGTATGACCGTTTTTTATCCCGCCATTAAGGCAGCCGTACTCCAAATTCGGGGAAGGTGCATGCTATGTGTAACTTGTCATCCATACCAACGGCCAAACTGGCGTTCTCTTCCGAAAGTTGACGATGGGATTTTACGTGTGTGCAAGATGTTATGCGTGCATTCACACATGGTACCTCGGTTTATGATCTCATTCAAAGGACTGTATGGGAAATGGAGTCAGAACCAATGTTAACTCCAAGGGAAAAATCTCTCTGTACCGAAATAGCCCGGCGGAGATTCGAACCCGCAACCCCAGGATCACGAGTCCGGCGCTCTAGCAACTGGGCTATTCCAGGTGCCGCACCTGTGACTAGCATGGCAGTCATTGTTGGAAACCAACAGGGAAATAAACACACAAAACAAGATGCAAAAGTAACGCTGACGTAATGTACAACAAACAGATGAGTGAATTTCAATTATTATGTCTTCCTAAGGAGTCACCAATAACAGACATTTTTGTTTACATGCACAAAACCACAGTCCTCAGACAGCTGTCAACAAGAGAATGTGTTGTTGGAGGTGGTGACCTGAATGTCTATGATCAAAACCAAAGTACTTCAGAACAGACCAGTTTCTCCTCTAGTTACAGGCCTCTTGCTGACTGATTCCTGCGATTTGCAGTGTCTCCTTCAGTGGGTGGCCTCTTAATGGCGTAGTGTGATTGCTTCCTGTGATTTGTAGTTTCTCGTCCAGTGGGTGGCTTCTTAATGACATGATGCTGATTGCTTCCTGTTATTTGCTGTTACTGCTCTGGTGAGTGGCCTCTTACCGACATGATGTTGCCTTTTTTCTTTGATTTGCAGACACTAGAACTTCAACAAGACTTTCCGTGCGTGGCTATGTAGGGCAGAGCCAGGATAAGCCATGGGAGCAAGACTGTTTCAGGACATAGAAGGTTTGACATACTGTACACACACATAAAGCATGTATGGAAACAATGTTTCAGCTCCAAAGACCAACAGACAAGAAACAAGTGAGAAAGATAGAGCTGCAGATTGGATTATTATGGAAACAATGGTTTCAGCTCCAAAGACCCAACAGACAAGAAACAAGTGAGAAAGATGGGAGCTGCAGATTGGATTATTATGGAAACAATGGTTTCAGCTCCAAAGACCCAACAGACAAGAAACAAGTGAGAAAGATGGGAGCTGCAGATTGGATTATTAAAGAACTTAAAAACTAAAAGTGGAAAAGTTGCAGTGAATGCAGGGCCTACAACTGAATCGTGTCACCCTCACTCTCTGGGGTTTTGGCAGATCAAAAACAGAATCTTCTGGGGTCTGACCTAGCTAGTTATCCTCATATGGTACTGCATGCTAACGCTGATAGAGCTTCAAAAGGATGTTTTTGTATTCAAAATCCTAGATCATTATATTAGAAATTGAACTGATATAGGCTGTAAGTATTTCATGAGAGAAAAAAAGAAAGCAAAGAAGATGCTATGGAGAAAAGTACTAATTGTGGGTCATGTACGGCATTCTGGACCTATCCTATATAGGAACGCATGTCAAGATTATGACTGGAAACATATAACATTGAATACCAAAGAAGTAAATGTTTGCAAAGAGGAAGAAGAGAAAGAAAAGAAAATAGAAGATACCAGACATGGAAGATTGTCATATTTTTATTGGCTACAGGCTCCAGACCCACAGGACGGCTCGCCATACGCTACAAAGATGTATGCAAGCGCGACCTGAGGGCAGGCAGCCTCGACCCAGCAAGCCTGGAGACAGCAGCTTCAGACTGGCTCAGCTGGCAGTCCACCATCAAGGCCGGCATCAGACAAGCAGGGCAGAGGAGAAAGGCCCAGTTGGAAGAACAGAGGCGCCACAGACGGCACAGAATTGCGTCGGCACCAACAGACACGCATGACCGAGACTTCACCTACAGCAACTGCAACAGAGTCTGCCGCTCAAGAATCGGGATCTTCAGCCACAGCAGGCACTGCAACTCCACAACTGACTAATCCACGGCGCAACACCATTGTCTCCCGAGACAGACGGATGCCATCAGTTATACTAACAAAGCAGGTGTGCGGAATTTACATCAAGATAGTTTTTGACACATTGACGCGGCTAGCAAGATCAGAGCAAGCTATGACCAATAAAAGGCTGGAAAGAATGTATACTGACTTCCATAAAAAAAAAAACGCGAAAAATTGAAAGGCTATTTTTCGGGTGAAAAGGGTGAATATACAATATTGAACCATTGTGGCAAGTTGTTTGGATCCAAGACTCACGTGCAGTGAAAAAATTGTGTGAGCAACACATCAATCCCGGCATTGGAGGGTCAACAAAAATGGCAAACTGGTTGCTGCATGTGAGGCACGTGCACACTATGCAGAGCAAAGTTAACCAGCTACAAGTACGCAGGCATGCAGCCCTTATAAAGCCGCGCTACAAGGTTCAGGTAACGACTTGCCGTCTGAGCGCTACAGAGATGCCAAGACTACGAGCAGAGGAACGCAATCGTGCCCTAGGCCAGGTGGAGGCTGGTGTGGATGCCAGGCAGGTCGCCAACATCTTTAACGTCCACATCTCAACCATCTATCGTCTGCAGCACTGCATGCGAGTCACTGGTACCACTGATGATCGTCCCCGGCCAGGCCGTCCTCGGGTCACCACACCAAGAGAGGATCGCCATCTTGTTCAAACCCATCTGCGGGACAGGCGGCAAACAGCCGCTAACACTGCTCGACAGGTGCCTGGGAATCTCCAGCAACGAATCAGCCTCAACACTGTGCGGCGGCGTCTTCAGGAGAACGGGCTAGCATGTAGGCGTCCTCGCAGAGGTCCGGTACTGACATCAAGACACCGGCAGGACAGGCTGCAGTGGGCACAATCCCGAATCAACTGGGGCAGGCAGCAGTGGGGACGTATACTGTTCTCAGATGAGAGCCGTTTTTGTATTGACATGGCTGACGGTCGTGCCAGAATATGGCGTCAACCTGGTGAACGCTATGCTGACTCCCATTTGGTAGAGCGGAACCCCCGGGGAGGCCCGAACATTATGATATGGGGTGCAATTGGCATTAACCACGCCATAGGACCAGTCATCTTTCAGAACATTGGCCCTGGTCGCGGACAGGGTGTCAATGCACAGCGCTACATCAACCGGGTGCTCAGACCCCATGTCGTTCCTTTTTTTGCGCAACACCCAAACTGGACATTCCAACAGGACAATGCAAGAACACCCACCACCAGAGCCACCCAGCAATTTCTTCAGCATAACAGCCCTCAGTCCCGATTTAAACCCCGTAGAACATTTTTGGGATGAACTTGGCAGACGGTTGGACCTCCTGCGTCCACGACCAGCAACAGCGGCTCAACTTCACCAGGCCATCGTCCATGTGTGGGTTGGTGTGCCAAGGGGATGCATCAACCACCTGGTCCACTCAATGAGCCGCAGGTGTCAAGCAGTTGTCAACGCAAATGGTGGCCACACACGGTATTAAGACTTCAAGCTGGTTTGTCACGTGACCTTGGATTTGCCACACAAAAGACATATTGCTGATGACATTTTCACACATTACCGGTGTAATGAATCAAATCACGTTGAATTCTCGCTTCCACTCTGTACAATTGTGACCAATAAAATTCACCCCCAACCTTCAGCTTGTTTTGTTTTCGCGTTTTTTTATGGAAGTCAGTATATGTTTACAAATAACAAGCTTCATCCCCGATTTCCCCACCTCCCCTTTCTTTCCTCTTCTTCTTCCCTCTGTCTATTCTCTTTCCCTGCTCCTTATCCCTTCCCCCTTCCCTCCCCCTCTCTCTCTCTCTCTCCCACACACACACACACACACACACACACGTGAGCGCGCATGCACAGAAAGAGAGAAAGAGAGAGAGAGAGAGAGAACTTTTGCACAGTAGGCTGTCGCGCTGTAGGCTATCGCACAGGAGCCCTTAGCACAGTAGGGCAGGAATCCATCTTGATAAAAGAAAAAAAAAAGCTGTACTACAACATCTGTAGGTGTGAACAAAAGTAGCTCAACAACCCATCTTTAGTTGCAAAGCGAGACGACTGCAGGCGGAAATCTAAACAAATCTTAAATAAATGTTAGCGAACCGCCCAGAGAACGTGGACAAACGAGTCACAAGACAAAACACAACGCGTTTCGACCTCTTAGGTCTTCGTCGGGTGATAAATAAACGAATAAAACAACGAAAATTCACTTAGCTTTGATCGCTTCAGATCGCTTAGGGTTCAGCGCAAGGAAGAAGGCGTTACGCCTTCTTCCTTGCGCTGAACCCTAAGCGATCTGAAGCGATCAAAGCTAAGTGAATTTTCGTTGTTTTCTTCGTTTATTTATCACCCGACGAAGACCTAAGAGGTCGAAACGCGTTGTGTTTTGTCTTGTGACTCGTTTGTCCACGTTCTCTGGGCGGTTCGCTAACATTTATTTAAGATTAACCCATCTTTAGTGCAAAATCTTTAGAGCAGTTAGTAAAATTTTAAATTTTGTCAGGCGAAACCTAAAGGTTGGGAACTCCGTAGAAGGCCTGCAAGGCTCTCGTCAGATCT
The DNA here is from genome assembly GCA_018398815.1 of Conus ventricosus. Classification (NCBI taxonomy): domain Eukaryota; kingdom Metazoa; phylum Mollusca; class Gastropoda; order Neogastropoda; family Conidae; genus Conus; species Conus ventricosus. The sequence goes on from CM031600.1 coordinate 77,326,797, forward strand.
ATACAAGAGTGTACCAGTCCAGCATGGAACTGCTTCTCTGACACCAGTGTCGTCGCCATTGAGAAGATCCAAAGGCGAGCGGTCAGATGGGCCCAACACGATTTTAGGCAGACTTCCGATGTGGGCTATAGCAGTTTTTCTTTGTTTTTGTTTTTGCTATACCACCTTCTGTGCCACCTCGGTTGCATTGCTCCCACGCCCCCACCCCCCCCCCCTTTTTTTTTAAGAGAGAGAGAGAGAGAGAGAGAGAGAGAGTGTGTGTGTGTGTGTGTGTGTGTGTGTGTTTCTTTGCTTCGCTTTCTTTGAGTGGCGTCTTTCATCAGCATAATGATTATGGCCACTTACGCTAAAGAACACAAGGGGAGGGGGGCGGGAAGGGGGGAGGGGGGTTGGCACAAGCATGCACTTTCAGTGACGGGGAGAAACACATGAACACGTGGAAATTAGTTGGACTTGTGTCCACACACATACATACAAACTCGCGCGCTCGCGCGCCTGCGCAAGAGACAAACGAAGGAATATATAGACACACCTTTTGTTTATATAATTGATGTTAACACAAGGGATGAATATTTATTTAGATATTAAAGATATCAATGTAGCTTTCAAATTTACGGTATTAGTTCGTATTCTACGGTTTTAATTGTATCTATATTACTTTCTATGATATTTTTATCAGTTTTTATATAAGAAAAAACGTACAGTCCATTCAGAATGCAATAACGATTACAATTAATTTCAAATTTTACCCACACATGACTACTCCCTTCCTTGCCGGAATGTAAATAAAGATGGCGACAGAAACTTATCCTCTTCACGCGAGTGTGTTTAAAGGGGATAAAATACGGGTGGCACAGCTAATCCGAACACATGATCTGGGAGAGAAGGATAAACATGGTAAGATACCTTGTTTATGTTATAATACTGCATGACATTCACAGTATCTTTCTCATTCAGCTTCAACCAAGAGTCGGATCGAAGTCTGCTGTGACTGATGCTCTTCGTCTTATCGACTTTGAAACTCGTAAGCCGCATGAGCGATGTAATGTATGACTAACAATGATTCATCGTAGCGCTTAGGAAGCAGTGTCGTCCCCATCGATTTAACAGCAGACTTGATTTAACTTTTGTATTTACTTGTATATATTTTATGAGTAGGGGGTAATAATGAGTCAGAATTTCAATCAGTAAGTAATGATAGGCCTTAATTAAATACTTCTTTGCTCAAATATCAGCTATTAAGCACAGTACATGCCAGTCTGACTGTGAAAAGTTTATTTCTAGTCTTTGGTAAGTTCTTCAAAATTTCTTAGCAGGTTGAAAACGTGAAGACTATGCCCAGAAGATAATGTTGCTTATAGCCCAGCCGACCGCAAAGGGCCACATCAGGGCTGCTATGCCCAGAAACTGAAAATAACATACAGTCATAGGGCCCTCATACTAGTCATAGCGAGAGGCAGATACTGAGATAGAGGACAAACTTAAGACCTTTGCACTCTCACCATTGTAATTATGTCAGATATATGAATAAAAGTAGTGTACATGAGCAGAGTCTAAGAGTTTACTTCTAACCAAATAATACAAAGTTGTACCAACAATCAGAAAGGTGTTTCTTAGTTTAAACAGCTCAGCATATAATGTGAAACAGGACAAAGACAGAAACAAAACAATAGAACCCCCCATTCCCACCCCAAAGGTGCTGGAAGCACATGTAATGTAACTGTAAGTGTTGATAACATGTCATGAAGTAAAGCTGAACGGCTAGATTGGAAAAGCTGTGAGAGGATGTAGTTAATGAGTGGCAAGTTTTGTCATCATTTTCATGTGCTCATTTTGGCCAAGTGAAGTCTTGTTTTCATTCGCTTTTTGTGTGTGTTTTTTTTCTTCTTTTTTTGCTGCATGCAAGTATTGTGAGTGAAAGAGTCATTACTTTTAAGGCTGGACATGAGAAAGTGTGTTTGGCAACTCAGTAGGATTTTAAAACTGGAGAGTTGTATGACCCACATCTCTATGAGTCAGTATGACTTTATCCTCAGTAAAGACCACCAGTTAAACTGCTGATGGTTGTTATGATCCATTGACCAGCTTATTAATGAAGTTAATTATTTCCAAATCATTGTACTGGTCAGTCAGTATGCTGCAGGTCATTCAGGCACACAGACATAAAGCTGAACTAGCGTTAAGCTTCTTTGGCTCATGTTGTTGTTTTTTTCATGAGAGCAAATTTCAATGTTCATTGATGTTCTTCAACTATTTTCCTTGAAGAAACCTTTTCTAAACATTCATGTTTACTACAGTTACTTATGTGACTTAGCGGAAAAAAAGGTACATGTATAGAAGTGGGCCATAGTGAATGGGAAATCTACCAGTAGAAAGATCAGCAAATCAATGGAAGTTCGCGTGATGCTGGTGACAATCACCTCCAACAATGCCCACAGATATTTGACTTGATCAGTTGCTGATACGTATTCATGTTCAGCTTTTTAAAAGCAAGATGGAGAGGGACTAAGGAAGGAACGTTAATCAGTCTGTAGTTTGTGGAACTTAATAGTGATTCTTAACAACTACAACAAAGAAAAAAGAGTCTCAAAAGTTTGAACTGATGAAGCCTGTTTTTGATAAGTAAGAAAAGCTCAAATACTTTATTTTCATTCTCAAGATGACAGCAACAAATGATGGGTTAACAAAAATAATAACTACAGCTAGCAACAAATGATGGGTTAACAAAAATAACAACTACAGCTAGCAACAAATGATGGGTTAACAAAAATAACAACTACAGCTAGCAACAAATGATGGGTTAACAAAAATAACAACTACAGCTAGCAACAAATGATGGGTTAACAAAAATAACAACTACAGCTAGCAACAAATGATGGGTTAACAAAAATAACAACTACAGCTAGCAACTCCCCAGTGTTGATGTTGTTTTTTTTATTTGTAGAATTTCTCTGCTTTAGAAATTATTCCTAAAATCCTGATTTTAGTGAAAACATCCAGAATTTCAAAATTTGGTACAAAAATATGGGCTTTAGAATGATTTTGAATAGGGATGAGATAGTAATATTGCGAAATAAAGCTCAAATGATCATGATGTTATGTAAATGTTGACAATAAATTTACAGAATGTATTTTCTTTTAGACCCCACATTTGTCAACTGAACTACTAAAAAATTTGCTTTCAGTTAAAAGCCAAACTTCCCCCTCTTCACTCTATCCACCCTCTTCATACTCTGGTTCCTGAAGTTTGGCAGCTGTGTAACAACAACAATAGTAAACTGATTATTTGGAAGTGGTTTGCTGGTATTCATGATAGATTTCATTCTCTGGCTGATGTCGTCAAAGAGATTACTGATCCCTGGAGACCAGAATGAGAAATAACCATAATGTATCAACTTTGATTTTTAAAACTATTGGGTATTGGGAATCTTGTTAGTGTTTGTTACATTTTGACATGGAAAAAAAAAAGTGCACTGCAGTTTCCTGGAAGTGTGGAATTCAAAGAATTTCATGATAAAACAGAATGGTCTGTTGAAAATGTATTCTTCAAGCAAAAACTTGATACTAACATTTCTTTGTTTCTCCTCTCCCTTGCCTAGTTACTGTTGGAAGAAATTCTTCTAATGAGAGGTGGACAACAAGGTCTTCAGAGAAGAAGCCACTCTCATGCATGTGTTTCACCCCTTAACTCTTAACAGTGGGAGGGGTGCAGGCTGCATCAAGGTCCTGATTCCTGGACCCAGTGCTGCCCATCCTTTGGTTTTTAGGAAGTAGCATACTCCTTTCTGATGGTTTTCTTTTTAAAGTGTATACTTCTTGGCTGAAACTTTTCGCAGGTTATGACAGTAACCTAACACTTGCGGTTGCTGAATGTTGAAAGTCTGATCAGTGATTGACAACCAACGCGCAGTCTAAACCATGATATTGATATATTATCACTGTGCATTGATCTTTGACAGAAAGAAGCGGTCATGGATTTGGGGGAAGGTGAAAGGGGAAGAGGGGGGGAAGGGACAGACTGGCGCTGTTCATGTTGAACTTATTCATTGGGTTATGCAGTAACAGATTACTTATCACATCTTGACTTGTCTAGACAGTTATGGGCATCATGCCCTGTATCCTTTGTGTGTGTGTGTGTGTGTGTGTGTGTGTGTGTGTGTGTGTGTGTGTGTGTGTGTGTGTTCTGTGTCTGTGTCTGTGCATATGTTTTCCAGTCTGTTTGCCAAAGAATCCAAGTTAATCCACATCTATAGTTGACATTAAAACTAAGGGAAGTAGGTGTTTACATGAGGAGGAAATCACGGTGAACTTTGAAAAGCAGAGAGAATCAAACAGTGAAATGAACTATCAATAAGGACTCGTCTATAGATGTGTGTGAGTGTGTGTGTGTGTGTGTGTGTGTGTGTGTGTGTGTGTGGGGTGTGTGTGTGTGCGTGCGTGCGTGGGTGCGTGCGTGCGTGCGTGCGTGCGTGCGTGTGTGTGTACGTACGAACATGCATGCATGTGTATACGTTGTGTGTGTGTATGAGTGTGTATACATTGTATACATGCATGAATGTGTGGGTGTGGGTATGAAATCAATCATGTAGGCCTCATGTCTTTTTTTTTGTCTGCAGGAAACACTCCTTTGCATTTGGCTATCATGCTGGGTCACACAGGTATGTAGTCATTAAGATTGCCCACCTAGTCTCTCCGTCTATCTCTGTCTCTCTCTCTGTCTCTCTCTCTCTCTCTCTCTCTCTTCTCTCTCTCTCTCTCTCTCTCTCTCTCTCTCTCTGTATAGATCTATCTGTGACTCTGCGTTTGTCTGTTTGTCTCTTTTTCTCTCTCTTTCCTTCTTCTTCTTCTCTCTTTCTCTCTCTCTCTTTCCTTCTTCTTCTTCTTCTCTCTTTCTTTCTTTCTTTCTTTCTTTTTTCTTCTTCTTCTTCTTCTTCTTCTTCTTCTTCTTCTTCTTCTCCTCTCTCTCTCTCTCTCTCTCTCTCTCTCTCTCTCTCTTCTCTCTCTCTCCTCTCTCTTGTGTCTCTCTCTGTGCCTTTCTCTGTCTCTTTATCTCTCTGTGAGTCTATGTCTGTCTCTTTGGCTGTCTGGCTAGCTGTGTCTCTGTCAGCCTGTCTGTCTCTGCCTGTTTGTCTATCTGTCTGTCTCTTTTTCTGTATTCCTTTCTCAGTTTCTGTTTGTCTGTCCATCTGTCTGTCTGACTCTCTGTCTGTCTGTCTGTCTGTCTGTCTCTCTCTCTCCACTTTAAAAAATATCTCTTTCTCTGTTCCCCCACATCCTCTAACGTACCTGCCATTGTCAGTTGGTACACATAGTAGTAGTAGTAGACCTCCGTTGGTCATAGCTGACCATGGATAGAGTATATCCGACCTAAGATTTATCTGTCCAGGCTGTCTGCTCACACAGTCTCACATACATGCACACTAATACACACTTAGGACCCTCACCCACCCCCCAACCTGGTCCCCCATTCTGTCCCTCTGAATGATGTTTGAACACACATGTACAATGCAGTGTCTGTTTCAACTTGGTGTTCAGTAAATAACGAACAAGTAGGGTAACTCTTGCTCCTATGATGAAAGAGTTGCATGCCCATAACTCAGAAGGAATGCTGCTTACAATGCCCAGATCACCTGGTAGAAATGCCAGTACAGAGCACACAGAATTTTAAAGAAATATTTTTTTATAACTATATAAGGTCTGAAAAACTGCCCAAGTCAAATTAGTTGTTTAAGCAGATCAGCCGTCTGTGGATGCCCTGTCAGAGGCATATGAACTCAATGGCTGAAGCTGAAGGGCAAAAAGTGACATTTATAATCTCACAGATAAACATTATGATTTTCAGTAAAGTTACTATCCACTAATCCAGGGCAACTTTGCAACAACTTTGATGCCAAAATGACTGTTCATTCCAGCCTGCAAATAGGTCACATGTGACCCCCAGTTCCCATCTTCGGTCAGAACCAAACTGTCTTGAGTGTAAACTCTCTCCAAGTCGAGACTTGGCATTGTATACTGTATTATGTCAAAGTCTTGCAAGCTACAACAGTTGGAGAGGCTCTGTTGGCAAAAAACATCCGAGGCTGTTCCAGCAATTAAGCGCCAGCTCAGCACTGTCCATCTCCAGAAGGCAATTCAAGGTCGTTTCCATTTCCTTCTCATTCCACAGCACAACGCCTGGCTGCTTACACCACTTACATAATTTACACTGTGTTTTACACCACTTACATAATTTACACTGTGTTTTTCCCCCATCTCTGTCTCAACTGCAGGGCGTGTTGTTGTAATTTGTTAATGATGTGGCTTTAGTAATACCGTTTGCATTCTTTATTTGTGGGTTCAGGACCGATCCATCATTATTTGCCACAGTTAATTAGTGAAACTGCTGCATTCAGCCTGAATTAATCTGTCAGACTACTTTTCTTTCTTTCTTTCTGCGCACGCAGGCTGATGCTCCTGTGGACACTGCCTGTACAGACAGGCAGTGGATTTTTGTGTGTATGACCGTTTTTTTATCCCGCCATTAATGTCAGACTACATACATTGCCACAGATGAGATGGGGTTGTGGCATCTAGGCAAGAAGCCAGTCAGCAGACTCTTACGAGACTACCTGGGCCAGGACAGCGCTTCATTTTCTTTCAAGCAAGGTTCAGCCAGCATGCGCGTAGAGTGCAGTGTGTTGAGTCTGTGACTTTGTATGAGTAGCAGTGGATGGACAGACTGACGCTGAGACAGACAGACAGACAGAGAAATGTGACTGAAAAGTATAAGAATATGAACACTATACGAATCTTTTATTTGGGGTAAATAAATAAGCTGAAAACTTCTTTACACTATGACCTCAAAAGCTAAAAAAAAAAAAAAAAATGAAGGGTACAGAGTATTATAACACTTACAACAAAATGCACAATCATTATAAGTAAAAGAGAGAAAAAGTATGAACAGAAAATGACATACCGAAAATCAATAGAAGTTAGGAGGAGGAGGGAGGTGGTGGACAGAGTGGAGACAGGGTTGGGGGACACTTTGTGTACCTGATGGTAAGGAAAACGATACCGCTGCTATGTCGTGAATGGAAGAGAGACAAACAAAAGATACAGAGGGGAGGAGGAGGGGATGCAGTGAGGGGGGAGGGTATCGACCAGGGAAAGCGGATTAACAAGCTAGTATATATGTACATATGTGTGTGTATAAGATAGGGAAGAAAACAGCTGGTACGATGCATAATTCAGTGTGAAAGGCGTCGTGGGTGTCATGAGGGAGAACAGGATCACTGACGTCATCAGTCAATCAAACATCCCACAGCTGTGTCTTGTCTGTCAGCTGCTGACTTTGTGGCAGATTTTTTTTTTAAACATTTCTTCCTTCTCAGATGTACCCACCTGCCCAGCTGTCCCGGCCCCCTTCACTCCATGTTCTCATGTATGCTCCTTTCTCCCTGCTTCTCCCAGCGTGTAAGATAAGATAAGATAATGTTGCTTATAGCCCAGCCGACCGCAAAGGGCCATATCAGGGCTGTCACCACGTTAAAATCAACTCACCAGTCATATAAAAAAAAAAAAAAAAAAAAAAACACTTTCATACATCTCATTAAATGACATCGTCTACAAACGCACCAGAAACTCTGTTAAAAATCTTTCTTCCGTAAAATCTTAAATCAGATGAAAAATGTTAATCTCTCTCAAAAACTCAAGGATCACATCAGGCGGGACATCCCTGAACAGGATCTTCATGGACTCCGCTGTAAAATGTTTGTGTCTCACATCGTGCAAGTCCCAACACTCTAAAAGAACATGTTTCATGGTGAGTGGCGCATGACATGGAATGCACCACGGAGCTTCTTCACTCTTTAAAAGGTAAGCATGGGTAAAATACGAATGGCCGGTGTGCAGCCGGCACAGAACCGTTTCCTCTTTACGACCTCCCGACGTGGATGGGAGGAAGTCCTTAAGGTTTGGACGGATCTGAAAGAGTTTGTTACACGTCTGTATGTTCCAATCCTCCTGCCAGAGGTCTCTCACATAATCGTTAATTTTTGGGTTTCACATCTGAACAGGGGATATAAATGTTGGACAGTTTCTCTCTTGTGGCGTTCTTGGCTAAACGATCAACCATTTCGTTCCCGCCATGCCAGCATGACCAGGAACCCAAGCAAGAGTAATGTTGTAACCGTCCGCTTTCAACTTGCTAAAAAGTTCAAAGAAATGCAAAAGTTCTGGATGCTGAAGGTTGCGGCCAGCTATGGCTTCCAAAGCTGACAGCGAATCGACAGAACCAGAAAGTCCCTCTTTGAAGAATGTGAGATTATCTTCAAAGCCAGTACCAGAGCAGTAAGTTCAGCAGAATAGACAGAAGCATCGGAATGGATATGTTCCAACAGTATCTGAGAAGGAGCCCCAGGGCAGTAGGCTGCACAGGCCACTCCATCTTCAGACTTGGAACCGTCAGTGAAACTTTTTGATAGGATGGGAATTCGAACAGAGGTCAGCATACAATGCCTTGTACGCCAGAGAGCTGGTAGACTCTTTGCGAAAAGCTGCAAGATCGAAACGAATCTCTGGTGTGAAAAAGGTCCACGGAGGTTGATCGGAAACTTAGAAAAATTCGACACAACTCCTAGGTCTAGACCTGCATTCCGCACGTGAGGCTGCATACGAAGACCAAACGGCGGAATACATTTCGGGTTGTTTTCAAACTTACTTTGGAACGGAAGGACAAAGACACAGTCATAGGCAGGATTCTGCGGTTCTGAGAACAGTCGGATATAATAATTCAAAGACAGTTTCAGCCTGCGGTTGGACAATGAAGGTTCACCCGCCTCTGCGTACAGGCTGTACACAGGGGTGGTGCGGAACGCTCCAAGACAGAGACGAAGCCCTTGATGGTGGATTAGGGTCCAAGAGTTTGAGGTAAGAGGGTCTTGCAGAGCCGTACACGGCACAACCGTAGTCCAGTTTGGAACGGACCAAGGCTCTGTAGAGGTGCAGCAAAGTTTTCTTATCAGCGCCCCAGTCGGTGTGTGCTACGACCCGCAGAATATTCAGAGCTTTCTGGCAAGAAGTTTTGAGGTTTTTGATGTGGCTGAGAAAGTTGAGTTTTTGGTCAAAATACTCCCAGGAATTTGGCTTCTTTTACAACTGGAATGGTGGACTTGTCTAGACGAATTTCAGGATCATCAAAGAATCGACGAAAATTGTGGAATGAATTGACTGAGTTTTGGTACGGGGAGAAGGTAAACCCGTTTTCCTCGGCCCACTGTTGGATTCTGTTGACGCAAAGTTGGAGTCGACGCTGTACACTGTGGTAAGAAGCTCCAACTGCATACAGCGCAAAGTCATCAACAAACAGAGAGGACTCGGTGCCCAGGTTTACCGATTGGACAATGTCATTAATTTTAATGCTGAAAAGGGCGGGAGAAAGGATGCTCCCCTGAGGAACCCCCAAAACTCCTGCCCATGGATGTCAGAGAGTGTGGTGCCAACACGCACCTGGAACTGTCGATCGGCTAAAAAGTTTTGAATGAACAGAGGCAGGTGACCCCGAAAACCAAGTCTGTGCAGGTCCATGAGGACTCCTGTTTTCCACGTGGTGTCGTACGCCTTTTCGAGGTCGAAAAAGATAGCGACCACATGCTGCTTGTTAACAAAGGCGTTGCGGATGGTGGTTTCCAGACGGATTAGATGGGTCAAACCGTCGAGTGGTACTTCCGGAAACCGCACTGTTCACTGGCCAAAAGACCATCGGTTTCCAGCTTCCACATCAGACGGGAGTTGACCATCTTTTCCATCAGTTTACAGAGGCAGCTGGTCAGAGCAATTGGGCGATAGTTGGAAGGGTTGGTAAGGTCCTTTCCAGGCTTTGGAATGGGAATGATCAGGGCTTTCCGCCAGGAGGGCGGAAAGGACCCTGTGGTCCAGATATGGTTATAGACTTGGAGAAGAGTCTGGAGACAGCTTTCTGGGAAATGTTTCACAACCTGATAATGAATGTCATCCAGACCAGGGGCAGAATCAGTGCAGGTTTGTAAAGCTGATTTGAGTTCAACGATTGAAAAAGGAAGATTATAGGTTTCAGAGTTGTCTGATGTGAAATTGTATGAAGATTTCTCTCTAACCTCTTTGTTTCTTAAAAAGACTGCAGATTTATTTGAAGAAGAGGAGTTCTGTTGGATGGTGGAGGCCAACAGATTGGCAACAGCTTGTTTGTCAGTGATCAGGCATCAGCAAGTTTCAAGTGATGAATGGAGGGGTTGGTGTTCTTCCCTTTGATTTTTCTATGATGTTCCAGACTTTTTTCTTGGAAGTTTTAGATGTCAGCCTGGAGCAGAAGTTTCTCCAGGACCAAAGTTACTGATTTTGAAAGTGTGTCTCGATTTAGCACGGAGTTTCTGATGGGCTCTAGCGTTGGGACCCGAAGGTCGTTGGTATACCCGACGCTGAGCCCGTTTGCGAACTTTTGAAATTTGTTGGCAGTCTGAATTGAACCAGGGTGTTTTTGGCATTTGGAGTTTGTCGGAAGACACTGGAATACAGGTTTTAGCACACTTGATCACGGTTGTTAGTCAGTGATTCTGCTGGGTCTGGACTCTGAAAAAAAATCAGTGTCCTGGAATTCTTTTGAAATAGTGGTTGAAAATAGATCCCAGTTTGCTTTCTTATAATTGAGATGTTGAGAGACAGAGGCGGTTTCAGTAATATGGGCTGTAAAAGAACAGGGAAATGGTCACTTCGTGCAGATCGTCATGGACAGACCACTCATAGTCCAGGACCAGCGAGGGGTCACAAACCCACAAATCTAAGCACGAAAGTGAACCTGTGGAAGAGTGGAGATAAGTTGCAGATCCGTCGTTCAGACAAACACAAATCCAAATCTGAAAGGACATCCTCAATTAGCAAACCTCTGGATGACGTACTGGCACTACCCAAAGAGGATTGTGACCGTTTAAAGTCACCCAACAGCAAAAAAGGTCGAGGAAGTTCTTCTATCAGACTGACAAGGTCCTGACGACAAACCGGGACAGAAGGTGAGAGATAAAGGGAACAGATTGTCACAGTCTTGTGGAGAGGGGACTCTCGCAGCTACAGCCTGAAGGGAGGTAGACAGAATGACAGGACTATACAACAAAGTTTTGTGTAGGAGAAGGGCAACACCGCCCGACAGTCCCAACGTGGATGGTTGTGCAGGTTTCGAAAGAATATTAAAGCCAGAAAGAGTAAAGGTCTTCTGGCTTTGAATTTGGTTTCTTGAAGAGCCACGACGGAAGGTTTTAGAGACTGACACAGAAGCTGCAGCTCCTCGAAGTTGGAATTTAGACCACGGATATTCCAATGGAATATTGTACTATCCATGGTGCAGAGGCGAAAAGGAGAGAAATCAGGTCATCTCCTCTTCAACGTCCGCATCTAATGGAGCAAATTTATTAGTTAGTTTCACTGGACTGTGGTGGCCTTTGGACCTGCTGGCAGACTTGCCCGAGGTGACAAAGGCCTGGAGTTTGGAGATGGTGGAGGTCTGGATTTGGGAGATGGTGGAGGTTTCTTCTCATCTCCACCATCTCCACACTGGGTTGAACTCCCTTGCCCGCACGGGCGCTGGACAGAGGAATTCGAGTTGCGGGTGCTGGTTTTTTAATCTGCCCAGCAGCAGATGTTGTAGACTGCTGGGCAGTCTGGGGGTGGCGGATTTTTTGCCTCCACCAGGGGCATTCACTGTGGGTTGGGAGGTGGTGGACCTGCTTCCACCAGAGCTGACAGTTCTTCCTTGCAGTGTCTTTGAAAAGATAAATTCATCAGTCTGGCAGCAGATGACCGAGTGGAAATTTTCTTTACGGCCGAAGCATATGAAGATGCTGTGGCCGTCTGACTGCCCACAACCTGCTTGCGGGCTTCAAAAAAGGAGATCTTCTTTTCTGTCTTAACTCTTTGTATTGCAGATTCCTGAATCCACAGAGGACAATTTCGTGAAGAGGAGGGATGGTCGCCACCGCAGTTTGCACAATGTGCCGGATCTTTACACGGCCCATCATGGGTTGCCTTGCAGCAAATACCGCACACCTCCTGCCCAGAACAGCGGTCTCTGACATGGCCAAACCTCTGGGGATCGAAACACCTTAACGGGGACGGCACATACAGCTGAACATGAACATTTAGGTAACCGACTTTGATGACCGGAGGCAGCACAGGGTTGCAGAACGTCAGAAAGAGGGTGTTGGTGTCCACTCTCTCTGAACCTTTCTTTACCGTCACCCTGCGCACCTCCGTCACACCTTGGGACGCCAGTTCCGTCTTGATTTCTGCCTCTGAGACCCCTGATAGATCTCTGCAGCGAATCACACCTTTTGACGAATTTAACTTTATGAGGAGTCACCCTGATCTCCCTGTCCACTATCTTTGTTGCTCTCAACAGTTGTTCAGATTGCTTTTTAGATCGACATTGAATTAGAAATGAGCCATTCCTCAACCTTTTGACTGACTGAGGGTCACTGCTAGACCTTGAAAGCCCTTTTGGATGGCAAAAGGGCTCAGAGATGAAAGGGGTCTTTCCTGCTCCGTCCCTTCCATCACGAGCCAGGAAGCCCAGAAACCTGTCTTCTGTCGTACCTCAGTATCAGAATCGCTGTCTGTTTGAAAGTCCTCTGAAAAAGGGGATGCTGCCTTCCTCTTCTTTTTGGGGGGGTAGTTTTTTGAAAAAGCCATGTGTATTTTATTATATTTCATCCCTCCCTTACCCACCCACCTTGGAGTCCAACTAAGGGGCCAGGGCAAGAATCACTGTCTTGACCCCTTCCAGGCTTCAGGAGAGATATACAACAGACAAAAACCTACCAACCCTATCCCCCTGATCATGCCCAACTCCCGGGAACAGAGAGCTGAGCACTACAGGGGTTATCTTGGCCAGCCGGGAGAAATGCCTGTTTTGACCCCGCCCCAAGAAGGGGAGCCGATTAGTACACCCGGGCCAAGGTGTACTCCCTGTCTAGGAGAGGTCCGAGCCAAAGTGATGTGTTGAGAGCGCTGGCCCTCTCAATCACCAGGATCTCATCCCCCTCCGACACAGGTCGCACGCACGGCCAACGCGGCGGATCTTAAGGAGACCACAGAGAGAAAAGGAGTGTGGAAAAGAAGACTTGAAGGGGAGACGAAGAAAGAAAAAGATCCGTTAAGAAAGGCAGAAGACAGAATAGGAAAAAGGTGGGTTACTATTTGTCTGGGCCCTCACTCCTAACCTTTCTGACATGGGAGACCCTACCAGGGGCATCAATTCCTACCACGTAATGCTTGGCCAGTCAGCAACTTGGCTATACAGGCCTAGCAGTGTTCACAACTAACCATCTAGCTGAGTTTTGATGCCCCGTCAGCAAAGCCTAAAGATCACAGGACCACGCAAGCCCTCCGACCACGGCAAGGTTGCAACCCCCGGAGGGCCCCAAGCGTGTAGCCCTGTACATTGTAACAGTGTAACGGTAAGATAAGATAGAGTGGGGAGCGGGAAAAGGGAGATTTGCTCTGAGAATGAAGAAACAGAGACTGAGAGTGTTTCTGTGGAACCTTCACTCTGCCCCATTCTGTTTGCAGTCTAGGTGTCTGCCAATCTTTGGTGTTTTTTCTGTTTGTCTGTCTCTGTCTGGCTCTCTTCTCTCTCTCTCTCTCTCTCTCTCTCTCTCTCTCTTGGTGTGTGTGTATGTGTTGGTGTGTGTGTGTATGTGTGTGTGTGTGTGTGTGTGTGTGTGTGTGTGTTTGTGTGTGCATTATTGTACAGAAGTTGTGGACTGTATGTTTTCCTTGAATCCAGATAATTGAAGTTTGGAAAAGAGGTGTGTTGGAGTAAAAACTGAAAAGAGATATGTTAGGTGGGATTTGAAAAGAAGTCTGTAGGTGTGGGTTTTAAAAACAGGTATCCTGCGGGGTGTTTGAAAAGAAGTAAGTTGGAGTGGGTTTAAGAAGGGGTATGTTCAGATGGGATGGAAAAGAGGCATGTTGCCTGTATTGTTGGCGTTAGGTTATAAAAGATGAATGTAGCACGGACAATGTGTCACTTATTCATATTGCACAGAGATTTCATCCCATTCATTGTATGTGCAAATGTATGCACGGTGTGTAAGATAAGATAAGATAAGATAATGTTGCTTATAGCCCAGCCGACCGCAAAGGGCCACATCAGGGCTGTCACCACGTTAAAATCAACTCACCAGTCATGCACGGTGTGTAAATTTATGTGTTTCAGTACATGTGTGTACTGAAACACATTTATACACATCGCTCTTGAACTTGGAAGACATTGTTGAGAATGGCCAAAAGGCAAAACCAGCGCAGAAATTCTGATGCAGGTTCTTGATCCTAGGTCATCTTCTGGACATTCATTTCCCACAAACAATAAAAGGTGCGCTTGCACACACACACACACACTCACGCACACTCACTCACACACACAGACACACACACACACACACACACACACACACACACACACACACACACACACACACACACACTCATATGCACAAACATCCGCACGCATGTGCGCGCACGCACACACGCACGCACGCACGCACGCACGCACCGCACACACACACACACACACACACACACACACACACACACACGTGCGCGCTGTATGTGGTTGCTCCTACGCGCACGCATATGCACATGTGTGCATGTGCACATCCTCTCCCATATGCGTGTGCACATACACGCATACACATGACCATGCACGTGCATACACATACGCACATGCATACATGTGCACATACAAGATAAGATAATGTTGCTTATAGCCCAGCCGACCCGCAAAGGGCCACATCAGGGCTGGTGCACATACAAAGACACTAACACACATATATGTGCGCATACATATGCAGATATGTGTGTATGCTCACACAAAACCACAAATCACACTCACACATGCACTGCACTTCTGCACACGCGCACACACACACACACACACACGCACACTCATGCAGCACACACGCACATGCACACACGCACGCACGCACGCACGCATGCACACACACACACCACACACACACACACACACACACACACAACACACACACACACACGTGCATGCACACATACACACACAAGGACGCACACATGCATGCGCACACATGCACGCACACACTGATGCATACGCATACACGCACATCATGCACACACACATACGTTGGCGCGCACACATGGCCCATGCCCACACATCCATACACACATGTGTACATTCACTACACATTCATACAATGATGAAAAAAGGCGCAGCTAGTGTTAGGTAAGCACTCAAGGTCTGACCAGTGCATTGGGCTAATGGGTAGGTCAGACATCTGCTAAGTCATAGCCATGAGACCCTCTTCTTCAGTTCTCTCATCTTAGTTATCAATTCATTTATCCATCGGCTTAAAATCATGTGCAGGGCGGTCTTAAAACTTAGCGGAACTGGTGTAGCGTATGGACTAGTCCGCACGCAGTGACGCCTCCTTGATGAAACTGAAACTGGTACACAGAAATATGGTACAAGTTTGGGGGAGGGAGGGGCGTGTCTTTTGTCTCAATACTTATGGATGAGAGCAAACAGAAAGAGCTTGATTAATCATAATTAACAAGCAGCATTGCATGTTCTAGGCTGTTTCACTATAATTACTTACCAGGCCTAGCCATACTTTCATTCTCCTTAACCAACGGCTGTGTCTGCTCTGCATGGCTGCACACATCCCCTCTCTCCCTTCCCACCATACCTCCCTCCCTCCGATTTCCTTCCTTCCCTCCTTCCTTCCCTGGGACTGCAGAGGAGGGGGGTGGGGGTGTCACACTGGGGTGATGGTGGCCGGTGCTGAAGAAGAAGCTGCCCTGCCTGGCCTGTAAGTTGTCAGTGTCAGCTTGATGTTGATACTGTGCAGTCCTGAACAGTTAGGTGCTACATTACTAATGATAGTGGGACAATGAGGTTACAGGGTTTAGGATGTTGATACTGTGCCTTGCTGACCAGTTAGATGCTGCACTACTAGAATGTAGCACACTGAGGTTAGGATGTTGAGGTACCAAGTCATGTGAAATTGATGTAACAGATGATGCCAGCTAAAACACCTGAATGCTGCTCTTCAGTTGTCGTATCATTTTGGGAAGAATCTGTTTCAACGATTTTGGGAAGAAAAATAAATACAACACAGAATCAGTCCTTCCCCTAGCCCTCTCTGCCCACCCAACTCCCCGCCCGTCAAAACATGTTGGTTCTG
This sequence comes from Conus ventricosus, assembly GCA_018398815.1. NCBI lineage: Eukaryota > Metazoa > Mollusca > Gastropoda > Neogastropoda > Conidae > Conus > Conus ventricosus. The sequence continues at coordinate 77,343,017 of CM031600.1, forward strand.
GAGATCTCTATGAACAAATTGGACACGTCCTACCCCCGTCTACCCATGACATCCCAGTTCTTTCTGTCACAATCCCTGCAGTCCAGAGGAAGCTACCATCATCAGACTGTTGTGAGGTGACCCACCCGAGGAGACACTGCAGTGGTGACGAGTCACTTTGGTGGTCATTTTGAGTTACTGGAGCCTGTTCTAATCCATGACATGCAGCTCACCAGCTGCCTGGCCTCCTACTGGTGACACTCATTTCAGGATGTGATGGTTTTTTTTGTTTCCATCATCCATTGATGGTGTTTTTTTTATCTTTTTGTTACTTTTTGTGTGTGTTAAATTCTTTGATCATTGTTTGTGTCGGCAGAATGCATTCAGTTGCTGCTGGCCCACAATGCACCAGTCAAGGTCAAGAACAGCATGGGATGGACACCGTTGTCTGAAGCCATCAGCTACGGCAACAGACAGACGGGTGAGGGAATGTGTGTGTGTGTGTGTGTGTGTGTGTGTGTGTGTATGTGTGTGTGTGTGTGTGGGTGTGTGTGTGTGTGTATGATTTATCATCCCACGAACGGTTACCTCTTACACCTTTATTCCCACTGTCCAGTATGTCTGTACTGCAGTTGTGCCCACAGTGCCTACAAAATCAGTATATTTTGCGTACCTGCAGCAGGATGGGCAGTTGACAGTGTGTCTGCTTTCCTTCTGCCCATTTTGGAGGCAAAATAATCTCACTATCTGACATCGTGCATCGGCAAGACGCAGTGAAAGTGAAAGAGTTGGACAAAAGCTGTACAGACAAGTACCGCCCCGTTTTAAGTGACAGTCTGAAAACTTTTCCTGGGGGAGGGGGCATGCCTTTCCCACCTGGATCCCCAAGGATGTTAGAGACTTTTGCTCTTCCTGTGTGGGAGCCTTTCATACCATGCGACCCCAGCCAAAGGACTGCGTCAGGCGGCAAGGCATCACACGTGCTAGCGGACGAGGACCTTTTCTTGCAGACATCATGCATCACAAGGTTTGCCTGCTGGGACATCTGGAGCCATGGCACTGTCTGCAGACCATTGTTGAAAAGAGGGCTACCATGCTGGTAGAAGACAGAGGAAGTCCTGGACAGCCAACATCAAGGCTTGAACCGGTGACTGCTCCTCTACCATGTTGCACATGACAGAGGACAGAGGGCTGAGAAGGTTCCTGACATCCCCAGTGTCCATCACCTCACCTCTGAGTCTTAGCGTCTTTGGACAATAATGATTGATATTAATGATGTTTGATACCTGTTTGATTAATATAAATAGTTTTTGCCTGTACATGTTTGTTGCTGCTTGCAGTCATCTCCGTGCTACGTAAGTTGATGTTGATGAATAATATGATATTTCATACCTGTTTGATTGAAATAAATGTTTTATACCTGTACATGTCCGTTGCTGCGTGCAGTCGTCTCCGTGCTACGCAAGCTGAAGCAGCAGGCCAGAGAGGCATTTGAAGAGCGGCGGCCATCCCTGATCCAGGCGGTGAAAGACATTGACGACTTCTATCTGGAATTCAAGTGGGACTTCCACAGCTGGGGTGAGTTGGTGAAGTGGATAAAAAGAATATTTTCGTTTGTTTTTGTTTGTTTGTTGTTGTTTTTTTTGTTCAGCCTTCTTTACCTCTGTGTGTGTGTGTGTGTGTGTGTGTGTGGGGGGGGGGGGGGGGGGGGGGGGGGGGGGGTTGAAGATGGAGAAACTAGGTTTCTCCATCTTCAAACTCCCCTCCCCCCACTCCTTAAGTCCAAATCTTTGCCAAGTCATTACTATGAAGACAGTTCAGTTGTTGGCCTGCGCTTGTTTTTACCCCCACTATTAGATTGTTCGTCTATGTATTTGTCTGATTTCATTCAAGTTTAAAAGGCTGTGCCAGTCTTGAATAAAAGCTACTCTGTGTTAGGTTTTCTTATGGGAGCAAAAAATACCCCACTTATTTACTGTTTATCATGAAGTTTTGGTTTTTGTTGCTTTTCATAAATATGATTGTGGTATCTGACGATTGTTTCAGTGCCGCTGGTATCTCGCATGTTGCCGTCAGACATCTGCAAGATCTACAAGAAAGGCCCATGTATAAGGTAAAGGCATGGTTAGGGTGACAACATCACTGAATGGAGTATAGGTTGGAGACTGGAGGGGGGGGATGTCCGTTTTCCATGCTGCCTTAATGTTGTCACTCCTGTTCTGATCGTTCCTGCTTCCCACAAGCTGCCACGTTCAGTGTTGTTCATGGTCCCTCTAGCAGTAGTCCAAAGGGAACTAACTATCGGTCTCTTGTCATCATTGAGCAACCCACCAAATGAGACTGCACTGCTGCAGAGTCACTTAGGTGGTGGCTGTCATTGTTGTTTTTAGTTTTATGTCTTTGAACTAAGGTACTATTCGACAATAGTTTGGCGGTGTTGTTTGGTGCTTCTTCTGATCTGACACAAATATAGCGCCACTTGCCATAATAATTGCATGAATATGGATCGATTGTAAATGAACAACTGCATTTTTTGTTTCTTCCTACTGTTGTGGTTATGTGCATGTGTGTGCAAGAACACTTCACCATTGTACAGTTCTGCCCTCTTAGGGATTTTTGTTTCATTGACACATATGATTAACGGGAAGTGTGCTTCATCTGTTGCTGTGCAGGTAAGTTAGTTTATATGGAATAACTTCATGTGCATAGCCAGTTTGTGCATCAGCTGCTTATGTTCTTTTTTAAAATGAAATCGGTCACTTTCCTGACTGTAGGTTTCTTGATCATGAGGGAGGTGTTTGAAAGAGAGAGAGGGTGACACGTATAGCATCAGACTATCCCTTTCTCCGTCTCTCTGTCTGTCTCTCTGTCTCTGCCCATCTCTTTCTCTGTCTTTCCCTCTCTCTATATCTCTCTTTTTCTGTGTGTGTGTGTCTGTCTCTCTCTCTGTCTGTATCTTTTTCACTGTCTCACTGTCACTCACTCTGTCACCTTCCTCTCTGTATTTCTGTCTCTCCTCTCTGTCTCCCCCCCCCCCCCCCCCCCCCCCCCAAATCCCCTCGCTTTTTCCGTCCCTCTCACGTATGTTCTGTCATGTATGCAGACTGAACACCACACTGGTGGACTTCAACGATTTGCAGTGGGAGCGGGGCGGACATCTCCTACATCTTCAATGGCAGTCAGGCATTGCAGCAGTCTCTGACTGTGCTGGACAACAAGCTCAAGGTCTACAAAGGATACGCTACGAGGTGCACACCATGGTTTGCTTGCTTGTTGGTTTGTTTTTAGTTTGAAAATTGGTTTTGACTTCTTGAATTTTACGCTTTGATTCAAAAATACCAAAAATGGGTGCGGCTGGAGTCAGAGTTTGTGTCAATGAAGATGGTTCTGAATTTCCTGAAACTGAGAGTCCCCCCCCCCCCCCCCTCCACACACACACACACACAATGTCCAGAATTTTATGCACACATGCAGGAGAGATTCAACCATGGTTTAGACATCACAGATTACAGAGATGGTGAGGTAAATGTGGAGCAGCCATTGTGAGCGCAAGTCTGGCAACTGGTTTTTGCATCCAGGAGGGAAAGGAAACCAAATGAACTATTCAGCTGGATATAACATGTTAGTCGAGGGAGGCCAGTCAGATGGTTAAGCGCGGGTTATCAGGGAGGATGTTTCTTGATGTCCTGGTCAGCAAGGGCATGGCGGTGCCAAGGCAGATAAAAGCAGCAGTTTGGTCAGTCAGGCAGGTATCAGTAAAATGTTTTCAGTCAGTCCGTCACTCTGATGACCTCAGCCAGACGTCCATGACCCAACCATCTCTGTCCTCCAGGTGGGTTGGAATTCTCTTAGTATGTTGCCGTCCTTCTCGGGTTGGTCTAGTAATGTGCATTGTGGTCTGCCTCTCCACCTGTCTCCATGACTGAGTTCCCACAGGAAGAGTGTGTGGATTGCTCCTGCTTTACGTCTAAAGCAGCGTCCATTTTCTGCTGTTGTTGTTATTTGTGGAAGGTATCAGTGTCAGTAAAGTGTTTCACCTTCCCAAAATCACTTGCAGCAGTCCTTAAAGACTGGGTCAGTAGATAGAGAAAGTCTCTGATTCTTCCAGTCTTCCTATCGGAGGCCTGAGCACACTGCTATGGGATTGGAAGGAGACGGACGGGCTGAAAATTCCCACACATCAGCAGGCGGGGGCCCCCAAAAGCCACATGCAGCGTTCCCAGGGTCCTTGAAGTCTGGAAATGTCGTCATGGAAACATGGAAAACTCAATTCCAGAGCTGGAATATTCAGTTTTCTTAAGTCTGGAAAAGTCTTGGAATTTGTAAGAATCTGTCACATTGTTTGGCTTGGGGGGAGGGGGGGGGGGGGAGGGGCGGGGGAGAAGGGACTGCCCTCCTGAGCATGTGCTTGAATTACATGCCTGAATTGAGTGTGTAAGTGTATGTATGAATATGTGTGTGTGAATGTGTATGTGTGTTATATCTGTGTGTGTGTGTGTGTGTGTGTGTGTGATAGGTGTTTGTGTGTCCATGCACTTCATCTTTGTGGTACGTGCGTTTGGTTGGTAGATGCTGGCTTTTGGAGATCTTGGAAGTTGATTGCGAGGGTCTGGAAAAGGTCTTAAAATAGCCCAAGTTTTTTTGTGTTTTTTGTTTTGATTTTTTATTTTTTTTTGGAGGGGGCGGGAGAGGGGGGGGGGGGGGGGGGGGGGGCCTTTAGGCTTTTTGGGAAACCCCTACTCATAACCAAATGGCCTTGATAGGATTGGCATCCACAGTCTTCTTTCTCTTGTCCCTGACCATTAGTCACGTGCCATAGCAAGTGGTCTAGCTCAGAACTCTTGTGTCCTTTACTGTTTTGCCCCTTCTCAGGCAGCGTTGCATCCCTAGAGGAGGAGGTGAACCAGTACATGAGCAATGACATCATGGCCAGCAGATGTCCACCAAAATCTTTCACCTTCTCCCGCGCTCAGCACGGCTGGCTCTTCAGAGAAGACAAGACTGTAAGTGTATGTGTGTGCGCAGGTGACAGAGAGAGAGAGAAAAGAGGAGAGGAGCCCTGAGGAATGTGTGTGTGTGTGTGTGTGTGTGTGTGTGTGGGGTGTGCTTAATTTGTATTACTATTATTATTATCTGTGTTTCTTTTTTTAACTTATGTTATTACATGTGTCTGTGATTGATTTCACAATTGTTATGAGTTTGTATGAATGGAAAATAAGGTGATTAATTTACTGTTATGTATGTATATTATATATGGAGAGAGAGAGAGAGAGAGAGAGAGAGAGAGACACTTTTGGTAGATAGATGATGGATATAGATAGATATATGTGGTGTGGGCATGTGTGTGTGTGGTTTTACTAGTTCTGTGTGGTTGTCTGTATTCTAGGTATCTATATCGTGGTGTTGGTGTACCTGTGTGTAGGATGTTGTGTTGGGAGGGGGGCAGGCCCAAAGCTGCAATGTGCGTGCATATTTTGTGATCTGTTTGTAAAAGATATGCACACTGTACTTTAAGCGACAGAAAATTAATCGGCCAAGTTACGAATTTAATTACTGTCAGTAGAATTCGCTATTGTTGTTCAGGAAAATGTGGGCCATTTTAAGCACACTCTTTCTCCGTCAACGGGCTTGTCCTCCACTCCAGGAAAAGGTCAGTTTAATTTTGTGCTCTTCTTTTGGCTTCTTTTTCTTCTACCGTTTCTTCATGTTGTAATCTGAAAGTAGACTGAGGCTGAAAACTGAAACAGACATTTTTTTGTTTTTTTGGTTGTTTTTTTTGCTATTCCATCTTTTGTGCCACCACAGTGGTATTGTACCTGTGCTGCTCATTCCAAATCTCCATCCACAGCAACTGCCTGGCACCGGCAATCCACAGGGAGTAGTCAGTGTCAAGTCATCACAGAGGCAGCCCGCTGGAGGAGACGCTGCACTGCTGCACATCACTTTGTTGGTGTTCAGTGGCGACTTCATTTCATGACTGGAATTGTACAAACCTTCTGACACATTGTTCCTGGCCACCCTTCCTTCTTCATTTCATCTGAATGCCGCCAAAGTGAATCAGCAGCCGTGCAGTGTCTCTTCTGATGACCTGAAGTTTATTGCTCCCTTTTGACTGCCAGGTCTGGGGCTCTTATAGGACAACCCTGGGTGTGGGTGTGTATAAGAGACAGAATGAGCAGCATGAGAGTTATGCTACAGGGAGGACTCAGAAGCCATGACAGCAAAAAATAGAAAGAAAAAAAATTAAAATGTGTGTATGAGAAGCAGTGCAGGTTGTTGTTGTCATTCCTGTCTGTCTGCTGGAAAAGAGCTGGTTGACTGTAGGTTCTGCAGGGTTGTTTGTGAAGTCTGTGTTGGATCAGAGCATCTCTGAACACCTCTGAAAAGACTCAGCAGCAGTGCCGTGTCTCCTCTGGCGGGTTGCCTCATGACGACTTGAAGGTGACTGCTCCCTGTGGAGTGCCAGTGCTGGGATTGTGGCAGGTTGGGCCGGGCTGGGCTCTGGCTGGTGGAGGAGGTGTAAGAATGAACAGCGCAAGTTGCAAAGAAATTGAGGTGGCACAGAGATGGGACAGGAAGAAAACAAAAATGTTACAAAAGTAACAAAGTGTTGAAAAGTGATTCCTGTCAGCACATGGGTCTATCTGTGTGAACAGTGACAGTGGCTGAATGAATATATATGTAGGAGAGAGAGAGGAACAACAGAAAACATGAAGTACAGCACTCGGTTTTCGCAAGTCGTTCTGGCTACTGTTTTCACTGTCCTTATTATTGTAATTATCATTTCAGTCATAGTCATTGCACTATGGCGTTTTGTTTGATCATCCATGGTGTTTGGTGGTGAGTGTAAGTCCTGAGTGGCCTCTTGGTGGTGGGCTGGGCCATATCATGAATAATGCTGAAACTGAACAGGTGTGTGTTATGTGTTGGTGCGACAGGCGAGAACACCTGACGCCAGAAGAAGTGCAGAAGAACAAAGCCATCATGGAGAACATCGGCAAAGGCTCCTTGAACCACAGTCCAACGGTAAGCAGGGGGGCCCTGGCTGCAACAGACGACTTCAGAACCTCCGAATACCGACTTCTCTCCCTTTGTAGACTTGTCTTTGTGCAACATTTGCCCTCCTCATCTATGGCAGATTGACCGCTCAATAAAGATTCCTTCCTTTCAAAGACTGGTTTGTCTGGAGCACTTGGACATTTGTTGTCGGAGATCTACCTCCATATTAATAGTCCCACCCTTTAATGACTTGTCCTTTTTTTGCTGCAACATTTTTCTCCTTGATGAATTTACCTCACTGTTATGATGTTATGATTTTTTTTTTCCTTTCGGCAACTTTTTCTCCTTGATAGAATTACCTCCCTGTGACGATTTCTTTTAATCTAGAATATTTTTCATCGTTGGTAGATATGCCTCCCATTGAAGATGCTTCTTTTTCGAGGAAGGGGTGGAGTGATTTGGAAGATAAGATAAGATAATGTTGCTTATAGCCCAGCCGACTGCAAAGGGCCACATCAGGAGTGATTAGGAAGGAGAGGAGGACATTTTTTAACTTCCAAGACAGACTCTACCCTCCCCTCTCCACCTACTCTTAATCCTGTACCCCTCATGATTTTTGAACATTTTAAAAACTATTTTTGTCTTTGTCATGTAGATTTACCTTCAGTTAAAGACTTTTCATTCAAGGACTTGTTTTTTTCTTGAACATTTTTTTTTCCTTTATGTACAGCAGATTCAATTGCCAAACTCCTGTATTTTGAGCACAGAAAGAGTTAAGTGTAGGAAGACATTGCATTTTCAGCATTGAAAGACTGAACTGACAGAAAACATTGCGCTCATGGGAGGAAAGGGGGAGCTGTGAAAGAGTTAAGTATGAGAAGACATTACATCTGCAGTATTGAAAGAGTTAAGTGTGAGAAGATGACACTTTTTAAGCTTTTAAAGGGGTTAGCATTTTTGGCAGTAAAGTGCTAAGTGTGAGAAAAGGCATGTAGCATTTTTGGCACTAAAGTGCAAAGTGTGAGAAAACATGTAGCATTTTTGAGAAGGCAACTCATTTGAAGATGTTAAAGGCGAAAAGACTTTACATTTCACATTGAAAGAGTTCAGTGTGAGAGACCTCACAGTTTCAACATCGAAACAAGTTAAAAAGAGGTAGAATTGTATGTACTGTTATGTATGATTGGACCTGTGTTAAGAACGATTCGTACGTTGTTTTTTTTTAAATTCTAGCCTGTCATACATAACACAGAAATACTATCAAACAGTAAGTGGTATGCATTAGTTTCTAACTAAAATTATAATTAAGCATCAAGCATGTAACAGATCTCATGTACTGAGAGAACTGAAGTAGTTAATTCCCCAGAATCAGCACCACTACCTTTAGTTTCTGCTTAGCTGAGGACAAAATGAGGGGAAAAAACAGTTTAAAAGAAAAAGACAAACATTTTTTTTTTTAAAGACATTGTTAAGTATTCATATCCCCTTTCCCGCTATGATGGAACAGACAAGTTAGTGCAATAAAACAGGTTGTTATTTTGAACAGATGTTGACTTTCAACCCATGCCATTGAGTGGGTCAAAGAATTTAGGATCTTTGAACAGGACATCACTGTGAGAAGATGTTGTTTTTAGACTCCTGAAAGGGCCCCACAGTTTAGCCATTAGAACAGGATATCACTGTGAGAAAATGTTGTTTTTAGATTCTCACTAAAAAGGGCCCGAAGTGTAGCTCACTAAAACAGGAGATCACCATGAGAAGATGTTTTTTTTTTTATTCTACCTAACAGGGTCCCGCCGTTTAGTGCATTACAATGGGGTTTCACTGTTGAGAGATGTTTTTTTTTTTTTGATCTCCTTAAAAGGGCCCCACAGTTTTAGCTCAATGGAATGGGATATCATTGCGAGAAGATGTTGGTTTTAGACTCTCCCTGAAAGGGCCCCCACAGTTTAGCTCATTAGAACAGGATATCATTTTGAGAAGATGTTGGTTTAAGACTCTCCCGAAAAGGGCCCCACAGTTTAGCTCATTAGAACAGGATATCACCGTGATAAAATGTTGGTTTTAGACTCCACCCTAAAAGGGCCCCACAGTTTAACTCACTAAAACAAGAGATCACTGTGAGAAGACGTTGCCTTTTCAGCCAGTGGAGAGGAGAGCCTCCATATCCCCGCCTCCCCGACCCTCGGTGACGTGGGAAGACTACATCGGTGCACCGGCAGGAGCGCCGCCCTGTCTAGCCCGGCCCTTGTCTCCAAAGAGAATTCCAAGTCCTTCAAAGCTACAGTGGCTATGGTGAGAAGCTTGATGTTCAGTTGAGAAGGGAAAAAAAAGCAGCAGAGAGAAGAACATGCAGAGCTGCATATAGTGTTGCCTGAAAAGTTTTCAGCGTTACAGCGTGTTGATTGATCTCTGATTCCGAAGAAAAGAAGAAATGTACAGAGCTGCATATATTGTTGTCTGAAACGTTTTCACTGTTACAGCAGCATTATTTGGTCTCAGATTCTGAAGAAATCTATGATACTTGTTAAAAATGTGCAAAAGAGATTTATAGCGAAAGTGATTGATGTGATTAAACTAAGACTCTGGAGAGCTTACAATTCAAATATTTCAATAGAAATTGATTGACATAATTAAACTAATACTCTTGAGAGTTTACAGTTCAAATATTTGTAGAGAAAGTGATTGACATAAATTAAATGAAGATTCTGGAGAGTTTTACAGTTCGATATTGTTTTAGAGCTAGCTACACTAGGACACTGAACAAATCAAAGTGCTGTTCAGACCTCTATTCATAGTAACATGTAACGTGTCATCCTTACCAATGGCCAAACTGGCCTTCTCTTCCGAAAGTTGGTGATGGGATTTTACGTGTGTGCAAGATGTTGTGCATGCGTTCACACACGGAACCTCAGTTTATAGTCTCATTCGAAGGACTGTATGGGGAATGGAGTCAGAATCAAGGTTAACTCTGAGGAAAAAATCCCCCTGTACTGAAATTCAAACCCACAGCCCCAGGATCATGAGTCCAGCTCTCTATCAACTGAGCTATTCCGGCCCCATGTATGACAGGCCCTTTACTGGATACTATTTCTTTACATATTACATATTGGTATCATTTTCACATACACTATGAATTCATTCATTGCATGTTTGAATCTGATATTTTTCTTTATATATATTTATTTATATATTCCTTTAATATTACATATTGGTATCATTTTCACATCACTATGAATTCATTCATTGCATGTTTGAATCTGATATTTTTTAAGAGAAAAAATGATAGTGTCAAAGGAGGCATCTGTTCTCGTCAGCTTTAATTCATCTCGAAGGAAGTCGGGTAAAATGAACACAAAGAAAGCATTTTTGTGTTTGTGTGTATTTTGTATTTTTTGTACTTTTGGCAGAACTGCGCTGTTTGATGTCATGAAAGCTAAAGGATTAGGACAATTTTCTCTGTTTTGACTTCAATCCAGTGTGATATCTGAAGCTCAGGTAAATGTGAAAGTAATTTTAAAAAATTTTAAAAACATATTTGTTGTCATTTTTAAAGCTACTCTAAACAGTTCAAAGGTATTACTCAAGTGTTGGATCTTTCTTCTGTTTTTGTCTCATGTCATTTGTTTGCAATCAGTTCTTGAGTGTCAGCATGACACTTTCCGTTAAATGTAACCAGCTCATTTTTGTGGACCTGCTGTATGTGGCCATCATTGTGTTTTTTTTTCCATCTGGACTAAACATTTTTGAATTTGTGTGTGTGTTTTAGTGTGTGTGTGTGTGTGTGTGTGTGTGTGTGTGTGTGTGTGTGTGTGTGTGTGTGGAAGCTAATTGCAAGCCAGATGTCATTGAGCAAAGGTTTTCCCATGTGAGTTTGTCTAGATGAATCTCTTGTGTTTGTTTCAGAGTGAGGAGTTCCCATGACAGTAGAAATGTAAGTGGCTTCTCTTGTCTGATGGGTGCCACATATCCATGTATTTCCATGTCTGTGAACTCAAACATACTGTATACACAAGCATGCATGCACACACAGATGCACACATGCTGACTTGCACCCGCGTACACTCTTGTCTGCACATGAGCCACCCTTTACACCCACACATGCCCCCTCCTCCCCCCCCCCCCCCCACACACACACACAAACACATATACACTGACACACACACACATGTACACCGACACACATACACAAACATACACTCACACAAATACAAATACTCACAAAGTTTCTTTTCCTCACTCTCTCTCCCCCTTCCTTTTGCCCTGTCTCTCTCTTCTCTATTTCTGTATCTGTTGTCTTTTCCCCCCCCCCCCCCCCCCCCCCCCCTCTCTCTCTTCTCTCTCATCATCAGCTTTAAATCGTGCACGGTGTGATCCCCAAACTTAGCAGATGTAATGTTGCATATACGGACAAGTCCATACGCAGTGACACTTCCTTGATGAAAATGAACTCTCTCTCTCTCCCACTCCCTCTCTCTATTTGTCTCTGTCTGTCTGTCTCTTTCTCTCTCTGTGTCTGTCCGTCTCTCTCTGTCTTTGTCTCTCTCTCTCTCACTCTCTCTCTCTCTCCCACTCCTGTCTCTTATTTCTCTTTGTCTCTCTCTCTCTCGCTCTTACACACAGACAATGTGAGAGTATCCTCCACTAGACCTCTTCCTCTGCATGGTATTTTTCGTGTAGTATGACCTGGACAACCTTCCTTTTTCTGCACAATGTGATGTTGATATAGTGTGTCCTGCAATAGGCCCCTTCTTCTGCACCCTACAATGTGGATACATCTCAAACTCTGTGGCACTAACTCATGTTGTTGCAGATAGTTAGGTGCTCTGGAAGTGTTGGCACCATGGAGATAGAGGTGGTGGCGTTGTTTCTCTTGGATAGGCTTTGTTCTAACTGTTGGAGGTTCTGATAGTACTGGCATCATTTATGCCGTTTCAGAATTAACTCAAGTTGTTTTCAGCTTCTTGGAATTTCAGGATGTGGTGGCAATGAGACAGTTTCAGAATGATTCCATGTTGTTGTAGTGTGTTGGATGTTGCCGAAGTGGTAGCAACGATGCAGTTTCAGAATTATCTTATGTTGGTGTTGTAGTTTGTTGGAAGTTCCAGACATGGTGGCATCAACAGCTTCAAGAACTAGCTCATGTTGGCACCGTTGGTTGTTAGCTGCTCTGGAAACTGGAGACACTGTGGAGTTGGAGCCAGAGGCTTGTTACAAGTGTTCCAGAAACAGATGTTGTTGCAGCAGCCATGTTGATGTTCAGGTGGTGATGGTGTGAGGTGAAGGGGGTGGCACATGAAAACAGTTGTAAACTGACGTTGGTGATGGTGGTGGTGGTGGTGTTGCAGCCTGCTGGACGTGCTGGAGGTGGTGGCACCGTTGAAGCAGTTCCAGAAACTGCGTGACTTCATGATGACCAAGCTGCCCCAGGTTTCCCTGTCAAAATTGGTCAGTCACTTTGTTGCACACATACACACACACACATGGCTATTATTAGTACACAGGCGTGCATGCACACAGACACAAGACATGCATGCATGTAGTGCACACACACATGCTTGTACCCTTCCACTCAAGCACATGCATGCACACACGATCATGCAAGTTCACATGCTTTCACATGCACATGCACTCATGCGCACACACATATACGCAGCATGCGCATGTGCACACATCACACACACACACACACACACACACACACACACACACACACACACACACACACACACTTACAGAGTCATTAGTTTGTCTGACACTCTAAAAAATTCAGTTTGGTTCTTGCATACATCTTGCTTCAAAGAAAGAAAAAGATGTTTCGAGAGTTAATATACCATCAGGCTTGACATAGCCTCCACAGTCGGCTGGCCTCTAAACAACATGATTCTATTTGATAGACTAGTGATAAATGTGAGTAAAGGTGGAGTCTAGTGCATGAGGAAATGCGGAAAAAGGTGCAGCTTGAGTCAGAACCATCAAAGCAGGAGGTAGACCATTTCTGCTTGTCTGTTTCCAGAAATCCCAGTGTTTCCCACCATCACGGCCAAAGTGACCTTTACCTTTTTTGAACGGCGAGACAACCTGAATGCAGAACTGTTTGAAATTCCACCTGGTTTTCGTGAGGACTTGGGCGTTTTCCTGATTTATGATCCTCCGCCCAAAGTGAGAGAGGGAGGGGAGAGAGAGGTGAGGGGGAGAGAGAGGGAGCGGACGGGGCATCATCAGACTGGGACCAGTCGTTAATCGTTTCACTGTCTACCTCACGCTCAATCCTGGTGAAGCAGCTACACAGTCGCCACAGAGTGCCACACCCTTTCTTCTGTCTGTGTTTGTGTTGTTCTGGGGTTTTTTGTTTTTCTGAAGGGGGGGGGGGGGGGGGGGGGGGGGGGTTGTTGTTGGCTTGGGTTTTTTTTTTGGGGGCGGGGGATGTTGAAAGAGAGCTGAGAAGCGATTCACTTGGTGGATCAGCTTCTTTGGTCTTTAATGTAAATATATGTGTGTTGGTGGAGGAATGTGTGTATTACATTGGTGGTGGTTGGGGTTTTTTTTTGGGGGGGAATATGTGTATTACATTTGTGTGTTTGTGAAGGAATGCATGTATTACATTGGTGTGTTGAAGATATGTATTACATTGGTGCATTAGTGGGGAAGGTGTGTATTACATTGGTGTTTAGTGGGATGAAGGCATGTATTGCGTTGGTGTTTTTGTGGATGAAGCATGTATTCTTGGTGTGTTTGTGGGAGAATGCATGTATTACATTGGTGTGTTTGTGGGAGTGCATGTATTGCGTTGGTTGTTGTGGGAGAATGCATATTACATTGGTGTGTTTGTGGGAGAATGCATGTATTACATTGGTGTGTTTGTGGGAGATGCATGTATTACGTTGGTGTGTTTTGGGAAAATTTCATGTTTAAAAGGTGGTTGATAATTATAGTTGGTGTGTTAGGGGAGAGGTATGTATTACTTGGTGTGTTTGTGGGGACGTTTTATGATGTTTGAATAATGTATATGTGGTGTTTGTGGAATGGATGTATTACATGTGTGTTTGTGGGAAGTGTATACATGGATTTGAAGGTATGTATTAATTGGTGTGTTTGTGGGGGAAGGCTTGTATTACATTGGTGTGTTGAAGGTATGTATTATTTGGTGTGTTTGTGGGGAAGGATGTATTACATTGGTGTGTTGTGAAGGTATGTATTATATTGGTGTGTTTGTGGTGGAACTGGAAGCATGTATTACATTGGTGTGTTGAAGGTATGTATTGTATCGGTGTGTTTGTGGGGGAAGGCATGTATTACATTGGTGTTATTTTGAAGTGTTTGTTTTGGGAATGCATGTTGTATGTTGATGTGTTTGTTGGGGAAGGTGTGTGGCATGTTTGTTTTGTTTTTGTTTTTTGTTCGACCAAAACTCCACAGGAGCCCCAAATGATCGTGTCAGGAAACAAGATTGATACACGCTTTGGACCCTAAAGAAATCTCCCCCCCCCCCTTTTTTTTTTTCCCCCTGAAACAAAACCTACTCAAACGACAGAAAGAAGAATTCATTCCATTTCTTCTCTTAGTGTCCAGGACAGGTTGGTGGGAATGCTGTAGTGGATGTCTGGACAATCAGGGAGCTCCACAGACCTCTGTTATCAGTCATGTGCGACAGGGCAGAGGTAACCAATCCAGTCTTTTACGCGGCCCATCCAGGAGGTCCTCGGCCTGCCTCAGGGACTCTACCCTCCTCTGTTCCTCGTTGCAATGGTGCTGGTCAGGGAGTCGCGATGGGATACATGCGCCAGGAGCCAAAGCTTAAATCGTTTGATTGTTATAACAAGAGGTTTTTATCTGATAGTGAATGTGACGACGGGCTACCGGACGTGATATTAATCTTGTGTTCTTACTAGGGGAGGTGGAGAATTCTCCAGAAGCACTTTTGTTCTCTGGTGCCTGGACATCTTCTTCTTCTGCATACGCAGGCTAATACTCCTGCGGACACCCCTGTATAGGGAGTGGAGTTTCGTGTGTATGACCCGTTTTTTTTTTATCCCACCATTAAGGCATCCATACTCCAACTTAGGGGAAGGATTTGATATTAATTTAAATGTCATGCTCTTTGGAACATAAAGAAATAAGGGGTATGACCCACAGCTTACAGAGTCGGATCAGGATTGTTTACTCACATGTGTGTTTGTTAGTGGTTGGATGTGGGTATGTATGTTGTGGTGGTGGTGGTGTTTGTGTTTTAGCTATTCTGACTGTCCTGTACTGTTTAGTTTTTCAGCCACTGTGGAAGATTAAGGGAAAAAGGGGTGAGGGTATTTACAAGGGTTGGATGCTTACACACATGCACCTCAAAAATAAAGAAAAGGAAAGAAAAAGTTTTTGAAAAAGGTGGAGCGCTGGGTGGCTAAGTGGTAAAGTCACCAGTTCTGAGCAGGATTGATTGATGGTTCAACTCCAATCCTCCAAGTTGCAAAGTGAGGCGACTGCAGGGGAAATCTAAACAAAGTTGAAAAATTATCGACAAAGCTCCGCCCAGAAAAAACGTTGACAAACAAATCACAGGACAAAACACAACGCGTTTCGACCTCTGAGGTCTTCTTCAGGCAAGATAACAACACTCAGGACAACAAAAATAAACCAGCAATCACTTATCTTCATCCCATTCAGCACAAGATTTCAACACCCATCTTGCAGCAAATTGGATGAAGAAAATTGATTGGTCGTTCATGTTCGTTGTCCTGAGTGTGTGTATCTTGCCTGAGGAAGACCGAAGAGGTTCGAAATGCGTCGTGTTTTGTCTTTTGTTCATCAACGTTTTTTGGACGGAGCTTTGGCAATGATTTTTACATTTGTTCCAGTCCTCCTGTTCCTCCCCTCCTCCAGCAGACCTGGTGATCTGCCCAGAATAGATTTGTACAGGTTCAGGTTTGTGGCCATTGATCAACTGGTCGCACGACCTACATTGGCCTGTTTTGTCTCTCAGAAAGGATGACTTCCTCTTCCTTTTCCTCTCCCTCCCCCCTTCTACCCCCCTCTCCATCATCCTTTCCCCCATCCCTTCAGGGTTTTTTGTGTCTGACCATCAGACTGGCCAGTGGCTCAAATGACAGGTGTGCATTGTTTTCCACTCAGCTGGCAGGTCCTGGCCTCGTCAGGTATTTCAGTGTGCCTTGATCTGTTAACGATGTAGACTGACCAGTTAAGAAGAGAACAGTGAGCATGTGGCACTGGACTGTTTGTGTTGTGTGTGTGTGTGTGTGTGTTGTGTGTGTGTGTGTGGGTGTGTGAGAAGAGAGAGTGTGTGTGTGAGAGAGAGTGTGTGTGTGTGGAGTGAGAGAGGGAGGGAGGGAGATGTGTACTGACAATCATTTTAGCCAGCTTTGACATTTGCTGTAGTCGTAGAATTGATGAACCTTTGATTTTGAAACTTGTGTTTTGTTGTTTTAGCATGTAGAAAATTGTTATCTTTGAAATGTGTGTAGAATTCCATTAAATGTATTGGGATGTTTGAGGAAAGCGTGTTTTGCAACTTCATTTCAGCTGTTTATCTTCTTAATGGTGTTCCACGGTGTGTCATTTTGAAGTCTTTCTATCTGGTATCCAGCTCTTGTGTGTCCAAGTAGAATGTTATCTTTTTCCCTCTCTGTCTCACTTTTGTCATTTTTTTCCTGTTTTGTTTGTGTATATGTGTGTAAAATAAGTACATTATATGTTTATGGATATTATTCATATTTGTTACCCATGGTCTGATTACTTGTAAACCCACAAAAACATTTTCACTTACACTCATAAATGTATGTATGTTATAGAGGATATAAACATTTCGCTTATCCCCCCTCTTCCCATACACTCATAAATGTATGTATGTTATAGAGGATATAAACATTTCACTTATCCCCCCTCTTCCCATTCCTGTCTGCATACATATAGTATGAAAAAAGAATAAACAAAGCTAAATTGAAACAGACAGATTTTCTTTAAACTGAGTAAATGTATCCTTTCTCTTTTTGGAAGCAGTTGCTAGATCACTTCATCAGCATATATGTATTATGTGTAGTTTTGTTTCTTGCTTTCAGTTTGTGTGTGTGTGAATGAGTATGTTTTGTTTTTTTGTTTGTGTTTTCATTAATGAACTAGTTTTATCATGTATTCATTTGTTGTTGTTTTGTTTTTTCATCAACGCAATGATTTTATCACATTCCTGGATTTTTCTTTTCTTAGAATTCTGACAAGCTCCCTTATTTTATCTCATGTAATGGCAGTTTGGTTCAGGGTTGGGATAGTATGGTTGTGTGTGTGTGTGTGTGTGTGTGTGAGAGAGAGTAGAGAGAGAGAGAGTGTGTGTGTGTGTGTGTGTGTATTTGTGGGCATGTGTATGTATGTATGTATGTGTGTGTGTGAGTGAGATATTGTGGATCTATATATGTGTCCATCTTTCAACAAATGTACGAACAGCATCTGAGTCAAGTCTTTTGTGCAACATTTTATGGCGCTTCAAAAGGTGGTGCATACTTATGTTTTAGCAAGTGAATACTTAAAGTTTCGATTGCCTTCAGCGTTTAAGTCATGAAATATGTTTAGCTTGATTTACAATGTTTTTTGTGTGTGTATTGTTCTTATTTATATGTTGATTCTGTCTCAATTAAGACCGAGCATCACGTGTGTCATTGACTCGGTGGCACTGAATATCACAGCAATAAGATTGCACTGCTTTCAGTGTATTGTTTGTGTTTGCAAAATGCAGGTGCGCTTTTTTTCCGTGGATGTGTAGGAATGTGTGTGAGTGAATGTGTGTGTCTGTATTTGCGAGTGTATATGTCTTGAGTGTGTGTGAAAGTGCGTATGCATGTGTTCGTGCACCTTCACATGTCTGTTGAGGTTTTTTTCCACCCTTTCTGTGATTGGGTACGGTGTTACTGCTTTAAAGTGTTGAGAATCCAGTTTTGGTGAAAACATTTCAAATGCAGGGGATGAGATTTCTTTTTCCTGTGTCGCCTCGACTGAGGATGAGAGTTGGATATCTGTAATCTTGCAGTCTCATTTTATCATGATTGGGGTTTTTTCAGGGAATAGGGTTAGGGGATTTCATTGCATGTTTCTATATTTAGTATTATTACCACCCTTAAACAATTCTTAAATCATTCTGAAAAAAAAAAATTGGTGTGATCAATAATAATAATAATAATAATGAATACTTATATAGCGCCTATTCTCGGCTAGAGGCCAAGCTCTAAGCGCTTTACAATCAACACTCGTTTACACAACGGGCTGCCTACCTGGGTAGTGCCGACTGAAGAGCTGCCAGCTGGCGCATCATTCAGTCGTTTCCCGTGTCATCCATTCA
This sequence comes from Conus ventricosus, assembly GCA_018398815.1. Classification (NCBI taxonomy): domain Eukaryota; kingdom Metazoa; phylum Mollusca; class Gastropoda; order Neogastropoda; family Conidae; genus Conus; species Conus ventricosus. Next base: position 77,361,330 of record CM031600.1, read on the forward strand.
ATATCGTTCAATATCGATCACTCATTTTCCTTACTTCCTTCATTCTTTCCATTTCTCACGCAGGGTGCATGCTATGTGTAACGTGTCATCCATACCAACGGCCAAACTGGCCTACTCTTCGGAAAGTTGGTGATGGGATTTTACGTGTGTGCAAGATGTTATGCATGCATTCACACATGGAACCTCGGTTTATAGTCTCATTCGAAGGACTGTATGGGAAATGGAGTCAGAACCAATGTTAACTCCGAGGGAAAAATCCCCCTGTACCGAAACGCCCCGGCGGAGGTTCGAACCCGCAACCCCAGGATCACCAAGATTACGAGTCAGGCGCTCTACCAAATGAGCTATTCCGGCCCCCAATGACTGGAAAGTGATTGTCAGGAGAAGGTAGGATTTGACCTGTATTCATAAAGATGATCAAATCGTCTGAAATTTCTAAGTTTACCTATAAAGGTTGTTAAAAAAAAAAATTTAAGTGTAAAGCGTACAGAAGGGCTGAGAATTCAACACAACTGTTGCAATCAGGGGAGACAATGTAGAGCATTCTGTAAGACATTGATGGCCTTGGCATGTTACTACTATGCCCAAACGTGTCACATTTGTGATTACTGCAGATAATTTTTCTATACTTTTTTGTGTCTTGAGTGTAGAACTCAACTGAAAAGCCCTTATTACTGTGCATCTGTCGTAAGAAGTAAAGCGTATGTATGATATTAAGAGAAGATGAAAGAGGAGGGAAGGCTGTAGGGAAAGACTGACCTAATTGTCTGTCATTCTGCACACTTTTGCTCACCTAGTTCTGGACTAACATAACTTAAAGGTTGAAAAATAGAAAAAAGATGGTTTGGTCTGCAGCATTGGCTTGAGTGGGAGCGAATGCAGCTAATGTTTAGGTGGGTTGATGACACAAAGAAGTGACCGGGGTTTGCTGTTTCTGTCTCTGTGACCAAAGCTGTTGATGCGATGTGTGATACCAAACATCAGGTGATTGAGATAGCCTGTCAGTGGAAGTTCTGAATTTGTTTTTGTTTGTTTGGTTTGGTTTGGTTTGTTTTGTTTTGTTTTGGTTAGTGTATGAGCTTTGTGTTGTTGTTAAACAGGAATATGAATCTGGTCACTCCGATGCCTACCTATTTAAAAGTGTGTGTGTGTGTCTCTGTCTGTGTGTGACATGCACGTGCCTATGAAATATCAGTGCATTTCACATTTTGAAGAAAATAATGTGGGGGTGGGCCTTTTTTTTTTTTTTTTTTTGACTAAAGGGATGAGAATGTGTGCTTTACGATTTCATATAACTATGCTGGTCTTTGCAGATGTTATGTGGCATCCACATTGTGTACAAAGTCAACCAGGTGCTGCCTTTTGACATGTTATAACCAACTTAGTTAGTTCCTCATGTATTTTGTGTCGTCTACTTTCTGTGTAAGTGCAACACACATGAGATGTGATGATGATGATGTAAATGACTTCTGTGAATACCTGTCAGCGACTGTTGTCAAGTGCTGTGTTTGCCTGGTTTAGAGACTGTGCTTCTGTAGAATCTTGTGTCAAGTTCTTTTCCAAATGTCACATAGCTGCCAACCCTCCTGAATTTTGTTCTGGAATTCCCCTAATTTAGAAATTATTCCTGAAATCTCAAATTCAGTGGGGAAAAAAAAAGATCCCAGAATTCCACATTTTTGTGTAAAATGTGCGTTTGGTGGTCATTTGTGGATGGTGATGATACAGTATCGCAGAATGAAGCCCCAATGATATTATATGGATGTTAGCAATTACATCAATAGAAAATGCATTTACTTTTTAAACCCTCAGATTGTCAGCTGAAACATAAGGGGTAAGCAATTCTTTCAGGCAAAAGCTGAACTGTCCTGTCGTCAACCAACCCAACCCCTTTCACCCCCTGGCTCCCAAACAGATGACTGTGCAAGGCGGCAGTTTGCATTCATCAGCTCCATCTGGGAGTGTTGTCAGTCAGTTCAAATGAACGCATTCCATATCACAGGACATGTCTCAGGACTTGAGAGCATTTCATCAAAGAGACTTGTGTTCAAACCTGTCTTTAGCCAGAGAGAACTGAAATCCTTTTTTTTTTTTTCTTTTTACCCCAGTAAGTTTTCCATCTACAAATGCTTCCTGTGCTTTGTGACTGAACGGCTTTGCAGCAAAAAGCGATAGCAAAATGAACCAGTCTGTCACTTTCTGAAGTTCAGGCGTCCCTGTTCAGCTGGTGATGATGTGTCTCCTGACATCGACGAGTCAGATGATGGATGGAAAAGGACAACCGAAGGACTGCTGTGAAACTGATGTTGAAATTTGTAAGAAAGATCGATATTGCTTCCTTGTTGATGGAAAATGTCTGAGGATAGGTGTGCTGCCAGTTACGATGGTGTGAGAGCTGTTCGGCATGAATGTTTAAAAAAGGTGGTTTTACTGTAGGCAACTTTGTCGCAGGAGAACTGAGGCATGAGAGCAGCAAGGTGATCATGCCAACTTCTATGCAATTAAGGTTGCACAGTTGTAGAAATTTCTTGAAAGAAGAATCAGACTGATTGTATGAATCTGAAAGAAGAACCAGATTGATTGGATAAACAAACTTAAATGACATCATGTTTTTTTTAGGAAATTATCATTCACACGCACGCACAGCACAGCAACCACCACACACACACACACACACTACACACACACACACACACACACACACACACACACACTCGCATGCACATACATGCCTACACACACTGAGTGCCATTGGAGACCCAAGAATCAAAGATATAGACATGCACGGCTACTTCTCGATGGACAGAGGCAGAGGAAACCACCCACAACTTTGGAAGGTCTCACACAACAGCATCTGTTTTCTGGAAAAACCTCTGCATGATTTCAGCTGTGTCGGCTAACTGGCAACACCCCTGCTGTGGTGCTAGCTGGTGTATGAAGCAGTGTTCAGGACGCTAGTCTGAGGTGGATAGGGGGTAGGAGAAGATGCATTCCTAAGCCTACAGGAAAATCACTAGACAAGTGTTGATGTGACAGAAGCACTAATTAAGGCCCAAGTACTCCCAGCAACAGTTTATCCTTAAATTTGTGCTGTTTTTTTATTTTTCCTACTGAACCCTCTTTCAGCCACCAGTGATGAACCAATGAGAAGACTTCATTTTCAGTAGTATGAAAGGGGTTAAGCATGAAAGAGAATTTGTGGTGGCTGAAAAGATTCTGAGATTGGTGTTGACAGGTGGTAAAAAATGTTTTGTTGCCAGACTGTGCAGAACTTTTCCTGATCCAAAAATGCCAGATTTGGGAGCATCCTCCTGTCTTGGGATTGTTGCACAATTCACGTCATGATTTTTCACCTGTACGTTTGATTGGCTGGTTAGCAAGTCAACCGAGTGGTGGCACACACTAGGGTATGATTGGTCAGTGTCTACAGTTATCATCACTAGTCACTACATTTTTGTGTATGTGGTTGTTAGGTTCTTTTGATTGTTTGTTTGTTTGTTTTTATTGGTGATCGAGGGGCATAGGAGGGGACAGAAAACAGAAAAATGTAGAAAAAAATGTTTGTAGCAATATGTAACATTTTTACAAATTGATCCCTTCACAAATGTAGACCTTCTCAACGTCTAGTGTTTGTTCCGTTTCCTTCTGAATCTCTCCTGTCATGTACTTGGAGGCGTGAACTTATCAGCAAACTAATTCTTGGGGTGAATGGCATGGTGCTAGGGAACGCTCCCTGGAATATAACAGGGGAATGATGTTGATGTTTTAGCAGCGCCAGGATTGGGGTCTGGTTTGGGTTTCTTGTCATGTTCTTATCATTCAGAAAGTTGCATGTTTTCTCCTCTTGATTTCAGTATCTGAATGCAGTATTTTCTTTCTTCTCTTTCTTTCCTTCTTCTTCTTCCTTTCTTTTGTTTTGTTTCTGTTTTGTTGTTGTTTTTTTAATCGTCCCACTTGTGGTGCTTTCTCGGTGGCTTTACTCTCAGGTTGCTCATTTAGACTCTCCCATACTCCCCCACACCTAGCTCACCCATTGCACACCCAGCCATACAGGAGAGGGGTGCTCCTTGAGTTGGCAGATTTCAGCGGAACTAAAATCCAATTTCCTTGCTTCCCTCATTCAGCGTTTACAGGGGGAAAAAAAGGTCAGTATCAACTACTTATGCATTGAAAGCGATTTTATTCGATCTGCAAACAGTTCACTACCATGGCATCAAGTCATTTTGGGAACAGCAAACAAATAGCAAAATGCAGTGAGGTTGGACACTGTTAAGGGGGGGGGGTGGGGGGGGGGGGGGGCTTTTAGGAAAAAGAAGTAAACAACTGGTAAAAGTGGAATTGGACAGAGAGACTGCTTGGAGAAAAGATCCTTGGTTGTTTTATAAGGAAAGTTAAAACCTTGATCTTTGCCTCCTGCCTAATCTGTCACCAGAAATGACAGAATTATGCACGTTTGTATACCTCAAATTGCGCCAGACTGCTTGATTCTTATTCAGATTCTGAAATTTGTTTTATGAGAAGCATGACCCAGAAGATTTTTTTTTTTTCGTTTGTGTCAGTCCTGCCCTTGGAACTATCACTATCGTGTCATCATTCACAGTGACCTTTAGGATGATCGTGTTGCACCGCCAGCCATATCATTCTAAAGGGACTATCAGCGTCTTGTCCTCAGCAGGCTACCCACCTGAGAAGACACAGCACTGCTGCAGAGTCTCTTTGGTGGTATCAAATAGTAGCTGATCTCTTTTGCCAGATGCAGGACATAAGTGCTTTTTGTAATCTACAGACTTGCAGTGTATGTGGCCACAAAAACAGACAAACTACTCTGAAATGCACACTTGTCCATGTACACAGCTATGCATGAATATGTGCATGTAGTAGTATGTAATGTATAGTCCCTCTCGGGCAATACTTCAAATCTGTCTCTAAAAACTTACTCCTTCTAAAGACTTGGAACATTTTTTATTTTGTGTTGACAAAAGTTTCCTTATAGTAATGCCTACATCCATGTAAACTTTTTTTTTTAAAGGATTTCTTGAATTTTTTGTTGTTGTTTCGTCTCGATGATAATCATGACAGTAGATTAGAGAGTGTTCATATGACTCATGATCAGAATGCAGTTTGTTTTGTGACACTTGTCGTAGGAGAGAAAGCAGCACAAACAGGACAACATGCTGTGTTGTAGACCACTCTCTTTAGGTACTACAGACACACACATGCACACGCACTCATGCCCACAGTGCTTACACACACACACACACACACACACACACACACACACACACACACACACACACACGCTCATATGCACATCCGCACACAGTGAAAAGAAAGCAGATGCTTTATAAAAATGTTCATATTTGATGGACATGCCTTCAAGAGTGATACAACAATTGTGAACATTTTCTTTTCACTTGAGAAATGAAAATGAGCAAAAAATGTATTTCAAACTGCCCCACTCTCCCAATCCCACCCCACCCTCACTTCAGTTTCCCCTCCACCCTCCCCCTTCTCTCTCTAATGCTCCCTCCCTCCCCCATCCCCAGACTCTTTTTTCTCAGTTTGTTGGGAGTAAGATCAGTTTAATCTGTTATTGATTTTAAAAGGAAGTGAAAGTAAATCTGCCAGATAAGAGAGACAAACAAATTACAAGACAACGCAGTGTTTTGTCTTGTAATTTGTTTGTCCCTGTTATCTGAAGGCTTTACTTAATTTCCTTTTAAAATTTGTTTGAATTTCTGCCTGCAGTCACCTCATTTTGAAACTGATCTGTTATCGCTCTCCAAGCTTGTCAGTATAAATATAGATGTGCAAATGTCCACATTACTGCCGTTTGTATCGAGTGTACAGCCAGCTCCACAACCAGATCTGAAATTCTGGCACAAAAGTCCCATTGGTGTATGTTCCGTTGTACCATTCTGTGGTTGCATAAATCTGGCACCATATCTTCGCTGTAAAGTTTTCAAGGCAACATTGTCAACTGTTACATTGTTTGATATTCCTAACAGATTTAACTCACAATGGCACAACAAGTATTGCTCACCTGTTTGATCACAAGTTTCTCTCATGCTGACAGTTTTACTGTAGTCAAGGAGGCTTCAGTGCCGGGGTTCTGATCATACTCTGCGCCACATCTGCCAAGCTTACAGGCCATGATGCGCAAAGGCTACTGCTGCACAAATCAATGAACAAAGAGTGAGTTGAGGAAGAGCGTCTCATGAACGAAACTCGACTTTTCCCTGGCCGACGCATTAACCCTGTGTAATGTTTGTGTGGCCTCATGCTGACTAAAAAGAGCAGCAGGTAGTGACAGCAGCTTGGTGGTGTTGGAGGCAGTACAGACCTCCCCCCCCCCCCCCCCCTTCCACCCACACCCCCTTCACCCCAACACCCCCCTTCACCCCAGCTTTCTGGAAGTTCTGTGCGAGTAGTTTTCTCTTTTATGTTACTCACGGTCGTCTACTGTGTTCCAGCCTTTGTGGTCCATTTTTCCTGTCTTAGTTCTGGAATTTCATGTGAACTTATGTGTGGTCACAAGGTATGACATGCCACTTTTTTTTTGTTGGTTTTTTTTGTTTTTTTTTGTGGTTGTTTGTTTTGTTTTGTAATTTGGAGCAAGGTATGAAAATTGTACACACTGTCCAGAATGTGCACTAGCTGTCCATTCTGCAGTGTGCATGTGTCATGTGATTGTATCTTTTTGTTGTTGTTATGTTATGTTAATGTTTTCATTATTTCATTATGCTTTTTGTTTTTAGAAGCGAACTGGGTGGCACTGTCGACATGGCCTAGACTTATCCCCCTTAGCCCTGACATAGGGAATAGCTCGATGACCTTCCTAGTCTGGCGTGCTTTGGCTGTTGACATGGGAGATCACCCCTGACTTACTGAAATTATCATAATTCTGGACCAGCACATCAATTATCATAACTCAGGATCAGCACATCAAATGGGCACACATCTACTGTTGTTTTTTTTTTTCTAAAGCATATCAAATTTTCTTTGTGTTTGAATTATCCAGTGACTTAAGGTTCCTTCATAAATAGAGTCCAAATGGCTCCTTCGTGACATAATATGTAGTTCTTATTCCGACAGGTTGTATCTTAGCATCTTAAAGATAAGATTTGATGGTGTCATAGTCAACGATACGAATCTATATGTCCTCTGCATTCATACATATAGACTTGGTTTCTAAGATCACCAATTATGATTTTATCTAAAACTTGCTTCACGGTAGTGTTATGTCATTGGTTCATGATGTTCGGAAGGAAAAAACTCAGCGAATCATTCAAAATTTGTTTACTCAAAGCAACACATCATACAGAAAGAAAGTAGCTTCAAAAAACACTCTCCATGTACTCATTAAATATGCACAGAGTAAAGGTAAACTGTGCTAAATTTGAAGTAAATTGAAGCTCAGCCTCTGGTCGGATGCAGGCGTTCATACATGTTCATGTGTGTCCGACCTGCGGTCCGGCACCAGGCAGAAAGAGTTAAGGATGTGGAGTTAGCTGCCATGTCATGAATTCTTTTTCGTGTTAGCTTGTGTTTGTTTCAGAATGTGACTTTATTGTTTTTTGTGGATGTGACCTCTTTTCATCTATCTATGTGAGTTGGACAGCCCTAAAAATCCCCCATGTTGTTGAGGAGGGGGAGTGGGCAGCCACGCTGTGAAATCCTGTCATCTGTCACTGACAGAAGTTGCTCATGTGATGACATGTTTTTGCCACCAGACAATAGTGTGGATTTCTGCTTTTTGTGTGTGCTTTTTTTTGCAATTAGTTCCTGGGGCTCTTTTGGATTTTTTTTTTTTTCGGCACGGTACTACTGGAGGAGATGAAGGGGAGTGTCAGGATTTCCTGCAACTCCATCCCCCATCATCATTTGTCTTTCCATTTTCTGGGGGGAGACGCCAAAAGAAGAAAAAGATGACAAGGGGAAGAAAAAAAATTAGAAAAATGAGAAACAGTGGCCTAGTGGCCTAAAAAAAAGAAGACAGAAAGATAAGAAGTGCCCATGTAGCCTGAAAGAAAATAAACACACAAAAAAAACAAACATAGAAATATTATGCAGTGTCCCATTGGCCTAAAAAAGAAGACAAAAGCCTCTCTCAACCCTCCTCCATTTCGCTCAATCAGCACTAAGAAATGGCCAAAAGAAGAAAAAGGTGACTGGAGCATTAAATGAAGACAAAAGGATGAAAAACAGTTTCCCCATTAGCCAGAAAAGAAAAAAAGAAACAGAGAAACAGAATCCTATTGGCCTAAAACGAAAAACAATAAAACAAAAATAAACAAATGAACAAAAAGACAGATTTGAAACAGTGTCCCATTGGCCTAAAGAGAAGAGAGAAAGATGAGATACATTGTTCCATTCTTCTTAAAAAGAAGGTAGAAAGATGAAAATTAGTGTCCCATTAGCCTGTAAAAGAAGACAGAGGGATGAAAACCTTAGTCCCATCGGCCTGAGAAAGAAGATAGAAACATGAGAAAATGAGCCCAATTGTTTTAATCAAAAAAGAAGATAGAAACATGAGAAAATGAGCCCAATTGTTTTAATCAAAAAAGAAGATAGAAAGATGAGAAACACTGTCCCATAGGCCTGTTCTCGTCTTCCAGATTACGAAAATAAGTAGTTGTAATCTGAAGTGTTTATTTGTCCATGTTATTCAGCAGTTTTTATCATTGCCCAAAGCCCACCCATATCAGTTCTAGAGACACGCTTTAATCCTGTGTATTTGTTAGACAAATAGTTTATCTTATATACATCATTTTTGTTGCATTGTGCTTATTATATCACTATACTTTTTTTTTAATAGTATCATGGTCTCTTGATTGAACTGATAATGTGTGAAGCCCATTTTGGCTTTGGGTTGGATCCTGCTGTTGACGGATCCGGATCCAATGTGACTTAGGGTCTGATTTTCATGATGGTTGACCCATTGTGACTACGGGTCTGATTCTTCTGATGGTTGACCCATTGTGACTTTAGGTCGGATCCTTCTGTTGGTTAACCATTGTGACTATCGGTCTGATTCTTCTGATGGTTGACCCTTGTGACTGTGGGTTGGATCATCCTGTGGTTTATCCATTGCCACTTGCCAGTCAGTGACCCTCTGCAGCTTGTGGGCCAAATCCTGTAGTTTGTTGACTCACTGTGACTTTGGGTTTAATCCATATGTTGATTGACCTAATGTGACTTTGGGTCGGATCCTTCTGTTGGTAGACCCATAATGACTTTAGGTCAGATCCTTCGATTGGTTGATCCATTGTGGCTCTGGATCAGATCTGGATCAAATCCATCGATTGCTTGAAGCACTGTGGCTTTGGATTGGATGTTTGATGGCTCATTGTGACTTTGGGTCAGATCATTCAATTGTAGCTTTAGGTCGCATAGTTTGGTCAGTTCAGCCCTTGTGGCCTTGAGTTGAATCTTTCAGTATGAGGCCATGTCAGACATTGTTCAGTTAATCAGTGGAAATGTTACTTTGTACACCTTGCATGATGGCATTGTTGTGAACAGTCACACATGACAATAGAGTGAAAGGGAGTAAAGTGACTTGTTAAAGTGTTGACGTCTGGCTTTGTGCTCTGTTCACTCATGTTTTTGATGTGGTATGAAAAGAGAGAGTGTTGTGTGTATGCAAGGTGTGAGAGAGAAAGGGATGAGGGAGGTGTGTGTGAGAGAGAGAGAAAGAGCGAGAGGAGAATGTTTATGTGAGAGAGTGTAGATGTTGAATGCAGCAGCACAAGAAAGCAGAACACGGACCAAAAAAAAAACCCTGTGATTTTAACTGTGGAGGAGCTTGAAACTGGCAACCACTAAAATAAGTAAAACTAAGTGAGCTTTGGGAGGGGGGGGGGGGGGGGGGGGGGGGGACTTAGCTGGCCCAGTGTGTAGGATATCAGACTCAAAAGTGCAAAGCTTGTTTCCACTTGAGACGGCCAGGTGGAGGAGATTTTCTCATGGAAGTTAGCATTGAGCAGACTCAGTCTCCTCCATGTCCTTCAGATGAGACAAGGTCCCATGCATGGATGCATTCATGAAAACATGTCGCACATCTGGTAAATCCCGTTCACATGTTGGAGCAGAGTATGGAGTCATCATGTGTCAGTGAGTTGAATGACATGAAAACAAAACGCATGCATGCTGGTGTTGTGTTTAGACATAACTGAGGAAGAGGAATATGGTTACCTTAATGGTGGGATCGAAAATGGTCACATCAAGGTCAAAGTCAAGGTCGAACAATGTCTCTCAAAAGACTTCACCATTTCCAAATGAAGCGAACAAGCAAAAAAGCCCTCTCAGCTTCCTCTTGTTATGAAGCCCTACAAGTCATGGTTTGATTCAGCCTCTTGCATGAATATGGGATCTGGATGTCAACTGCAGATTATGAGTAAAAGTCCAGGCAGTCAAATGTACAAACATCATACCACTTCCCAATATTATATATATAGATAACACACGACAAACGCCCATGTCAGTACATTTGCTGGCAGGTTGGAAGTTTTCCTCACAGTTACCTGATATCAACAAGTTTGCCTGCATTCTGCCATGACTCCCTAACCACAGCCTTCCTACGTCTGATGGAGGGGCTGCAATCAAAACTCCCTTTGGGGCCGGAATAGCTCAGTTGGTAGAGCGCCAGACTCATGATCTTGGGGTTGTGGGTTCGAATTTCGGTACAGGGGAATTTTTCCCTCAGAGTTAACATTGGTTCTGACTCCATTCCCCATACAGTCCTTCGAATGAGACTATAAACCGAGGTTCTGTGTGTGAACGCATGCACAACATCTTGCACACGTAAAATCCCATCACCAACTTTCAGAAGAGAAAGCCAGTTTGGCCGTTGGTATGGATGACACGTTACACGTAGCATGCATCTTCCCTGAAGATGGAGTATGGCTGCTTTAATGGCGGGATAAAAAAACAGTCGTACACACAAAACTCCACTGCCTGTCTATACAGGATGTCTCTGCAGGAGTATCCACCTGCATATATGCAGAAAGAAAGAAAACTCCCTTTCGCACAAACCCCAAACCATGGGTGTGGCAGTCTTTATACCTCTCTTTCCTGCACGTCAGATCAGCTGCCGGAAAAGCTCAGTCTTTCCATTCACCATCCGTGAGCAAATTGTCTTCCACCTTTAGCTGTGTATTACTCTCAGCGGAAGGCTTCAAATCCTTGATTTGAAAATACCCATCACCCATGCCACCCCTAGCCCATATGTGACCCAGTGATGCTTAGGAGCTAGAAGAGAGAGAGAGAGAAACACACACACACACACACCACTGACAGAGTGAAAGGAAAGAGAGAACTGTTCAGTGTGTGCAACCCAATATTTCAATTTTTTTTTAATTATCTCTGATTGGCTATTTTTTCTGTTTGCTATTGGCCTAGTCTTGTAAAGGAAACAGTACTCAGTTTTAATTCAACTTTTGTTTGCTGGGCTTTAAACATTGGTGTTGAGTAATACCAGTGAGAGGACAGTAGTCATTTTGTATGTGTAGATGTTTATAACCTTATTCCACAAATGGGTAAGTCTGTTTTGGATTATTTCTTTGTTAGGTCTTTTGTTAAAAGACTTAAGCTTACTAAGTTACTTATTAGGCATGATCATTTTTCTAAATCACTACATTTTGATTTTGCATGTTAGTTATTCAGTGACTCTAAATTTCCTTTTGGATCAACTTGAAAACTAAGGGATTTAATATAACTTTGATAATGTTGACCTAGTAGTTAGCTATTATAACTTTGTAACATTATTTTTCTGGTAAATACATTCATCTAAAAGTACTATTAATTGATCTGTTTAACGTTCCTGTCAACAGGGACAGAGCTGTTTTGATATTAATTATGGTGAGTTACTTTTATTTTTAAGTTTTTGGGAAAGATTTCCTTTCGTTACTAGGGTCTTAATCCAAGTTATCGGATGTGGTTTGAAAATGTACTTTATTGTAATGTGTTAGGTTTAGGTTTGTAGGGACAATTGCCTTTAGCAATTATAGCCAGAACTGGCTTTACATGTCCCTTCTATGTGTTATCTGTCTTCACACGGTCAGGTCTTTAACTGGCTCAAGTCTTTATTTATCATAGTCAAAATAAATAGTCTTCAATAATACACTATCATCGATAGAGCTTTTGAAACGGTTAGTATTTTGTGCACGTTTAATGTTAGGGGTTAATTTATTCCAAAGATTTGTTACTCTGTTACTAAAAGAAAATTTCCTTAGGTTAGTGTAAATAAGAAGTTAGTGTATAGTTATTAAGCAGTGTTTCTGGGTGTGTTTCAGGTTGTTTTTTTTTTAAGGGTTTTCTTCAATAAAAAGGCAGGAAATCAAACCCAAAAGGACTGGACTCAAGTGAATGGCATGAGTGTGGTCCTGTTACACATTCTCACCCCATTTCCCACCCTACCCTATCCTCTCCACCTCCCCTAAGACCTTCTTCTCCACATTCATCCCTACTGCAGCATTCTGCTCATGATCCCTGTTACCACCACAACCCCTAGGTTCATAGCATCAAACTAATCATTGTGCTGGCTGACATCAGATGGAGAAGGGAGGGAAAAATATGGTAATGGCACAGGCTGTCAGAAATACTGGGGACAAAGTATATGAGTGGACATGACCTACAATCTCTTCCCTATCAACTGAGAACAGGCAGGTGTAACAATCCCATACTATATCGTTTGGCTGCCTGTTACTGTGTTAGGGCATCAATCAATGCAATGAAGATCATGGGAAATGCTCTCCCAGTCAGTCAGGGGGGGCCGATAGCTCAGTTGGTAGAGCGCCGGACTCGTGATCCTGGGGTTGCGGGTTCGAATTTCGGTATAGGGGGATTTTTCCCTCGGAGTTAACATTGGTTCTGACTCCATCCCCCCTATAGTCGTTCGGATGGGACTATAAACCGAGGTCTAGTCTGTGTCACATGCACTAAAGACCATACACGGACTCTAAAGATCCCGATGCTCATGTCTAAGACGGGTGAGTACCGGCTACACGAAAATACACAATGCATGCAACCTGTGTGCCAGAATAGTCTACTTGAAGACTGTGGGCACGGGGCAGGTTAAACATCCCCATCTGGAAGAAGAAGATCCCAGTCACCAAGTACAACAGCAGACATGGCGGATTTTCATTTTCTATCTGTTCTGTAGTTTAAAAAAGAAACAAACGAAACAATGTTAATTTCTTTGTAATGTATTGGTTCAAGAGAGCTCCTCACGTATTACGGTGGGCTCCCTCAGATTTCTACGGTTTCTGGTACTTACAAAGTATCCAAGGGAAATCATTCTGTCCAATCGAGCGCTTCTCAACTCCATATTTTTTTTCACGGAGGCTATCGAAGGCCAACAATGTCGGCGTCTTCACGTTTCAAGCCAAACGAAGGCGATTGGATTTGCTCTGATCCCAAGTAATATAGATTTATGCATTGATTGATTGTGAAATAGGATGCTTACTTTTACCAAAATGTTACTTTTGAAATGAATGTGTCACTTGTTTGGCATACATTCATGAACAGATTCAATATGATCAGAGATTGAAAATGATCAACATGATGAATGTCCATCCGATCTGTCGATTCCGAAATCAGAAATGACGTTGCGGCGGAAACGGGAAACAAAAGTAAAAGGCTCGGATGTAGCGCTCCTAGCTGAATCATTATGTAAATTATAATGAATCATAACTTGTCAGGACAACTTGTATTGGTTGTAGTGTAGCCTACTGGTCAAGAGGGAATGGTTGCATCCAAGTTGGCTTTAGTTTATATGTGTGTGGTTTTGTGTAGCTGAGACAGTTACCGTGAGGATGCAGTTGAGTTAGATTCAGACAGTTTGAAGTGTGGTCAGTGGATCACTTCAATGTCATCATCATCATCATCATCCAATTGACGGCCCCAATCAACAAGTTGATTATTATGCCGTACTATGTCAAAGGATGCAATGCATTCTTTGGATTGATTGGCAAGATTCACATTTTCCCACCACACACATTCCCATCCCAACTCTCTGTGTTCCTAAGGTAGGCGCCTAGAACTATGGCAGAGTCTCCAACTTGCTTTAACATGCATGCAGGTAAGGAAATCTTAAATGAGGCAGAGAACAGTAGACGATAAATAACGAACAAGTTGGGTAACTCCAGCACCCATAATGATGATGAAAATACATGCCCATAACGCCAAATGAATGTCACCTAAGACACAGATCAAGCAAAAATGACAACACAAATCGCATATAATAACAAACAAGGAGACGTTGTTCTGTGTGCTCTATGTTGTCATTTCTGCTTGGCAATTTGGTGTCATAAATGTCAGCAGCATTCATTTCAAGTTATGGCATGTATTGTATTTTATCGTGGGAGCAAGAGTTACCCTACTTCCTCATTGTTTTTCATACTTGACACTGAAGGGTACATGGATTTAAATGTGGATATTACATTACTGAATAAAGTTAGGATTTCCAGCTGTGGTTGAGATCAGCACTTTTCCGAATGTCCTGCAGGAAATGATTTGAATTCAGAATTTTTGCACCAAGTGAGTACGTTTTGAAAAATTAAGAAAGGCACTATAAGTAGACATTCCTATTTGTTTTAGAGAAACTTAAAGCCCCTGCCAGTGCAAGTGGGTGACTGATGAACATAAATTGTGATTATAAAATGATTTATTCATCATTTAACAAAAGAGTGCCAGTTACTACCAGGCTGTAAGTGTAACTGTGAGTGTAAAGCAATTTTTTTTTTCCGGCTCATTTCATATTCTTACATCTGCAATACTGGTAATGGCTTTTCTATGGATTTTATTTCATTTCTGTTCTAAGCAGGCTATAAGGTTATCATCTGAATTCGAGTTGATCTGACAAGTTGAGAATTTCACACTTAGAATTTGACTAATCTTCAAGCATGAAATTGAAAGGCATGCATGCACAAGCTAATTAACATGGTCATTGTTGTGGGAAATGATATTCTGACAACTGTACTGACTTTTTAGACCTGTCAGATTTTATATTTCTAAATACACTATACGACATCTGTTTCAAATCATTTCATTGTGGCAAAGTGGACTTAGGCAAAGGCAAGAGCTCGATTGAACAAGGATTTTCACTTTTATCTCATCTCGTGCCTGCCACTTTGCACAGATTAATATGCAGACTAAATTGCTGGGTGGTGTTGTGGATCAATAGAGTAGCAGAGACAGCAGCAACCAGCGCTCAGATCAGCCAGGCAAACAATCTTAAGACCAGACCAGAATCGAGTTTCTCTTCTCTTTTATATCAGCAAGGATGGTCAGCAAGCATCTGTCAGCGAGACCGTCAGCAAGAACAACGCAAGAATGCGCAAGAACAACCACGAACACAAAAACACACTCTCTTTTATACATGCTCGTGTCAATTGATCGGACGACCAACACTACCACATCACCCTAACAACATAACATCGAAAAAATCTAACGACCAACTCTACGACATCATCCTACCAACATGACATCGAAGCAAAAATAATACTATAACAAACTATCGATAACGCAATATAATAATCTAATTCTAACCGACAACTATTAAATGAAACTTAATCAAGTTTCCGATGATTTGCTTGTCTTCGTTCCTAAACGAAAATGTAAACTAGTAAATCATCGTAGCAACTAACCCTTAGCAACTGTATCAAAATTTATATTCCCAAATAATTGATTTCTCTTCTTCGTTGATATTTTCGTTATTGATGTATGATTTATGTTTGAACTAAAAAACAGCTTAAATTAAGATGTTTGCTTTTGTTTCTGATATAACTTCATATTACCTATCTTCCATGGAAACATTGTTCTATTTTGGATCTCAATCTGATCTTTATGATTAAAGAGCGTTTGACGTCATTCGTTTGTTAAGAGTGATTTTTCCTGTAATAATGGCTGAAAAACATCGTAAATAACTTTTCTTCACTTCTCACATTTGCCCCTACTCTTGTTTTTCAATGCCCTCATTGAATCGAAAGTTGGGACAGGTGCTAGGATGGGTATATAACTCCACTTCCTAGTCAATTTCCTGTATTAGGGTTACTGCCCCTTCCAATACTTTTCTCCCTCCCCCTCTCTCGATTATTCAAGGTCCTCCTTGAATGAAAAGAATTGAGTATATTTGATACTTATTCTTTTTAAAGAGATTAGGACAATTTGATTCATATCGCTATCTTTAATAGGCAATATGATAATCAAATAGAAGGGGAAAATCCCGATATTCACAAGACATGCTGTCTTTTCATTCAGCTTGCGTTGTTGTTTAAACAAGGCAAACCGAATGAAAGATTCAAACTGCGTTATTTTGTAAATAAGGCGAGTTTGAAACAAGAGGAAGAAAGGGCAATTTAACAAAGGCACTTTACGACTTATTATTTCAGGAGAAGATTTGATTCTAGTGCGTTATTTTAGAAATAACGGCACTGAGAATCAAAAGGAGAACAGGGAGAAGGAATTTCTGTCATTCTTAATCATTCTGTAGCCATACCACTCACGAAAGAATAAGAATATTATTCCATGGAAGATTTGCTAAAAAAAAATGAACGTTGTCAAAAGAGAAAAAAATGTAAACATGTTTCTATATTTGCTAAAATGGACATTGTCAAAAGACTATAAATTTAAACTGTTATCAAAGATAAACTTCTCGAAAAAAATATTAAAGTTCTTGCTGACTTTTGCTTTTCTTTCTCAAATGTTCTCTTGTTTTTTACGAAGCCTATTTTCTAATCCTAACCACTGTTAAGAGTCTTCCTTTTTTTTTTCTTTTCTTCTTCTTCTTACAAAAAATACTGGATTTCAGAATAGACGTCTTGCTTTGCTGGCAAGTCTTACGGATCTTCTAGGCAGCAGATATGGTTTCTTTTCGGGAGCCTGGGGAAATGGTTGCATCGATAGTGAAGCCATCAGGGATATGAAGTCAGTCTTCGGGCTTGAGACTTTGATTGTCGCAATAGAGAAGGCAGGGATGTGTTGACGGGAGATCGTACGAGCGATGCCCTTGGTAGACATCTTCTTCTTCTTGATTTCTTGCGCTAAGAGTTGAAGGGTTGGAGGAAGGTTTGAAGCATTGTTCAGGCAGGGTTCCAAGACGTTCATCCCAGCAGTACTGGGACTCGTTCATTCTTCTCCCTCATAATGGCTCCGTAGGCGTTTTGACTCGAAGACCGGGGTGTTTGAGCAGAGGGTATTGAAGACTTGTATGTCGACCAAGTAGATGGCGGAGTAGGGCACCTCTGCCCCATTCACTGCTCGTATTTTGACGAGGCCATCTTCTTGTCGAAGATTCTTGAGATTTCTTGCAGCCCAAGCTTCTGTGACAGTCGTTACTTCGCTGCCCGTGTCCACGAGAGCCTGTGTCGTCCTGCCGTTAATCTTGATTTCAGTCCGTGGACATCATTCCGGCGAGGTTTGTCTTCGTTTCTTCCTTGAATGCGCAGCCTTTTGCTGCGAACTGATTTCTTCTATTGTGTTGGACTGCTTCTTCTTCCTCCCCACCCCCCCCCCCCCCCCCCCCCCCCCCCCGCTGCCTGGTTTTCCATAACTGGGGGGTTACTCGTTCCCTGCATCCTGTAGCCCTGTTGATTTTGTCTTTGCTGGCCTTGGAGATACTGTTGTCTTGCTCGGCAGTTTGCTTGGACGTGTCCCTTGCGCTGGCACCACCAGCACGTCCGTGTAGACTGGAAAGCTGGCTGGTGGGTGAAGGAGGCTGATGGGAATGCATTCTGGGAGGGGACATCGCTGGTTGCTGCCGACTTCTAGGGCATTGACGTGCTGCTCTTCTATGCTGCGTTGTAGGTGTTGTTGAGGCTTCTGTCTTCAGAGTCAGCGCCGATATTTTCTCCTCCAGCCGCTGCAGCATGTCAGGGCCAGTGATGTCTGTTCGATGGCATTCTCGGCGATGGAGTCTTCCCTCATCCATCGTTGTGCTTCCTTTGTTGCTTCTATGAAGGTAGCCCGGGGGTGTTCCCTTGTAAACGCTTCATGTCCTCTTCAGGATGCGGGTGCAGGCCGTTGACGAATGCGTCCCGAAGTAATGTTGCTCGAGAGGCGCGTCAGGGATTCGCCTCGTAGATCTTGACCCATAGCATGCGGAGTAGTGTGATGCGTATTCGCCTATAGACTCGCACCCTAGCAAGCTGTCGCCTGAAGAAGGTCGCCGTCAGTGTTGAGTGATCTTTTTGTTCCCCCATTCTTGTTCAAGAATCTTGATTATTTTCTCAGCTGAGTTGATCTCCCCTGCTTCCCGTGTCAGGATCTCTTGCTTGGCTCGTCCGTCAAGTGAGTAAGAAGCCAGCTGCCGCTAAGCGGTCTGGATGGGCTGAAGTTGCAGGAGAGGCGCAACTCTTCGGGCGAAGTCCTCCAGTCGCATCGCCTGAAAATTTACGCAGCTTGTAGAGTCTGCAGGGGTTGCTGTGTTGCTGGAACTGGTCGCCAGCATCAGTGTTGTGTTGATCTTGGGGTTCGCCAATGGTTCTCATCTCTTCAATGATGTCCATAATCTAATCTGAAGAAGCTGGTCTGGACCGCAAGCGGCTTATGAGTCTGGTCTGCTGTCAATATAGGCTTACTTCTATATTATGATCCACAATCCATTCTGACACCAAAAATCTGTGGCAAAGTTTGGAATGGACTTAGGGCAAAGGCAAGAGCTCGATTGAACCAAGGATTTCAACTTTTATCTCATCTTCGTGCCTGCACTTTGCACAGATTAATCATGCAGACTAAATCTGCTGGGTGGTGTTGTGTCAATAGAAGTAGCAGAGACAGCAAGCACCAAGCGTCAATCAGCCAGGCAAAAATTTCTTAAGACCAGACCAGATCGATGTTTTCTTTCTCTTTTATATCAGCAAGGTATGGTCAGCAAGCATCTGTCAGCGAGACCGTCAGCAAGAACAACGCAAGAACTGCGCAAGAACAACACGAACACAAAAAACACTCTTCCTTTTATACATGCTCGTCGTCAATTGAGCGGACGCCAACACTACCACATCACCCTAACAACAACATCGAAACAAATCTAACGACCAACTCTTACGACATCATCCTACCAACATGACATCGAAGCAAAAATAATACTATAACAAACTATCGATAAGCAATATAATAATCTAATTCTAACCAACAACTATTAAATGAACTTAATCAAGTTTCCGATGATTTGC
Source organism: Conus ventricosus (assembly GCA_018398815.1). NCBI lineage: Eukaryota > Metazoa > Mollusca > Gastropoda > Neogastropoda > Conidae > Conus > Conus ventricosus. The sequence goes on from CM031600.1 coordinate 77,380,502, forward strand.
TTGTCTTCGTTCCTAAAACGAAATGTAAACAAGTAAATCATCGTAGCAACTAACCCTTAGCAACTGTATCAAAATTTATATTCCCAAATAATTGATTTCTCTTCTTCGTTGATATTTTCGTTATTGATGTATGATTTATGTTTGAACTAAAAACAGCTTAAATGTTTGCTTGTTTCGATATAACTTATATTTACCTATCTTCCATGGAAACATATGTTCTATTTGGATCTACAATCTGATCTTTATGATTAAAGAGCGTTTGACGTCATTCGTTTGTTTTTAAGAGTGATTTTTCCTGTAATAATGGCTGAAAACATCGTAAATAACTTTTCTTCACTTCTCCACATCATGAAAACTATCAACTCTACATCTGTTGGACTAGACTAAGTTTAGTCTTCTTTTTTTTCTGTCCATGTTTTAAAATGTATTTAATGTAAGCATACAATTGCTGATATTTCTCCTGTTCATCTATAGGGGAGAATTATGGTCCATTTTACTATGACTAGATAGAATTAATCAACTTCACAGTTTTCCCACCCATTCACAGACTTACTCATCTGGATATTTTCTTGGTGGTTGCCAGTCTATGTAAAGTTTTCAACTCTGTTATTACCCCCTGTCTTTGCCAAACAATCCACCAGAAAATCATGGTACTAGATATCAGCAAGCCAATTTCGACAAATAAAAAATGCAAAATACAAATTATGCAACCAAAGACCAATTCTTTAACAAAATCAAATGTTCCATAGAAGGAAGGCTGTGATTTTTTTTGTTTCTTAACTTTTTTCAGGATGGGTACATGCTTGGGGGGAAAAAAGAGTTGTGGTTAAGGCAACCTGAGAAGCTCTTATGTTTTGCTGCCGACTGTAGACTTTTTATTCTGTGAATTAAAAAATAAGATATTTCAGAAAACGAATTGCTTATCATTTGATCTTCACTATGAACCATCAACACGTGAAAAAGAAGGTGATTTTCATACTGTCTACAGTACTCCCTGTAATTGTCTCCATTGATTTTCTTCACTGAACTGGTGAAAAATGGTGTCTTAAGATTTAATCTGCTGCATGTACCCTGTGTAAACAGGATGTGTTTGCAGAGCTACTACTTTTCCACTAACTTACAGAATTAAAAGAAAGTAAAACTGAGAAACCTTAGTTACAAAAATGTCTGCAGGAAAAAAAAATAGTGGATCTGTGGAATGCTGGCCGCATTTTGGTACTGTAGCTGACAAAACTGATGTCATGAGACTCCTGTAAACGTCTCCCCAACAGAGGGCAGTCATTTTGTCAGCCTGGTAGAGGCTGCTTCCCCTCTACTGCCCTCCAACATGCCATACGGTTTCAAGCATTTTTGCTTCTTTTTTTGGGGGGTGGGGGGCGTAGGAGCCCATGCTTCTATGAAGATCCAGATATGAAAAGGAATATTGTGTATTTTGGAATGTTAGTTATTACATGTCTGTACCACCTCAAAGGGTATATTAAAAAGTATCTACCAGCCATAATTTTTTTGGCCATGTTACTGTAATCATAGCGACTCCCCCCCCCCCCCCCCCCCCCCCCCCCCTCTCTTGTGTGGAAAAACTTAAAAAGTTAGAGAAGACCAACTGAACAAATGTTTTGGCCGTATTACTATAATTCTAATTTCTTTTTTCTACCACTTATTTTTTTGGCCATAAATGTGCATGACATACCCAGTGTTATGTGTAATATAGCCATGTCTTTCTGTGTAAAAATCCAATCCAGCGGACGAAAGGCCTTGGAGCTGGAAATATGAATGGTTCTTCTTCAAGACAAGTTACAACGGTCTCCATTTGTTGCTAGTAAAGGAATGTATATTTATGATATATATTTCCCTTATTTTTCATTCTTTTTTTTTCCTTCCTCCCCTCCCCCACCTTCGTTTTATTTATTATCTTTTTTATTTGAATCTTTGCCAAGTCATTAATATTATAATCATGATAGAGGAATTGTTAGCCTGCTCATGTTTTCACCCACTTTAAAATTGTTCAACATATTCTCTCTCTCTCTCTCTCTCTCTCTCTCTCTCTCTCTCTCTCTCTCTCTCTCTCTCTCTCTCTCTCTCTGTCCCGTGTATCTATCTCTATATTTAACTTTCAGTCTATCTCTGTGTGTGTGTGTGTACACACTTTAACTATTTCTTGTATACATTGTGTTCTTCTTTTTCAGGTGTGGCAATGTCAACTTCGCACGGAGATCAGAGTGTAACAAATGTGGAAAAGGTACGCTGGCACTGTTTCCTCCTCTCGCCTCCACACCATCTGTTATAGATCTGTTTTGTTTAAATTGCTTTTCACTGGCTCAGTGGCCATTGTATCCCTGACTCAGACTTCTCTATTTGCTTAAATGTTTTTCTTTTTTCTATCCACCTATGTGACTCACCCTGTTGATCTGTCTGCTTGTCTCTTATTGTTCACTGAGTGATAATAATAAAGCAGAAGTTTACATGCATGAAAAAGAAAACAACTTCAGCTATTACTTCATATTATATCTCACTTTATGACGCTTTTGGATTTTTGTATTAATGGAAAGAAAACAAATTTAAAAGCAAGTTTTGAAAAATGAATGATTTGAATTAAACAAATTTATTTTATGCTGTTTGTCGATTTTTGTTTCATTTATTTGGCACTATGCACTACATAAAACATCACAGTTAGCTGAAAATAACTAGAAAATGTATAGTATGCTGAAGCCTCACGTTGGGCTGAGCATTAGCGGTCTAGCATCTGGGGACAAAATAGAATGAATAAAAGAATTCTGTATTCTGTGCCTGTGATTGGATTCAAGCGCAAAATAGATCAGGAGAGATTTTGATAGAATGATTGGGTATGTCTGTGGGCTGGAAATTCTCCCTTTCTCAGCCAGTACCTTTGTTGTTAAATTGTTTTGTGTTGTGGAATATTATAGTAAAGAAAAGTTTCAACAATATGAAAATGCGGATTACAAAATATGACAGGAAAAGCAAGTGGACAGACTGTGGGCTATATAATTGACTTTTTAGCTGCAGGTTTTCATGATAGTTTGTCATGTTTTGAGTTACCATAGAAATTATTGGGATACTGTAAAGTTTGTCATATTTTGTGTTACCATAAAAATTATTGGAATACTGTATAGTTTCTCATGTTTTGTGTTACCATAAAAATTATTGGAATACTGAAGGCAAGACAAATATATAGGTGATCTCTTGTTCGTGAGGAGGGCTGTAATCCTTCTCCTCCCAATCCCGTTCATTCCTTGGTTCAGAGAGAATTGCTGTTTCCTTCGCTGGTTAGCATTCTACTCCATTACCCCCCCCCCCCCTCCCCCTCCTATTCACCATAATCCTCATCCAGCTTACCTCCCACCCCTAGTCAGGTATTTTAAATGGGTCCATTCCAGATTTCTCACCACATCCTGGTCATGAGGATTTTGTTCATATACATGTAGGGGAATTTCATGGTTAGTATATGTGTGTGTGTGTGTGCATCAGTGTGTGTGTGCATGTGTGTGTGTGCGCGCATTTTGAATAAGCGTAGAAGCGGGGGGGGGGGTATGAACCTGCTGAAATGCTAAAAAGTGAATCAGTTTTCCAGACACCCACTCTTTTGCAAGAATACCTTTTTACAGGGGAGAAAATCAGTGTTTCACAGATAGATTTGTCATGCACCCCCACCTCAACCTCCAAAACAAAAAACAGAAATAAATAGATTGATAAAATGGGGGTATGTTGAGGAGGAAGGGAGGGGAGTGGGGGTGTTAATAAGGTTAGGATTTAGGTTAGGTTTAGCTTCTTTCTGTCGATTAAGAATGCCTTTGAAAAGTTAATCTTCCTGCATTATGTATGTATCTATATATAATACATATGTGTTTGGATAACCATGTGTTACCTTGCTCACCCTGTGGAGGTTCTTACATACCAATATACTGGTCTAATTTTTTATTAGTCCAGTCATCTTTTCCAGATCGGAAAGACGGGACAGTGTTCAAGAAAGGCGGCACAGAGATTGGCAAAGCCATGGCCGAGAAAAGCAAAGGCCTGTTCAGTGCTGACGACTGGCAGTGCAAGAGGTGTGTGCTCATGTAGACAAACCTAGTTTTCAAAACGTGCAAGAGGTGTGTACACATGTAGACAAACCTAGTTTTCAAAACATGCAAGAGGTGTGTACACATGTAGACAAACCTAGTTTTCAGAACGTGCAAGAGGTGTGTACACATGTAGACAAACCTAGTTCTCAAAACGTGCAAGAGGTACATGTACACATGTAGACAAACCTAGTTTTCAGAACATGCAAGAGGTTTTGTCCACATGTAGACAAACCTAGTTTCAAAACGTGCAAGAGGTAATGTACACATGTAGACAAACCTTGTTTTCAGAACATGCAAGAGGTTTGTCCACATGTAGACAAACCTAGTTTCTCAAACGTGCAAGAGGTACATGTACACATGTAGACAAACCTAGTTTTCAGAACATGCAAGAGGTTTGTCCACATGTAGACAAACCTAGTTTTCAGAACGTGCAAGAGGTGTGTACACATGTAGACAAAGCTAGTTTTCAAAACGTGCAAGAGGTGTGTACACATGTAGACAAACCTTGTTTTCAGAACATGCAAGAGGTGTGTACATATATAGACAAACTCTAGTTTTCAGAAGCTGCAAGAGGTGTGTGTGCATGTAGAAAAACCTAGTTTTCAGAATGTGCAAGAGGTGTGTACATATAGACAAGCTCTGGTTTTCAGAAGGTGCAAGAGGTGTGTATACATGTAGACAAACCTACTTTTCAGAAGGTGAGAGAGGTGTGTATGTATATAGACAAACCTAGTTTTCAGCACGTGCAAGAGATATGTATGTGTACAAACCTAGTTTTCAAAATGGGCAAGAGGTGTGTATGTATACAAACCTAGTTTTCAATGCAAGAGTTGTGTATGTATACAAACCTAGTTTTCAAAACATGCAAGAGGTGTGTTTGCATACAAACCTAGTTTTCAAAATGTGGAAGAGGTGTGTATGCATACAAACCTCTAGTTTTCAAAATGTGCAAGAGGTGTGTACGTATACAAACCTAGTTTTTAAAAATGTGCAGTTTTGTGAGTGTATCGTTTAGTAACAAGATTCAAATGGAAACCCAGGTCAAATGACTTAAGTCATTTATCACTTTCACACAACAAGCCAATGAATACCTATGCTGACAGACAAGAATGAGCTCCTGGCAATTATCAGAGTCTCTACTTTGTGTGCCAGCGATATATCTGTCTCCCAGCCGAGCGATTCCCCGCCTGTAGATACAGTGTACAAAAACTCCCTGTCCAGGATCATCTTTTGGGGGGAGGGTTTGGGGGGAAGGTGCTTGTAGTTCTTCTTTTGGCTCAGTATAGGGTATCTGATCTGTCGAAGTGTGTCACCTCCCTCCATTTTGTAATTGGAAGGGCAGGGCTGAATTCAATTCTAAAGTTTCTGAGGTCAGAATCATTGACAACAAATGTTCTTTAAGCAGGGAAGGGTATACATTGACTCTGATGATCTGAATTTTGTTTGGCACAACACTTTGGTTCCAGTCCTTTGGTTCCAGTCCTCTTTCTGTTTCTCTGCTCTGTTCGGGGAAAGCAGTGGTTATGATCATGCTTGCTGCCTGTGGAGGCACCTACTTTAAAGTTGCCACCATAAAGCCAGAAGATTTCACAGTGGCATCAGATGTTTCAAACAGAATTTGTTGTTGCTGTTGTCGTCGTTCCCAGTCTAAAAGACTCCAGGGATCATCCAAACAGCCGAAGCACTTGAATGCTATGGTACAAGTGCATCAGCTGGGGATGACAACATTACGTGTGCGACCATTTTACATTTCCCCGCCACATGGGCAGCCACACTCTGACTTTGGGGATTTTGGAGACTGATAATGTTATGCTAGGAGCTTGTCACAACTGAAGACAATCCTCCGTATAACTATGCAGAGCATAACAACGAACATTTTGATGTAGCCTTGGTGTTTTAGCCTACGTCAATTGGCCTGACACAGCCTTAAGCCAAGACGGAAACAGAATTTGATTATGTTGGTCTGCTTCTGCCTTGAGGCTTCACAGCATTGGTTTTAACTTCACTGCGTCGAGTTTCATTTACATACATGTGCAGTTTTGAGAGCACTGATGCATGTACTATGTGAGCAACTCCGAGCATGTCTTCAAATGCAGGCACACATTCTCACACTTCCACCACATGCATGTATACATTTAGTAACATTCGGATGAACGTACACGCTGACATACAGACTTACACATATTCATACTTATACTATATGCATAGGTATGTTTATTAAATATATGCACTTGGATTATATATATATATAGATTAAATGAATGCACATAGGTGTGTATATTAAATATATGCACTTGGATACATATATAGATTAAATAAATGCACATATGTATGTGCACGCACTGTTATTATGTACTACTAGTATTGATGAAAATTGATATGATCATGAATTATTCAGTGAACCTGCTCCAGGTGGTTAATCAAAACAAGAAAGTCATCTGCCTGAATCCCCTCAGCACTTCTCTCCTCCCTCTTCTGTCCATGCTCATATGCTCACTAAGATTCATGCACTTGCACGCTGTACAGACTTAGTTACAGGCACCGAAATGATTTAAATTATATGGTCGCGATGGATAGTTTAGAAGTTTGGTTTATTGAAGCAGACAAGTTTTTAAAGGCAGATTCAAAGGACAGACAAGTTTTGAAGTCAGACTTGAAGGAATGCAGTGAATCTGTTGTAGAGTTTACAATGTGTCTGATACTGAGGGAGGCTAGTAACATAAGAAAAGGACATTTCTCAGTGTGTTTTTATTCTCCACCGGGCTTCTTACCTTTAGGGCATTGCATGTGGAGTTCAGGTGACGCTTTAGCAAAATCCCTTCTCTGATTTATGCGTTGTCTGAACTGAAACATTAATTCACTCACGTATGATCTCTTTCCGTCTCTCTCATAGAGGCTGAAGTCCATTCTGTTCTCTGTGCCTCTGATGATGCGTTGTTTGAGTGTCCCATCCTAGCTTTTCCATTGTAAGCTGTCCAGAGTAAATGGAAGCAGCCATATCCCAGAACTTTAAGAAAGAAATGAAATGGCATAGATGAAAAATGAAATCCGTTTGAGCTGGCTGTGAGAGGTGAGTCATAAATTGTGTGAAGATGGACTCCCCAATCAGTTGAATTTTTTCTCTTGATGGAGTTGGCCATGACAGTGGCGTAATTGTAGACTTTGTGAAGATTGATTCACAGTTGTGGTTGATATTGATGAATATGAATTGTATGAAGATTGATTCCCAATTGTTTTGGTCATGATGTACATAAATTGTGGGAAGATTGATTCGGGATTGTTTTGATCTTGATGTACATAGAGTTAATTGTATGAAGACTGGTTCACTGTTGTCATTGGTCTTGATGGAGGTGTCAGTGGCAGTGATACAGTGAGTCATGAATTGTACAAAGGGTGTGGGTGGCCTTATGGAGGAAACATTGCTCTCTTGATGCAGGGGTTCTGGGTTCAATCCTGGCTTGAAACAGCCAGATTAGGCAAGATGTTCTCTTCAGGATCCGCCCCTGTGCAGACTGCAGTCCCTCCAGGTCCTTCAGATGACACTTCTAGTCGAGGTCACATGTGTCAGTGCAGGCACTGAAAAAGAAAGAAAACCAACAAGCATAACTTGGGCATGCCTTCAGCGCGATCCCATTCCATGCTTCCTAGAAGAACAGGCCATCATGTGCCTGATGGATGGAAGACGTACTTACGTCCACGCATGCACGCGCGCACGCACCACAGGCTCACTAGTGTCATGGTTACACAGCTGGGAATGTGGCTGTCTTGATGAGGGAAACAGAAACGATCACAAGCATCTTACCAGTGCAATGGAGGGTGATTGAGCCTCTGAGTTACAGCTGATGAATGAAGAAAAATACAGGTTGTGTAGTTTGGATTCAAGGAAACCTTCGCATAGAGCAGAAACCTGTGTGCCGATGAGGAGACTTGTTCTTTGGCTTGCCAGAGGTCTTCCATGTAGTGCAGCATTTATTAGAGCTGCCAGAGGTGCTTTCTGAGTGAGTGTCAAGGAAGGTAACTTTTGTTACAAACAGAGCAAGTTCCTTGATTTCTAGGGAACAGAAATTATGAAGGCAGCTGATACTAAAGTTTTGAAAATGTGAACTGCACATCTCATGGAAAGTTATGGATACTCAGACAATTTTCATTATAAACAGTGCAAGTCATATGATGTTGTTAGGTTAGTAATGAACTGTTTTTACTGAAGTCCGATGTCGTTGCAGCTGTGGCAACGTGAACTGGGCCCGTCGGATGAACTGCAACATGTGCAACTCCCCAAAATACGGCCGCGTGGAGCAGAGAACTGGCTTTGGTGGGGGTTACATGGAGAGAGATGAGGTGGTGGAGTACATCAAGCGAGATGATTCAGATGAGGAGTATGATGAGGTAAGACCAGTGATGTGCTCCAGGAGGGGATGTGTGGGTGGAAAGGGGAGGGGGAGGGTAGGAGGGAGATGGTGGAGTGTTGTGTGTTCAGGTGTTTGCAGGTTCTAAGAGTTAATGAGCACATGCATGAAAGATGAGATATTTTGTGTGTTAACATTGCACAAGTCCTAATTTGGATTATCTTTATTGGGTTGCACAAGTCAATTTGGGTTGATCTTAAACATACCAATTCCTGACTCTGTTTTACTGCTGTTCTTCTTGGCTTTCATGTGGTGGTAAGAAAGGTCTTCTTGGCTTTCATGTGGTGGTAAGAAAGGTGAGTTATTATGGACACTGTCATGCATCTCTATGTTGGCAGTTTGGACGGAAGAAGAAGAGCAGGCGTAACAAGTCATTAGATGACCAGCCAGCAGAAATGAGTCGTAACCCACAGGTAGAGGATGAAGAAGAAGACGATGATGATGAAGACGGAGATGTCTCCAAATACAAATTGGAATCTGACGAGGTATGGCATGATGAACACATACACACCCTGCGCTAGAAAGTAATTTTCCTTTTGAGCTGTCTGTCAATCAGTTTCAAGCAGGAAGACGCGCACGCACACGCACACACACACACCACACACACACACAAATCTTACAGTAGAAGTTGGTCTAAGTCCATCACTCCCAACTGTGTTGTCCTGAATGGTGGCAGTTATGCACACTGTTGTCAGTTATACCTGTCTTTGTCTTTTCGCAGATTTCCTGGTCTTTCTTTGGGCAGATTTGATAGGAAAAAGTTCAGTCGAAGTGCAGCGGTCAGCATTACAGGCTGTGGACTGGGTGGTCATGGGTTCCAGTCCTGTAAGATGCCTTTGTATTTGGAACATTTCAGTCCAAGCTGGCTCTCATCCAGAGCTGAGAGAACTATGGGCTCCAGTAGGAAGACCAAAACCACACCCTGACACAGTTGAGTTTCATTCATGTGATATCTCTGAGAGAGTTGCTCAGATTTATTCAGCAACTCTGCAGGTGTCTGTCTCATCTGGGCCTGGTTGATAGCAGGACAGATTGTGAAAGGAAGTGCAGAATACAGCCCTGTTGTGTAGTGTCAGACCAGAGTGGAACTCCACAGTATCACAGACATGACTTTGTCCTCATTGATCATGATAGCCATAAAAGAAAAAGAAAAAAAAAACAGATTCAAAATCTGTGGCTCTTCATTTCCAGCTACCATGGTGACCTCAGTTTCGATTTGTTCCATGTGTTTTTATTTGTTCCCAGTGCTCTTTACTGCATGGAGTTTGTGTTACAGTTGTCTATATGGTCAGTACTTGGAATCCAGTTTGTGTTACAGTTGTCTATATGGTCAGTACTTGGAATCCAGTTTGTGTTACAGTTGTCTATATGGTCAGTACTTGGAATCCAGTTTGTGTTACAGTTGTCTATATGGTCAGTACTTGGAATCCAGTTTGTGTTACAGTTGTCTATATTGTCAGTACTTGGAATCCAGTTTGTGTTACAGTTGTCTATATGGTCAGTACTTGGAATCCAGTTTGTGTTACAGTTGTCTATATGGTCAGTACTTGGAATCCAGTTTGTGTTACAGTTATCTATATGGTCAGTACTTGGAATCCAGTTTGTGTTACAGTTGTCTATATGGTCAGTACTTGGAATCCAGTTTGTGTTACAGTTGTCTATATGGTCAGTACTTGGAATCCAGTTTGTGTTACAGTTGTCTATATGGTCAATACTTGGAATCCAGTTTGTGTTACAGTTGTCTATATGGTCAATACTTAGAATCCAGTTTGTGTTACAGTTGTCTGTATGGTCAGTACTTGGAATCCAGTTTTGTGTTACAGTTGTCTATATTGTCAGTACTTGGAATCCAGTTTGTGTTACAGTTGTCTATATGGTCAGTACTTGGAATCCAGTTTGTGTTACAGTTGTCTATATGGTCAGTACTTGGAATCCAGTTTGTGTTACAGTTATCTATATGGTCAGTACTTGGAATCCAGTTTGTGTTACAGTTGTCTATATGGTCAATACTTAGAATCCAGTTTGTGTTACTGTTGTCTGTATGGTCAATACTTGGAACCCAGTTTGTGTTACAGTTGTCTATATGGTCAGTACTTGGAATCCAGTTTGTGTTACAGTTGTCTATATGGTCATACTTAGAATCCAGTTTGTGTTACTGTTGTCTGTATGGTCAGTACTTAGAATCCAGTTTGTGTTACTGTTGTCTGTATGGTCAGTACTTGAATCCAGTTTGTGTTACAGTTGTCTATATGGTCAATACTTAGAATCCAGTTTGTGTTACTGTTGTCTGTATGGTCAGTACTTAGAATCCAGTTTGTGTTACAGCTGTCTGTATGGTCAGTACTTGGAATCCAGTTTGTGTTACAGTTGTCTATATGGTCAGTACTTGGAATCCAGTTTGTGTTACAGTTGTCTATATGGTCAGTACTTGGAATCCAGTTTGTGTTACAGTTGTCTATATGGTCAATACTTAGAATCCAGTTTGTGTTACTGTTGTCTGTATGGTCAATACTTGGAACCCAGTTTGTGTTACAGTTGTCTATATGGTCAATACTTAGAATCCAGTTTGTGTTACTGTTGTCTATATGGTCAATACTTGGAACCCAGTTTGTTCTTTCCCTCCCTCCCTCCTCTAAGAATCACTTCTAGATCAGATTTTGGTTAATCCCTCCCTCCTCCTCTAAGAATCACTTCTAGATCAGATTTTGGTTAATTAAAAAAGAAAAAAATTCAATTATTTTGAAAGATCACTAAAAGCCCCATGTGCTAGGATGTTGACAGGACGAGCCCTGTGTGAGTAGACGTTGAAAGGGTTAGTAAGACCACTGAAGGAGCCTGGAGACTAGACTCGTTCATATAAATGAATAGATGATCATGATGATGAGACATTCAAGTAAATGTCACACCTTTCAGGTAGCCTCAAACCTCAAAGATGATGTTGTAAATACATTGACTGCCTGATCAACTTACACAGGATGACGACAATGTGGACCTGTCCAAGTACGACCTGGGAAGCAGCGATGAGGACTCCAAGAGCGCTGGGGCTCAGAAAAGGACAACTTATCATCTGACAGGAGACGATCTCGGTCACGATCCAGGTCAAGGTCATCCAGGTCATCTCGATCTGGAAGCTCCTCCTCCTCCAGCTCTAGTTCCCGCTCAAGGTCACGGTCAAGGTCACGGTCCCGATCTCGCTCCAGTTCTAGATCGTCACGCAGTGACCGCCACAAGAAGAACTCAAAATCTAGGTCCAGGTAACAGGGTAACCTAGAGGGTCAAGGTCACTACAAGGTCAATATCAGCTTTGCAGTTTTTGTGTCTGCGTTCGTGTGAAAAATGGATGGTGGTTGAGCCTTCTTGTTTTTAATGTTCAAGTTCATATTTAGTTACTACTTTATTCTTTATTACTTCAGGGATATTCTAGTAGAACTGGCTTAGATTCATATTTTCTTTAGATCTAGACAGGCAGTCTTAATATGAATTATTGTAGCATGTTCTGTTTCAATTGTTTTGTAGGAGCAATGAAGGGCCAGGAACCCCAAGATCTTTTTTTTTTTTACTTCTCCAGAGGACAAGTAGGCTGGATGAAAAACAGAATCTAGTTGTCTCCCAACATTTCTACTTGCCCATCCTACATAAGGAGATGGTTAGAAAAATGTGATAGTGAAAGTTGTTCAGAACGCATCGTCGATGGCATGGTTTTTACAGGCATGCGGCTGCCCTGAGAGGGAGAAGTAAATGGAATAGCAGACCTTTTTACTCATACGATTTCGCTGTATTTTGTATACATGTTTGGCGAAAACACAATGAAAACAACGAACTGGAAAAACTTTGTCGGAAAAATATCTCAAGATGATGTTCTTCAGCGGTAGTGGCACTTGCAGTATATAACCATTTTGTTTGAGCGCTTCAACCAAAGAGTAACAAATTTCACATCGTGCACGCAAACTCGCGTCTGGATGATGTTGGAACAATAGGAGAGACCTCCTGCTTTTACAAAACTTCACAAATTTGGTAGATGTGTACACACATTGTTAGGAAAATACGTTCATTTCAATTGAGGAAGATACCAGTAGCCGTTTTAGGGTAAACAGGTCTGGAACAAACCTATCATTTCCACTCTGACCAAGCACTTCTGCTGACACAACAGCAACTGGTTGCCAAAGCGACAAGTGGAGAGAGCATTTCCACTTGTCCATCAGAAGGCTTAGGTGCCCCACACAGTGAAAGGGTAGGTATTGCAAGCCTGCAAGTTATTCAGTTATTTTTTTCATTCTGGGTTGTTGTTGTTGTTTTTTTTTTTTTTCAGATAGTAAACAGCTGTTACTGAGAGGTTTCAAAGTATCATAATTAGAAGTTACATGATGACAGAAAAAAAGAAACATGTCTGAATCTGATATACTTTCAAATTTACCTCCTCCTTCTTTTGTTATGATGTGGGGGAGGGAGGTTGGGAATACACCCCCCCCCCCCCCCCCAAAAAAAAAAAAAAGAACAGAAAGTAGTAAAGCATCTTTTATGGACAGAATTGTAAAGCGTGAGCAGTTAAATGATGTAAGTTTCCACTTTTTGTGTGTATCATTATGAATGGAATGTATTTTGAGGTAATGGTATTCTGCATAAAGAAATAAATAATGCTGGCTTTTATCATTTGTCCTTTCTCTGATGGTAAGTAGTAATAGTGGAATCATTGATTCTGTTTTTGTCTCATTGATTCTTACTGTAGGACCAGCTGAAGGTAAGTAACAGACATTCAGTAAGATGCCATGATGCGTGCAAGTGCTGGGCGAATGTGCGACAGTGTGCTTAGTGACACGTTACGACGAATGACAGTGTTCACCGATTCAGGACTGATCTATGACGACAGTATTTAGGGCCTCAGCTTGATGTGCACTTTGACCTCCCACACTGTTGGCTGTATCACACAGGGACATAGATGATGGGAGGGGGTGGGGAACAGGACTAGTTCAAAGTACACATGTAACATGTTTTTTTCGACTTACATGAATGTGGTACGTCGGATAATGCTTTGGTGTCAAAGGTCGTGGGTTAGACTGTCCTGTTTTGAACTGCTGTCTCAGGTCGTGGGTCAGTGTGATGTGTGGGGCTCAGGCCATGCACGATGTAGTGTTGATGGAGGTTGCCATGTCGACAGGTCACCCAGCAGCCGTCGGGGGTCCGGCTCCGACAGGAAGCGCAGGCATAGCCACTCCAGTTCCCGAAGTCGCTCCAGTTCCCGGTCCAATTCCCGGTCCAGATCCAGCAAACATGGCGACAAGCGGTCGAGGTTTGACATTGCGCTTGTGCTGCATTTGGTGGCACTTTTACAGCTAGGCCCGTTGTGTCTGTGGCAAAAGTGCTCCTCCTCCACCGCCCTTCTTGCATTCTGACCCCCACCCCCACCCCCCACCTCCCTCATCCCCCCCCCCCCCCCCCCCCCCCCCCCCCCCCCCATAGCCTCCCACCTCCCCTCTCCATAGATTTTTTTTTTCATCACAGTTTTGGAAGCTTGTATTTTTAAAAAGAAGAAAGAAAGAACAGAAAAAGGCATTTATGTTTTGTTTTCTGGGGCTTTGATTGGTTTGATTTTTTTTTTTTGTTGTAAGGGTTAAATTCTGTAGCAAATTTCATGGTCACAACAGATTTTTCAGGGTAAAGTTCAAGCTAATGTAAAATTCAAGTGCTGCCAAAGGAGAGGACAGCCCCCTGATGTGGCTCCACCCATATTTTGAGAGTTTTTCTGCATGTGTACCGGTACTGATCAAAAGTTTTCTGCAGAATTGTTTCCAGGGACAATGCCCTTGTTGTCATGGGTTCTTTTACATGTGTAATATGAGTGCTGCCTTCAGGACCTGTTTTACTGGAGCCACTAGAAGACGAGTTTTTGGACTTTTTTTTCCCCCATTTAATTAGTATTGAAGGCCTAGTAGAGAGACGGAGAAAAAACCTTTATTGAGAGAATCAAATCATGACCCAGGATTCTTTCGGTTCTTAAAGGGAGTGCATTATCCACACCATCACCATTCCATTCCACCGGTGAATGCCGGGCTCTGTCCCTAGGATCAGGAACCTGTATCTTGTTGATTCATCTAGATAGATGTGTTTGCTGGGGGAAATCAAAGCTGCACCAATATTTTGTTCTGTTCGCTTTTCTTTGAGTTGAAGGGTGGAGGATTATCAAGTGCCTGTGCATTTCATCATTTTCTTTTGGGTCATTTTCTTGTTGTCGTCTGTATTTGACCGACTTTGATTGATTTATGCTTGAGTGTAAGATATACATGTGTGTGCGAGTGTTGACCCAGAATTATCTGGTTGTATATCCATTCTTAATTAAGTAATGTAACGTAGTTTAAAATCCTCCACCATTTAGCAGAATTCTTCCATTTGAAATGTGTTTTCTCTGTCCCTGCCCTCCCCCAACCCCTCACTCTCATCCACACAACCCATATATATATATATATATATGTATATATATATATTGCAGAAGAAGGGATCAACAGTGTATCACAGAAAGCTCCAGACTGCAAGGCCTTCAGTCATATTTTATACCAAATTTTGCAGACTTCTCTAGACTGGCCTGTCTACTTGTGGACATGCTTTTCTTAAAACACACTGAGCTACCTCACTTTTTATGCTTGGCCACTTAAAGTCCTGATTTCAGTCCAAGATTTTCTCAGACACAAACTTGAGCAAATTTTGCCGAGACAGTACATGCAGATAGATCTTGACCTTGTGTAATGCATAGATGCATGTGATGAGATAGAAAGTTGATTTTTGTGTTTCGATTTAGTGGCAACAGGGAACATGTAGGTTCTGTTGACTGCCATGAGACTTTGTGAGCAAGTCGATGACTTTCAAAAGTCATTCCATGACTGTTCTCGAATTTAAAGGTCTAAAGTAAAATCTGTGCCTATGTATAGAAAATGGGGGGGGGGGGGGGGGGGGGGGGGGGGGGGGGGGGTTTAAAGTCGTTTTATGAGATGTGAATGGCAGTCAAGCTATACATTTACATCACACTGTTGATTGACACTCGTACAATTTGAGTTTATTGACTCAGATTTTTTTTTTTTTTTTTTCCCAGCAAACTACAGACATTATGTGAGGGAACTAATCTTGTTGAAATGTTGGAAATATCGTTTACTTCTCGTGTATTTCATTATTCTGTTATTGATGTACTTTTTTATGTTGTCATTCAGTTTCTGGTAAAAGAGATGTGTGTTTTGGTGTGATGCAGATAATAGTTGCTGTCCTTGTGTTTCATTGCGCTGTTTCAGACGCTGAGCCAGGCCTCCATCATCACCAAAGGGAAACTACTGCAGCAGAGCTCATAACGCTGAAGTTGGGGACGTCTGTCTGCAGCTCTTTATTTTTCCATTTTTTTGGTTAAAGGAAGATCACTGTTTTTGCCATTTCTCTGTTTGTTTTTCTTTATCTCTCTGTTTGTTTCTCTGTCACTCCCTCCCTCGTTTGATTGGTGGAGGGGACAAAGAAGCAGATGAAGGGGAGGGCAGACTGGAAACGATTTTCAGACAGCAGATTGAAAAATTGTGGCTTGGTTTTGTCTGGGTGTGGCTCACACCCGTGTCACTGGTTTGTGAGGACGGAATAGCTGTGGTTGAGTGGTAAGGATGGAATTTTTCTTTTTGTCTCTCACCAGAATGAAAACACTAGTGCTTAATGTATAAGCCGTAGTGGTGTACCAAAACAGAAACAAGAAAGTATTGCTCTTTGCCGGTTAGTATCCATACATGGAGCTGGAAGCCTAATTCCCATGCATCAAATTCTTGTGGTTATTTTGTGTGCATTTCACTTGGATTGAGACAGAGAATGTTGTTACGTCTTGTTCGGTATTTTTCACGTCATGAGAGGATGTGACAGTCGTCCAGATTGTTGATGAATAGTGGACTGTCTGTGCTCTTGTCAGGTGTTTTCTTATGGACATTGTGCTCCTTTGAAGTTTCCTTTGTCCATCTTCTTGTACATGCGGTAGACAGACCCTGCAGTCATTCAACGCTGAAGACTCGGTTAAGACCCTATTGGCCCTAGAACGCATGCTTGCATCTTTGCTGATCTGCTCATGACCATGGGTCAGATCTTGTGTACGCTCAAAAACACTTTTTCACAGGCTGGTAGCAAGATCATACAATAGGCCTGGCAATAGGTTTGATTCCACCATTACTAGTTCATTTCAAACAATTGTAACCTGTCATTTTAACTATTCAAACTGGAAGTAATCAGTGAGTGGAAAGGGAAGCTTGATCGTGAGAACACTCTGGGTCTGAACATTAGTGTATTTGGACATATAAACATACAGCAAGCCTCTGGTTCGTACGTGTAGTTTGGAGAGAAGAGTGTAAAAAGATATGAAGGAAAGTAGAGATGTAACTTGTGAGGGAGACGTGTGAGGAGGTGAGAGAAAAGAGTGTTATTTATAGATGTAACAAAGTAGGAGTGTAAGTGGACTGGAGGAAGAGCAGAGGTGTGCGAAGAACTTGGGGAGGGTAGTTGCTTGAGCGGTATTGAAGGACAGTAAAGATGCACTGGGAGTGAGCTAAACCAGAGATGATGAAAAGCCAATATAAGGAAGAAAGAAGCATAAAGGGAACAGTGGGAGGGTTGGATTCATAAGCAAAGTTGACAAGAGCGTAAAAATAACAGGAAGTGAGGTAAAATGGAGATGTGGGGGCAGACATAAGGAGGGAAAGGGTATGAAGAAAATCGTGTGACAGTATGCAGTCGGCAGAACGGAGGGGTGTGTGATGTTGTGGTGATAAGGTGAAAACAGCAGTGTGAAGTAGATTTAGAAAGGATCGAAATGCTTGGAGAGATGAAGGAGAGTGTAGACATTAGGACAATTGAGAGAGAGTGGATACATAAGAAATTTGAGAGAGAGTAAAAACATAAGTAAAAGTGAGGGAGAATGACAGTGTGTTTCTGTGGATTTGAAAATAATGAATTGGTGAAGCAAGATAAGATAATGTTGCCCAGCCGACCGCAAAGGGCCACATCAAGGCTGTCACCACGTTAAAATCAACTCACAAGTCATTAAAAACAAAAACAAAACAAAAAACAAACAAAAAACTTTCACACATCTCTTTAAATGACATCTTCTAGAAACGCACCAGAAACTTCGTTAAAAATCTTTCTTCCGTAAAATCTTAAATCAGATGAAAAATGTTAATCTCTCTCAAAAACTCAAGGATCACGTCAGGCGGGACATCCCTGAGGCAAACTGAACACATGAGACGGGAGATCAGAAGAAGTAGAAAAAAAAAACACCATATGCTCATGTTTTGATCTGAACCAGTCGACATATCTGCATGGAATAATGGTATGCATTATCAGAGCGTTCAGAAGGAAATAATGCGTTTAGTTATATATAGAGCATGGGGTAGATATATTGACAGTGTGTACAGATAGTTCCTTGTTCATTAGATAGATGTACATACTGATACAGGTTGGTTGAAAGATAGCTCGACAGGTACATACAGACAGATGAGTGTTTATTTTGAGCTTTAAGTGTAGCAGACAGGGAAAAAAATGCAACCCCCCATCACCATACCTGCCCAATCTGTACAAAACAAATTGTATGTATAAATTGAGCATGCTTCAGTTCTTGTTGACAAACTTTTGCTGTTCATGTTTGTTTTACTGTGTCATCATTTTTCCTAGCTCCTTGCTGTGCTTTTTATGAAAACAAACAAGTAGAAAGTAAACACGCTGCAAAACATGGCAGGTTTATGACTGTCCTCACTATTCGTTTCTACAATTCTGCATTGTAAGTAGGTTTTTAAAGAAACATGAAAGGTGAGTATATTGTCTGAAAAGTCCTTTTCTGTTTAAGTGCATACTGGAAACAGAAAATATGTCTAAAGGCACATACTGATGCATAACGAAATGCATATTTGAATGCAATATTGTAGAAAAAATGAACTCGCAAAGCCACACTTGAACACAAAATTGTCAGAAGATGAACTTGCATGTCGTCATGAAGAGCATATGGAACACAAGTTAGGTTAAGAAGAAGAAGGGGGGGAAAAAAAGGACCTTAGCATAAAGAGTCGACTGACGCAAAATTTTCAGATCAATTGTTAGACTTACTGCTACGGTTGTTTCTTCCACATGAAAGCAACTTACACAAATTTTTATGAAAAGCATGGCTTTTAATATGAAGTGACATTGATAATTGAAATGGTGTGACCTGGAAATAATTCTTGTCGCACAGAGACTGAACAAAAAGAAGATTGGTCTGTAGCAAAGGATATTGGGTGGGTGTGATTGCTGTCTAAGGCTAGGTTTATTAATTTTAGTGCATTTGTATAGTTTTCATCTTTTCCATTCAAGAAGATTCGTCGGCAACAACAAAAAATCCTGGAAGGTGAAGAGCCGGAGGATGGGTAGGATCGGGGAGGAAGAAAGGTGGATTTCTGGGGAGGGAGGGGGTGTTAACAGTGTGTGATGCTTTTATCTCGAACACTTGCTGTCAGATATTTAGTTGCATTTGCTGCACATCTACTCCCATTTCTTGTACATGTTTCATGAAGCGCTGATCATTTTAAAAGTTTGTTTATTACATAATTTGATGAGTTTGTTTACTGTGTATTCAGAATGCTTTACTCTTTTGTTTTTTAGTGCGTGTCTGTTCAAGATACTTTTCCCATTTGCCATGCACTTTTCGCTTTTTTTCAGTGTAAGCACTTTAGCTTTGTTCAGTGTAGGATTTGGTAGATCATCTGTATGAACTGATAAAGGGATGGGGGTTTGTGTCATTACATTGAAAATGTGACAGGTAAGTATTAATTATATTGACACTCCATACCTTGGCAATCATTTGGTAAAATACAGAGCTGTCAGTCCTTTCACTCTTAAGTGTGAAATTTATTGTTCGGTTTATGTCCCGACAGGAATTGCTGATTGAGGGACTGTGAATTTTTATGACAGTGTTAAGCTTGGGCTTCAGTATCTTTTGACTGCAAGCCAACAAGGCTGGCTTAGAGACGTTTGTGGAGTCAAATATTTCCACACTTTATCCTTCATCATGTGCAACAGGCTAGAGGTGTTAAAACCTTTTGCAGTCTGCCTGAGACTTGTCTGTTCACTCTGCCCTCTGGAGTGGTCTTGGGTAGTTGTGGCAAGAAAGGTGCTCACACCAGATGAGATTTTGGCATCTAAACACTGGGAGGAGTTGTTGTCTAGTGTTTTTTATTATATGTCCGTTTGTCGGTTTTCAGGCACAAAATGGGTCATGTCTACCCAGAGGATGATGTATGAATATCTGCCACTTGGTCTTCCTTGTAACAAAACACCAGTTATCAAATTTGATGATTTGTATACATTGTAGTAAAACACCAGTTATCAAATTTGATGATTTGTATCGCATACATCATCTCTGGGGAAACCCAAACCACTCTTCAGCACCTGTCATTGGCCTCGTGTGGACGATTTGCACATGTGGGTGATCGGATGGATTTCACTCAACCGAAAAATACACGTGTACCAGTTCTTTGAAAGATGAGAGATCTGGGGTGTAGGATGCCAGCTCTGTATACGTGAAAAATACTGATGATTTGTACAGACTGTCGGTCTGAATCACATGCCATCCTGAGAAGAGAAAAACAAAGAAAAGAAAAGATGGAAAGAAAAATAAGATACAATAACAACTGTGCCATCCTGAATAAAACTGCAAGAAAAACGCTGATGAGCATTCCAGTAAGGACCTGAAGAAATAGGTAAGCTTGGGGTCTGTGAGAGGAAGAATCTGTAGGGGTGTAAACATGTGAACAGAGTCTTTAAAAGGAAGAAGTGCTTTGATGGGAGGTAACTGTTGTAAAAAGTCACGAAAACTGTAGAATAATGACTTCAAAAGGAAGGGATCTTTGTTGGGCTGTAAATGTAAAAAGTCACGAAAACTGTAGAATAATGGCTCCAAAAGGAAGGGATCTTTGTTGGGCTGTAAATGTAAAAAGTCGCGAAAACTGTAGATTAATGGCTTCTGAAGGAAGGGATCTTTGTTGGTCCGTGGATGTCGCAAAAAGACAAGAATACTGCAGGAACACAAGTCTTCAAAAAGGATGAAGGTTCTCGTGGGTGATGAATAGTGTAAAAAGACAGGAATGTTCTCGAAAGGCAAGCCTTTGAAAGAAAGGAGGTTTTGTTGAAAGGTAAATGTTGTAAAGAGACGGGAATATAGTTTGAAAACAAGTTTTTAAGAAGAAGGAAACTTTCCAGGAAGATGAATGTTCTAAGAATACCAAAATATTTCAGAGAAAGAACAAAATCCTTAAAAGGAAGGAGGATTTATTTGGTGAGGGAAATGTCATTGGAAAACAACTCTTTAAAATGAGGGAAACTTTGTTTGGCAATAAATGTTGTAAACAAGAGGGGAATGTTGTTTAAAAAAAAAAGTTTTTAAAAGGAAGAAAGCTTTGTTTGGAGATAAATTTTGTAAACAGAGGAGAATGTTTTTGAGAAAGAAAAAAAAAAAGAAAAAGAAAAACAGCTCTTTAAGAGGAGGAGGCTTGGTTGGGAGGTATGAGCTTTATCACTAAACTGGGTCATGAAGCATATTCACGGCAATTCTGACAAAGAACAAAAAATGCAAGTGATGCTAAGATAAATAAGCAAAACTATTAAAAAGAAAAAGGGGAGGGGGGAGGAAGAGAAAGAAAAGAAAAAGTAAACTGCATGTCGTTTTAGGCACATGTCTACTTGACCTTTTCTTTCCAGGATGGATGTAAGAATAGGACAGTCCTGTCTGGGCAATCTGAATGTGGACACTATGTGAATTCAGTTCCATTCAACCAGGCATGACCTGGTGTGCACAATAAACTTGTTCCAGTTCATTGTCTGGAGGTGGCCTGGTGTGTTGAGAATGCTTGTTAGGGGCATTCTGGTCCTCTCCTCTCTCTCTCTCTCTCTCTCTCTCTCTCTCTCTCTCTCTCTCTCTCTCTCTTCTTCTACCTCCTTTCTCTCTCTCTCTCTCTCTCTCTCTCTCTCTCTCTCTCTCTCTCTCTCTCTCTCTCCCCTTCATTCTATCTGTTGTGTTATTTCGCCACAGACATTTCCATGTCGGTTGTATTCAACGATGAACCCTGTTCTTCCACATTATCATGAATCGACATTGAGATGAAAAGCATTCACAGTCTGCAATGAAATCATTCAGTAGTACATGCCAGTTACAATCAAAACCAGTCTTAAACTTTCTTGCAAATGGAAGTTGGAATGCATCATCATGCCTACAGTGATATTGAAGTTTTGATCGAAGTCAAAAGGTCAACAGATATGAATGGATCAAAACTGCACACTTTATCAGTCCAAAACTGTATAAGAGTGAATACTTTCTGAAAGAAACAAATGCGCACAACTCAAACTTGGCTTGCTGAGTCAGAGTGCGAATGAGAGTGTGACGATGTTACTACTTTGGGTCCATGGGGACAAAATTAATGGCTGAACATACTTCTAAAAGATTATCTCTTGACCTCTATTCCTGCATAATAACGTTTACCACGTTCATATCATGAGGAAGTGGATTTTAAATAGAAAGAATGAATCGAGCTAGATCTTTTAAAACTCCCTTTTCGTTTTCCGTCTTAGTTTCTGTTATTTACAGATATTAACTGTATGTTGGGTTTTGTGATTTGTCCCATTCTCTACTTCCTTCCGATTGGAGAGAGATGACCACAACATGTACCTGCTGAGCATCATTCACTGAGAGTTAGGTGCCTTAAACTCTTTTGCAATGTGAGCAACAGTTCTCGTATTTGTTTTCTGTTTCATGATTAGTTCATCCCAGTTTACTAAAGATTCTAGAATTCACTTCTTTCTGCAAGTAGACAGGAGGGTCTCTGTGCTGTAACATTCTCTTGTTAAATCTGAGAATTTCTGAACACCTACTTTCAGCAGAGTTCGCCCAGTGATTTAAAAAAAGTGGATACCATTGATGGTGGGTTTTTTTTTGTTTTGTTTTTTACTCTGTGAAACTGTGCCATTGCCAATCTAAACCAGCCGTAAGGTTGCGACGGTCAATGCATCTTACAACTAGCACTGTTAGGAAACACTAAAGACATTGAAGTCACTGTCTACACCAGCTGATCAAATCGAACTTAGTTGTGACCTTCCTCTTTGACAAGGTTCACAGTTACAGCAATTTTAGTTACGAACGCAAGTCTCAATTGCAGCAGTCTTGGTCTGTGTTGGCGGAGACTTTCACAATTCCCACATGGTTTCGGTTTGTTTTTTCTGTAGAAGTCCATTTAGTGAAGCCAGAAAATGCAGAACTTTGGCTTTATGTTTGGTTCCATTTCAAGTCAAACGATGCAAAAGTACGTCTGCACATTAATCCACACCGAAAAGGCACACTGTACTGCACTGATGTCCGAATGCAATGTGAAAAGGAAGGAGAGCACATACTATGTTTATCTACAAAATCAAATGAGAAAGGTCTGAAATAAAAAATGTGTGTCAGACTCTCGGACGAGAAACAGATGCATGCCATGATTAAAGAGCAGTATGTTTGCTGCAGGACTTAACTGTTATCCTTGACATTCTGTAAAACTGTCCATTTCACTGGGATTGGAATAGACGGATTTTTCAGCTGCCATCATGTCAAGACTTGAGGTTTCAAAATTCTAATCATTGATAAATCGGCCGAAAAATGGTGCCTTCACACAGACAATATTACTGCCATATCTCAACAGGACAATGTCATCAGCCATAAGGTCTGCTTGCATTCGCCTGTAGAGCCAACAGTTTTGGGGTCAGGTATTTTCCACTAGGAAAAGCTCCCTCTGTCCATCCAGCAGGAATTTTAGTTCAGGGAAGGTATAAGGCAGCAGAAGGAGAGGGGTGGGCTGTGCCTTTCATGATACCATGCATTAAACAAGGTGAGCCTCTGACAGTTAACTGCCCCCACAACCAATTGGCTATGATAACAACGGCAAGACAGAAAAAAAAAAAATTGGGCAGCTCCAGGTTGTCTGCAGCTGCTTTTGTCGCCATCTTCCTGCACCTTTCTTCTTTCTTTCTTTCTGCGTACGCAGGCTGATACTCCTGCATACACTGCCTGTATAGACAGGCAGTGGAGTTTTGTGTGTATGACCATTTTTTATCCCGCCATTAAGGCAGCCATACTCCATTCCATCTACGGGGAAGGTGCATGCTATGTGTAACGTGTCATCCATACCAACGGCCAAACTGGCCTTCTCTTCCGAAAGTTGGTGATGGGATTTTACGTGTGTGCAAGATGTTGTGCGTCTCATTCGAAGGACCGTGTGGGGAATGCAGACAGAACCAATGTTAACTCCGAGGAAAAAATCCCCCTGTACTGAAATCCGAACCCGCAACCCCAGGATCACGAGTCAGGCGCTCTACAACTGAGCTATTCCGGCTCCTTTCCTGCACCAAACTTAATGCTTTGTAATTCGATCTCAACTGACATGTGTGCATGCACGTACAGTTACACACATGCATAAACACACAATGCCCACTCCCCTTCTGGCACAAAAATTCATGTTGCATACGTGCACACGCACACATACACACACACGCATGCACGTAGGCCTACACAGCAAGCTAGTATGCACGCACGCACGCACACAACACACACACACACACACACACTGGGAGGTGAACTATTTCAACAGCCATTATGAGATCAACAGCCGTTATGAGATCATCGAATGTTTACAAGGTATAAATCATAGTGTTTAAGACCCGATCCATTGCTCCCTTACCAATGCCTCCTAAACCTGCATTTTCCCTCTCGTGTACCCCCTCCTCCTCCCCCCTGAAGTCATGTTTTGGCAGCAGAAACTAGGTCTGTCACTTCCCTCCTTCACCACCCTCTCCTCCTTCTCACCATGTGTTCCAGTTGTCAGGATTTCCTACCGACACCCTTTCCCCTCCCAAGCTCCTCTCTTACCCCCCCCCCCCCCCTCACTCCCCAATCATCAAGTGAGTCTGTGGCAGTGGTGATGGAGAGTGACAGACAGACAGACAAAAACAGAAAAGTGTGTGTGCAGTTAAGGAACTATGCACCAGGCAAAACAAGCAGAAAAGGACAGAAGGGGGTCAGTTGATGTGGTTGCAGTTGGGGTATGTCTGGAAGCAACGGCGGGGGATGGGGTTGGGGAGGGGGGGGGGGGGGGGGGAGAGATACCGAGCAAAGTTTAGGCAAAATGCTTGTAGATTTATATAGGTCAACAGTATGTACAGGAATGTTAGTGGTGGTCAAGGAAGGGGGAAGGGGGGGAGGGCAGAAACCTCCTGGAGGGTAGCTGTCCTTCTCAGGGCAAAAACTTGTCAGTCACGAGGGTGGGATGGGGTACATGCGTGTGTGTGTGTCAGAGAGGGGGGAGGGGGGATACGTTCCAGGCACTCATGCAGGACCTCTCCCACCACCACCACCACCACACATTCGTCCGGCTCTACAAAGAGGATGGACAGATGAACTGCTACATGTCTCTGCACTGGAAAATCCTCTGCCCCAAAAACCCAGAGGAGGTGTGTGCGTGCGTGTGTGTGTGTGTGTGTGTGTGTGTGTGTGGTGGGTGAGAGAGAGAGAGAGAGAGAGAGGAGAGATTCAGAGGAGAAAGGGAAGTAGACAGGAAATACAATGTCCTTTGAGGTGCAGAGATCAAAGTACATTTTCCCTATGTAGAACATGATATAGGCGCAGATTTGAAAGTCGCAGAGCTTCAACAAAATGACAAAGAGATGCGCCAGTCTTCTTTTATGTTTCAGTCATTCCAGCCGATTAAAAACCAGTTGTCGTTTGTTTGTTAGTTTATGTTTTTCTCACTCCTTCATTCGATTGTTCATTTTTATGTTAAGCAAGGTACTACTTAGTTGGTAAGAATCTTGGTGTTCAAGTAGCCATAAACCCAACGGACATTCCCTGCAGTCCTTTGGTACTCATTCAGCATAACCAATGTGCCTATGCGTCTACGTTGACTTTTAAAACAAAAAACAAACAAACAAACAAGAAATTTATGATTAGAGTTAGTTTCAAAGCGAAGTGACTGAAATCGAAGCAAATTTTAAACAGAAAAGTTATTAGTTCCGCAAGACAGTCCAAACAGATTGTCCTGTAATCTGTTTTGTCTCTATTGCCTTGCGGAACTAATGATGTTCTTAAAAAAAAATTCATGATAATTATCTTAAATTAAGAAGAACAGCCAGTTTTCGCGGGTCGATAAGATTAATTTCAGAAGTTTTACTGCAACAAAGGCATTTTGGAAGGGGGGGGGGGGGGGGGGGGGAGGGAGGGAGATTAGAAAAAAAAGGGAAGAAAAGAAAAAAAAAAAAAACATTGTCCAAGACAGCTTCAATGTTCACCCGATTTCATCCAATGAGAGGAGGGTTATCAAAATGCACCGCGCGAAAAACTGAACGTTTGCGCAAGCGCTGTAAGCTTACTGCCTATTTTGGTGGCTGGCTGGTAAGGAAAGGCCGCGAACTTGTGAACATGGAAGACGATTGGGATAATGGCGTAAGTGTGAATGCGTTTTGAATGTACACTGAAAATATTTGATATTGGATATGTAAAAGGCTTAAAGTATATGAGTTCGTTCTTGGACTGTCACAAGATGTAGAGTGGTTCTGGGTTCCCACGTCCATCGGCCTTGTACAAGTTGTAGGCTACAAGCAGTGCCGCAAAAGATTAAGCCTACGTTAATTAACAAAAGAGAAGAGAAGTCGGAAATAAAATTGACCATCATTCCATTACGTGCATTGCGATGCGACGAAGTCGGTAGCAGGTGGTTTCAACTTCAGTGTGAAATATTTCAAATCGTGGAAAGCCTTCCATTTAATAGCACTTAAACGATGGTTCAGCTCGGTTCTCTCTTGTCTTGAGCTCTAGTCATAGTTTTTGCACGAACGCGGGTTGCATTTTGAAATACTAAAGCAAAAAAAAAAAAAAAAAAAAAAATTCGGATCTAGAAGAAGCTTATCTCTAGTGATTTGTTGGAAGTTGTAGATCAATCTTCAAAATTGTTAATTATCTTATCTTAGGGGGGCCGATAGCTCAGTTGGTAGAGCGCCGGACTCGTGATCCTGGGGTTGCGGGTTCGAATTTCGGTCTAGGGGGATTTTTCCCTCGGAGTTAACATTGGTTCTGACTCCATTCCCCCTATAGTCGTTCGGATGGGACTATAAACCGAGGTCTAGTCTGTGTCACATGCACTAAAGACCATACACGGACTCTAAAGATCCCGATGCTCATGTCCTAAGACGGGTGAGTAGATCTACCGGCTACACGAAAATACACAATGCATGCAACCTGTGTGCCAGAATAGTCTACTTGAAGACTGTGGGCACGGGGCAGGTTAAACATCCCCATCTGGAAGAAGATTGTAGGTCAGCCGTCATTGTTGACAATTATTCAATTATTGACCTGTAAGATCTTGGGTAAACTGGTGAAAATGGAGGGATTCAGTTAGGCCTAGGCCTACATGTTGATAAGCGCATCTTAAAAAAATGTTATCTATGAAGAGTAAGAGCGGTTTGATGAACTTTGTTATTGGTAACTGTTCTTAAAATGTTAAATGAACTATTTCAGTCAGATAAAGATCTAAAAAGAAATTCATTGACCTGACCAAAATTACACCACCATCAAATGAAGAAAAAAAAAGCTGAAAAATTTGTGAATTGGATCACTTAGAAGAAAGTCAATTTGTTGACAGCAATAAGATGTGCCTACTGAGTTTGAAAAATGTGATCTCGCAAAGCAAGTTCAGATGTCCCCAAGGCTGAATCCCGAAGGTCCCATGAGGTTGAGTTTTTTTTAAATAATTTTTTGTTGTTGCGCTACCCCGGTTTTCCATCGCAATATAATCAAGTTGGTTTAGCGACGTATACACAGCCAGATCCAGATCCACTTGCATGTCACTTTATCACTTCAAAAACAAAGTTTTACGATGAAAATTTGCAGACAGTCCAATAGAGGACACTTTTATACACACAGTTAGTATATTTAGCAGTCATTTTTAGTTACTGTTCATGACATTGACATCTTCAAGATAACTGGCTGACACAGGCCGAGTCATGGTCACAGTGGGATGGGCTTTATAGACTGTCACAGTCAGACTCGACTTCCATGTTACTTGATTGCTTCAAAAATAAAGTTTAACAAAGATCTTTGCTCGATGTCCTTGAAAAATTTGCAGACAGTCCTATACAGAACCCTTAGCCACCCGGAAAAACAACTGCCGTAACTCGAATTTTTTGCATTTCTGATATATTTGGTATGCTATAAGAGCGGGCCAAGGGGCATAACGGAGCCAAGTCTCGACTACATTAACCTAAACGCCTTGGCTGAAGACTATGTCATACTAATTGACATAGGCTTGAACACCAATGCTACATCAAAATGGTGTTATGCTCAGCATAGTAATGTGGGGATTGTCTTCAGGCTTGACAAGCTCCTGGCATAACGCCATCAGTCCCCAAAAAGTCGGTGGCTGCCCACATGGTGGGGTAATCAAAAACTGTCACACGCGTAATGTTCTCATCCCTAGCCAATGCATTTGTACCAGAGTGTTCAAGTGCTTCGGCTCCCTCCGGGGGGTTGCGACCTTGTCGTGGTCGGAGGGTTTGCGTGGTCCAGTGATCCCTTAGGCTTTGCTGGCGGGGCATCAATACTTGGAGATAGGCTGTTTTTTTCACACTGCTTCTAGGCCTGAGAGGTGCAGATGCTGTTTGGCCTAAGCGTAACGTGGTAAGGAGTTGATGCCCCTGGTAGGGCTTCCCATGTCAGATAGGCTAAGGGTGAGGATCCTGACTAAGAGTAACCCACCTTTCTCCTTTTCTTGTTTTCTGCCTCCCTTATTTGGCCCTTTTCTATCTTCGTCTCCCCTTCAAGTCTTCTTTTCCACACTCCTTTTCTCTCTGTGGTCTCCTTAAGATCCGCCGCGTTTGCCGTGCGGTGCGACCTGTGTCGGAGGGGAATGAGATCCTGGTGATTGAGAGGGCCAGCGCTCTCAACACATCACTTTGGCTCGGACCTCTCCTAAACAGGGAGTACACTTTGGCCCGGGTGTACTAATCGGCTCCCCTTCTTGGGGTTGGGTCAAGACGGGCAGTTCCCCAGCTGGCCAAGTAAACCCCTGCAGTGCTCAGCTCTCTGTTCCCGGGAGTTGAGCATGATCAGGGGGATAGGGTTGGTTGCTTCTGCTTGTCGTATGTCTCTCCCGAAGCCTGGAAGGGGTCAAGACATTGGTTTCTTGGCCCTGGCCCCTTAGTTGGACTCCAAGGTGGGTGGGTAAGGGAGGGATGAAATATACTAAAATACACATGGCTTTTTCAAAACACATCCCCCCAAAAAAGAGGAAGGCAGCATCCCCTATTTCAGGGATTTCGATTCTGACAGCGATTCGGATATGGAGATACGACAGAAACAGGTTTCTGGCTTCCGGCTCTTTAGGGAAGGGAAGAGCAAAAAAGCCCCCCTTTCAGCTTTGACCCTTTCATCCAAAAGGTTTTCAAGTTAAAGCAGGTGCCCCCTCTCCATCAAATTGAGGAATGGTTCTTTCTTATTCAAGCAAGTCACAAAAACAATCTGAACAGCTCAAAGCAACTAAACTAGTGACAGGAGATCAGGGAACCCCCAACAAACATAAATTCATCTAAAGGCGTGATTCCTGCCGGATTTATCAGGATTCGGGGCAAAAATAAAAAAACGGAGCGGGATCCCAGGGTGTACGGAGGTGCGCAGGTGACGTCAAAAAGGGGTGCAGAAAGAGTCCACCAACACCCTCTTTCTGACATCTGAAAAACCCTTGCGGCCTCCGTCATCAAAGTCCTACCTGATTGCCGGGTTCATTGTACGTTCCGTCCCCGTTGGGGTGCTTCCATCCCAGAATTGGCCAGTCAAGCCCCTTGTTCGGGCGGGAGGTGTGTGGTATTTGCTGAAAGGAAACCCCATGATGGCCTGTAAAGACCGGCACTTTTTGGCAAACTGCGGGGCGACCATCCCTCCTTTTCACAATGTCCTCTGGGGATTCAGGAATCGAAATCAAAGGGTTAAGACAGAAAAGAAGATCCCCTTTTTTCGAACCCGCAAGCAGTTGGGGGCAGTCATCGCCGACAGCTTCTTCGATGCTTGGGCCTAAAGAAATTTTCCAACAGTTCCAACCGGTCGTCTGCTGTCAACTGAAAACTTTACGTTTTCGAAGACATTGAAAGGGAAAAACGTCAGCTCGTGGAAGCGGGTCCACCCCCTTTCCCCAAAGAAAGGACTCCCCCGGTGGAGGAAAAAAAATTCCGCCACCCCTCAACGCCCAGCGTCACAAACTGCTGCGGGGCAGTTTAAAAACCACACCCCTCCCTCAACCCCCTCTGTCCTGCCCGTGCGGCCAAGGGGATCAACCTATGTGGAGATGGGGGATTGAGGAAAAAACCTCCCCCCCCCAAACCCAGACCTACTCCCCTGTTGCAAGTCTGCCACGGGCTGCAGAACCAGAAAAATTTAAAGCAACAAATTTACAGTTTTAGCACAGATTTGGGGAGGAAAATACCTGATCCCCCCTTTTTTCCCCTCTACCAGGGATAATACAATACCTTTGGGAATACCCGGGGCAAAATCCAATTTCGGGGACTGCAGCTTCTGTGCATCTCAAAAACCCTTTCTGCGGCCTTAAAGAAATCAAATTCAACCCAAAGCCTTTACTCTTTCTGGCTTTAATATTCTTAAAAACCTGCACAACCTCCACGGGGGACTGTCGGCGTGTTCCCTTCCCACACAAAACTTGTTGTATAGTCCTGCACTCTGTCTACCTCCCTTCGGGGCTTAGCTGCGAGAGTCACTCTCCACAAGACTGTGACAATCTTTCTCTTTATCTCTCCCTTCTGCCCGGTTTGTCCGCAACCTTGTCACTGATAAAGAACCCTCGACCTTTTTGCTGTTTGGGGGACTTTAACGGGCACAATCCTCTTTGGGTAGTGCCGGTACGTCACCCGAGGGCGCTGATGAGGTGTCCCTTTCAGACTTGATTTGTGTTGTCTGAATACGGGTCTAAAATTACCCACCCTTTCCCCAGGTTCACTTTCGGTTTTTTATTTGTCGGTTTGTGACCCCTCCGGGGCCGGGCTATGAGTGGTCTTCCATAGATCTGCACGGGAATACCATTTTCCCCGTCCTTTTAAACCTGTAAAACGAACACTCTCTGTCCTCACACAAATTTTTAAAAAAGCAAACTGGGGTCTATTTGCAGCCTCTATTTTCTAAAAATTCCCGACACGATTTTCTTCAGAGTCCGGAACCAGCAGAATCTCTGACAACACATAATTTAAAAGTCTAAGGCCCGTATCCCCGGGCTTTTGATAAACTCCAAAGCCAAAAAAACCCTGGTTTTAATTCAGACTGCCAACAAATTTCCAAGTCCGAAAAAGGCTCAGCGTCAGGGATACCTGACCTTCGGGTCCCAACCTCGAGCCCACAAAAAATCCGTGCCAAAAACAGACACACTTTTAAAAACAGTAAACGCGGGCCTGGAGAAGCTTCTGCCCAGCTGACAATCAAAAACTTTCCCAAAAAAAAGTGTGGAAATCTTAAGAAAATCAAAAGGGGAAAAACACCCTTCCCACGTAACCCCTCTAAATTTTCGGGTTCTTTAATAACAAGAAGAAAGCGTTGCTAATCTCTTTTCTTCAACCATTTAAAAGAATTCCTCCTCTTCAATAAATCATCCTTTTGTCAAAACCAAAGCCCTAAAAGAAAAAACTCCCGCAACTTTTTTATCCGACAACATGGGAAAACTAAATCTTCCTTTTTCATAAACGGCGAAATCTCCTTACCCTCTTTCCGATTCCTCTCCAGGGATAGATACAACATTATCAACATTGAAACATCTTCCGCAAAAGGTCTGAAAATCCGTTACAGGATCAACCCGTGGACTACGGTTGCTTTCCACCCCTTGGGGGACACCCTATTTTTCCCATCCCCCAAAACCCGGGGAAAAATCTTCTAATCCTCTAACACCGTCCCATAGCTTGACCAGCGTGTCTGTAAATTGAGGAAAAAAAGGGCAATGCTACCAAGGGAAAAACCCAAACCCATGGGCCTTTTGGCGAAAGAACAGTGTGGGTTTTCCCCAAACATCGTAGTACAGTTGACCATTTGATTCTCGGGTTACACTTAGGAACGCTTTTTTTAAACAGAAGCATGCAGTGGGAATTTTCTTCATTGAGAAAGGCCTACATCCACCGGAAGCGGGGAACTTCATGATCCCACGTCTGGGGTTTTTGAGGTCTCTTTCCCCTTTTTTTTCAAAATTTTTTTTGGGAGAACGACGTTTTCATCCGGTTGGCACCACTCTCCGATGTCCACGGCAGGGGTTGGGTGTTCCCAGGGGAACTTTTCCTCCCTCTTTAGTATTAAAATCAACAACATTGTGAAAAACAGTTCAGCAGGGTTCAACCTCATTTTTTTGGATGAAATTTTGCTGTCTACGCAACTGGAACTTACCCAGTTCCCCCGCAGGCTCCACTTTTCGTAATAAAATCCATCGGGGGGCGGGTGAAAAAGTTTTTCCCTTTCTGCTACAAAAACCCCGGATTCACTTCCATAATTTCCGTCAGTTTTTTCCAGATCCGGAACTTCAAGTAGGGGAAAACTCCCATTCCAGCTGTTAAAGAGGGCCCAAATTTCTGGGGGTCTTTTTGACCAAAAACTTAAATTTCTCAGCCATATTAAAAAACCCCAAAACTGCTTTCCAAAGGGCCCGAATATTTTGCGGGGGTAGCCACCCGACTGGGCCTGAAAGAAAAATTTTTTGCACCCTCTACAGAGCCCTGGGCCTTCCAAACGGGCTACGCTGGCTGCACGGGTCCGCAAACCCTCTACCCCAAACTCTTTGGGCCCTATCCCCCCATCAAGGCTTCGTCTCTGTCTTTGGGCGTTCCACCACCCCGTGTAACTTGTACGCGAGGCGGGTGAACCTTCATTGTCCAAACCCCAGGCTGAAACTGCCCTTTAAAAAAATTTTTATCCACGTTCTCAGAACCACAGAACCTGCCTAACTGGTCTTTGACCCTCCTTCCAAAGTAAGTTTGCAAACAACCCGAAATGTATTTCCCCTTTTTGGTCTTGTACACCTCCGTGCGAATGCAGGTGTAGCCTAGATTTGTCCGTTTTTCTCCAAGTTCCGGATCAACCTCCGTGGACCTTTTTTTTCACACCAGAGATTTCGTTTTGATCTTGCAGTTTTTCGCAAAGAGCTCCCACCTCTGGCTACAAGGCATTGTTGCTGACCTCGTTCGAAATTTCCACCTATAAAAAAATTTTCACTGGGGTTCCCAAAGTCTGAGGATGGAGGGGGGGCCTGTGCAGCCTACTCCCCGGGGGCTCCTTCTCAAACTTTTGGGAACATATTCATTCAGATGCTTCTTTTTTTCGCGAACTTACTGCTCTGGTAGGCCCCTTTAAAGTAATCCCCATTCTTCAAAGAGGACTTTCGGGTTCTGTCGTTTCCTGTCAGTTTTTGGGGCCTACTGGCCGCAACCTTCAGCATCCAAACTTTTACTTTTTTTTGAACTTTTTAGAAATTGAAGGGGGAGGGTTCAACATTACTTTTGTTTTGGGTTCCGGGCCATTTTGGGCATCGGCGGGAACAAATGGTTGACGTTTGCCAAAGAACGCCACAAAAGGAAACTGTCCAACACTTTATATCCCCTGCTCAGATTGAAACCCAAAATTAAGATTATGTGAAGACCTCTGGCAGGAGATTGAACACACAGACGAATAACAAATCTTTCAGATCCCCAAACCTTAAAGACTTCCTCCCATCAGTCGGGGGGTCGTAAAGGGGAAACGGTTTTTGTGCCGGTCACCCCGGGCCTTTCGTTTTTACCCATTCTTCCTTTTAAAATGAAGAAGCTCCTGGGCATTCCTGTCATGCACCCTCACAATGAAAAATTTCTTTTAGAGTGTTGGGGGCGCACAGTGAAAACAAACATTTTACAGCGGAGTCCATGAAGACCTGTTTAGGGGTGCCCGCCTACGTATCCTTGGTTTTTGAAAGATTGACATTTTTCACTGATTTAGATTTTACGGAGGGAAGGGTTTTTAACAAAAGTTTCTGGGTTTTTTTAGACGATCATTTAAAAAGAGATGTGTGAAAGTTTTTTTTTTTTTTTTTTTTTTTTTTTTTAATGACTGGTGAGTTATTTTAACGTGGGACCCCTGAGTGGGCCCCCTCGGCGGCTGGGCTATAAGCAACTTACTTATCTTATCTTAACTAGTCTTCAGCTGTTTTTATATCTCTGGAGTCTTTTACCAGGGTCAACAAAAACCCTTTTTAAAATTAACATCGAATCAAAAAACTTTTATCATAACTCACTTGCGCAACTTGGGGGGGGAATAAAACATTTGCGTGTAAAATTTGAGTTTCAACTTGCAGCAGTTGTCTTTCTGGGCGGGGGGCTTTAAAAAAACCAGTTAGTATTATAAGCAAACCCTTTTTAGTTATTGTCATGACATGACATCTACATGATAAAGGCGACATAGGCCTTAGTTTTTGGGAACTTTTCTGACAAAAAAGGGGAAGTGGGGGGACAATACTGTTTTCCCTCTTTTTGGAGCAAAACCCAAAAGAATTTAAGTTATGACTAACTGAGGGCAATGTTTTTTTCGTGGGCAGAAACTTGAAATTTTTCTGGATAAAACCGTAAGATTATTTTAAACCCCGCATTTACTTGAGAAAAAAAAAAGAAACCAGCACTCGTCGCCACGACAACAATAGGTCATGTCTGTCTCAAAACGGTGCAATCAACTTTTGTATCATGGACATTCAAGAAACATGCTGCTTAGTGGGGCAGGTGGAAGGCTGCTGTCAAATGGTTGTCTGCTATGCCAAGTGAGACCATGTGTTTTAGTTCCGTGAAGTGTAACCAATGTTCCACTGAAAGGAATATCTTTGTAAGAATAGAATCTACATATCTTGAATGAAAAGAATACAAACAAAAAACGTGATTTCAGATTGTAGTTGAAGGCATGTTATGTGATTGTTACACATGTTCATAGATCCAAATTGGGTAATTTGGAAAAGTGAAATAAAGAATTCATACTTTTTGCAGAGAAGTATTCTTTTTTCTTTGAAAAGGAATTTACCATGAATTCTTGGTCTGTTGAATGCAAGGCAGACACAGCGATACATTCAGCCAAACAGAAGCAAAAAACCCCAGTAGTAGACGAGAATGTCGGCATAGAGGCGGTCATTTTTATTGTGAACCACTTGTTGGAACCAGTGTAGGTAATTCTGTGAAGGGAGGGGTATGGGAGAAATGGTGTGGCAGTGTTTCAGGTACATGTCTGGATAGAGCAACACCAGCAGACCACATTGCCTTTGTTGGCAGCAGCGGAAAAGAGATGCATAGGGTTGCGTATGAGAGGGATCCTACATCATTCAACTCGCTTGAGAGAGAAAGCTACACAGGAGGTTCTTGTCTGCCAGTTAGCATATTAGTACCAAGCTTTTGTTTCATACTGGAACAAGGTAAAAATCACCAGATACAGGTCTAGCAAAACCTGTGCTTGTTTTACTCTTTTCTTAAGAAGGACTCGAAGCCCTGCATAACATCTGTGCAGTGTTGGTTGTAGTCTATGCCTGTCAGTTTTCAGTTTCATCAAGGTGTCACAGCGTGCGGGCTAGTCGTATACACTACACCACATCTGCCAAGTTTTGAGACCACATTGCGCATGATTTATTATTTTATATAAAGCTGATGGATAAACAAATTAATGACATTGATAAGAGAATTTAAGAAGAGGGTCTCATGGCTATGACTTACAGATGTCTGTCCAAGCATTAGGTCAACGTGCTGGTCAGATCTTGAGTACCTACCTAACATTGGATGTACCTGTCAAGTAATGTTATGAAAAGACCATTGCACTAGTAGATTCAGCCAAGTATTGGAGATTACAAACCATGTAGTGATGTACAAATCACTGGGTCTCA
Source organism: Conus ventricosus (assembly GCA_018398815.1). Lineage (NCBI taxonomy): Eukaryota > Metazoa > Mollusca > Gastropoda > Neogastropoda > Conidae > Conus > Conus ventricosus. The sequence goes on from CM031600.1 coordinate 77,415,944, forward strand.
ACGGTTGCCAAGGAATTGATGTGGGGGATGCTGCCACTGAACCATAATACGAACGACTTGAGGATGGTGGAGTCTGACGTGGTCAGACTTGGTTTATTCCACTTGGAGGTGGTCTAAGGAAAGAACATGTAGAACAGGAATGGCCAGAAATATAATTAGTGATAAAGTCAACGAGACTGATAATGATAGGTTCTGTTATGAGAGTATTTGAAAAAGTCAGCAGGACTAGGCCATAGTTGGTTCTGTATAGTGTATTTCAAAGTGAAGTGACTGCAGCAGAAATTGACACAAACTTAAAAAAGAAAAATTACTATGCCGTCAGTCGAAAGAAACGAACATCACAAGAGAAACGGTGCATTTCAACCTCTTTGGTCTTTTTCAGATGAGACAAACAACATTCGAGACATTGAAAACAAAGCACAGTCAGTCAGTCACTTGTCTCCTAAAAGTGGGAGCAAATTTGAGGAGAGAAGTGACTGTTCATGCTTCGTTTTCATTGTCTTGAATGTTGATCGTCTTGCCTGAAGAAGACCAAAAAGATCGAAACACAATGTTTTTGTCTTGCAGTTTCTTTCTTTTAATAATAATAATAATAATGAATACTTATATAGCGCCTATTCTCGGCTAGAGGCCAAGCTCTAAGCGCTTTACAATCAACACTCGTTTACACAACGGCTGCCTACCTGGGTAGTGCCGACTGAAGAGCTGCCAGCTGGCGCTTCATTCAGTCGTTTCCCGCGCCCCGTGTCATCCAGTCAGTATCGTTCAATATCGATCACTCATTTTCCTTACTTCATTCTTTCCATTTCTCATGCAGGGTGCATGCTATGTGTAACGTGTCGTCCATACCAACGGCCAAACTGGTCTACTCTTCCGAAAGTTGGTGATGGGATTTTACGTGTGTGCAAGATGTTATGTGTGCGTTCACACATGGAACCTCGGTTTATAGGCTCATTCGAAGGACTGTATGGGAAATGAGTTAGAACCAATGTTAACTCCGAGGGAAAAATCCCCCTGTACCGAAACGCCCCGGCGGAGGTTCGAACCCGCAACCCCAGTATCACCAAGATTACGAGTCAGGCGCTCTACCACTGGGCTATACCGGCTTGGCGGCATAGTGATTTTTCTTTTTAGTTTGTATAGCATGATCAACAGGTTAATTATTATAATTAATATTCTCTTTACCTCGCCTTCACTTAAGGCTGTGTCAGGCCATTTGACATACAGTAGAACACCAAGGCTACATCAAAATGTTGTTACGCTCTGCATAGTTGATAGTTATGCGGAGATTGTCTTCAGTTGTGACAAGCTCCTAGCATAATATCAGTCTCCAAAATCCCTTGAAGTTGGAGCGTGGCTGCCCATGTGGCATGGTAATCAAAAACGGTCAGACATAATGTTCTCATCCTCAGCTGATATTGTCTTCAGTTGTGACAAGCTCCTAGCATAATATCAGTCTCCAAAATCCCTTGAAGTTGGAGCGTGGCTGCCCATGTGGCGTGGTAATCAAAAACGGTCAGACATAATGTTCTCATCCTCAGCTGATGCATTTGTATCATACGATTCATAGTGTTCAAGTACTTCAGCTGTTTGGATGATCCCAGGAGTCTTTTAGCCAGGGTACGACAACAATAACATCATTCTCTTCACCAAGCTGATTCATCCTTGATTGTTGTATATGGTGGTAACAATGCCAGGATCTTTGTGTGATTGTTCTGGATGTATTTGGCTGCTCGTCTCTGAGAGTGCTTCAAGAAGGGTCTTGCTGATCATACAGGTTTCAGGCAGTGGAAGGGAGTTGATGTTCACTGAAGGATGGGTCAAACAGACCTGTTTACTTTACGCCTTTGGCGTAATAAATCACGATTTCAAACCTCCAATTACGCCATTACGCCTTCAAACATTAAATTCCGCCACGCGGATCGCCAAAACTACACTTTTCGAAAGCAATCATTCTCGTCGGTTCAACAACGCGATGGCCCGTTCACTCACTGTGCCGCCTGCGAAAGTTACAGTGTTCAGTTATTCCTTCATATCAGTGTAATCGAAAGCCAGCATTGCGGGCAGGCATGAGGTTGAACGTTTTAGTAAGGGAGATAACTTTCGCGGGTTGACATCATTATCAAAGATGGCGTCAAAGCGTGCTCAGCATGAGACAGACGACGATTCTGATTGCCGTGTTACGGAAGAAACAGTTCCTGAGAAACCAAAAAAGGCACGAGTTACTCAAAATACCGCCAGGTATACCATGACAAGTATAACTGTCTTTTCCCATCAAGAAAAGGGCCGGGATATGTGCATTGTAGCATATGCAAGTCGGACTTCAGCTGTGAACATGGCGGAATGTTCGATTGTAAGAGACATGTGGGCACGGCTTCTCACAAGCAGTTCATCGAAGCAGCTGGAAAGCAGAAATCTATCGCGAATTTCATGATCCAGAGCAAGCATGATGATTCTGGAAAATTCATTGGAAAAGATGACAACAAAAGCTGAAGCAAAGATGTGTTGGGACATCCTTGTGTGAGAACATTTGCTTCCAGGATTTGTACACAAGGGGACTTTCTGAAGACTTCAGATGTGTGTGTGTGTGTTTTTATAATTTTAAATACATTATTTATTTGGTATCCTCCAACTTGGCAGACATCCTTTGACCAAGTAAAGTGGTTCCAATGGCAGTTGGTGAGTTTTAATTTGTTTTTGTTATATTTTGAGTTGAATTTTCATGGTCATAATGATGAAATTTAACCTTAGAATGTGCACCAGAATGTGCACCAGATTGCACCATTTTGCTTCCCCCAAAAAAATTTTCCGGGGGGCATGCCCCCGGACCCCCCTAGCTATCTCGGCGCTTCGCGCCTTCGATTACACTTTTCCCCCATAAGATTACACTTTTCAGTATTTGGGATTACACTTGGATAGCCAAGGGGGTAAACAGGTCTGGTCAAACCATTGTTTAGAGCTGTGTTTGCGGCTTTTCACCCCTTGAAAATACTCCGAAGGAAGCAAACTGTTCTTGTCCTTTGCAGATGTATACTTTCTGTGGCTGGTCCAGAGGAGATGGTCAGTGATGGTTAAACCAAGGAACTTGGTTTACTTTTGCAGATGTATACTTTTAGTGGCTGGTCCAGGGAGGTGGTCAGTAATGGTTAAACCTTGGAACTTGCTTTACTTTGATGCTCTTGCTTCTAGTGTCCGTCTGTCTGTGGGCATGGTAGTAAAGGTTGATTGGTGTCTTGGGACTGAAAATGAATAACATTGCTCTTGTGTAGATTGAATTCAGTTTTCCAAACTTTTCTGCCATTTTTCTCAAGAAAGCAGGTCCTTGTGAACAAGGTTTGACCTTGATTTTTTTTTCTTTCCTGTGTATAGTGTGAGTGACATCTCCTGAGAGATCACTTGTGTAAATCCAGATCAGAAGAGGTCCTAGCACTGTGCCTTTTGGCACACCAGACATAATTGGTGCTGGTGATGAGTGTACCCCTTTAATTGCTAGTCATTGCGTTCTTCCAGACAAACAGGACTGTATCCAGTTTAAGTGTGGAACCCCTAAAACCACAGTAGTGAAGCGTGTGCAGCAAACACAAGTGGGGAACCTTGTTGAAGACTTTGGAGAAGTCAGGTCCACTTGATGTCCCTTTGGCTGTTGGAAAGCTTTTGTGCATTGTCATGCACTGTCACTATAAGTATTATATGGACTTCAAATTGGCATTGGCACACAGTGGCATCTCACAGCCTGGCTGTCATTGAAGTGAAGCAGACAATATTTAGAAAGCTTAGTTAGTTGTCTGAAATTGCAGTGATTCAGATTTTTTTCGTTGGAGAACAGTCTGATTCTTTTGCTTCGTTTTTCTGATCCCTTTTGTGGCAGTCGAGAGCCTAAACCATAATTCAAGTGAACGAGTTGCCACTTTTGACAAAGCCTGAAACTCTGTTTAGAAGAAGCCGTCTCATGTGGCAAAAACTGACAATAGCCCAAACACCCAACTGAATTTTTCATTTTAAAGGTCATTTGACTTTGTGAAACCCAAGTTACAGGTCTTATGTTGTCTGCTTGTGAGGCACCATGACAGGTGAAATCTGGGGGCACAAGAAAGAAACCCAAGGTATTACAAACTGGTAATCCCTCATGATATAAACAAACAGTACAGTCATTCACACAAGCTTTGATAAAGGGAAAACACATACAAATGACGTGAGAAAGTGATAAAGTCCAAATATTTTTTAGCCCAGAACTTGAACCTTTATTTTAGATCATGTAGAGGATTTGAAATGGAAGTTCCAGTGATTGAATCGTGTTGTGTGTATGTGTGCAGTCATCTTCAAATGGTGTTGGGTGAGTAACTTTTAGAAAAAATGTTGAACTCTTACCATGCGTGTGTGTGGTGAGTGTGTGTGCGCACACACATGCATGTGCGTGTGTTTTATGTAGTTTAATTTGTCATTGAAGAACATCTTGTATCAAAAACACACCCACAAACATGTATATACAGACAAGCATATATGAGTGATCAAACTAATGCTCAGGATTCAGTGACTGTGTGTTACAGTATTGTGCAGTTGTCTCCATTTCATTGGTTATTTAATGAGTGATAACAGGCTAATCCTTCTCCCCTCTCCGACCCGTCCCCCACTCCTTTGTAAAAAAAAAAAAAAAAAAAAAAAAAAATAGTTGTGGACTTGGTTACATGACCTACCATTTTCTTCCCCAGAGATCCTACACTTTTCTCTTTACTGTAAAAGAAACACACACACACACACACACACACACAGACAGAACTGATGATATAGTAGAGAGAATAGGTTATCCACTATTCACAGTCTTCATATGAGCCCCCAAAATACACAATGTGTGAAATATACAAAGAAGATAATTATGTTTGTTTTAGGGCAGGATTCGTACGCTCCTTGAAACTCCTTGAATTCTGACAGGGAATTTCAAGACCTTGAAAACCTTTGAAAATCAATAAAATGTGGTTCTGTTGACCAAACCACCTTGAAAACCTTTGAAAATCAAGCCATCAGCTCCAAATATCTTTAATGTGGCAAAAAGAAATGGCATTTAATTTTTCTGCGTTCAGGTTAATGAAAAACTATTTGAAAACACATGTCTACAAACATCGTCGCGATCCTGGATCGTCTGCGGGTGTATCAAGGGAGATAATTTGTAACTTCATCAGACTGATGAAGTTACAAATTATCTCCCTTGGTTGAATCGCTGACGGCAATCCAGGATCGCGACTATGTTTGTAAAAATGTTTTAAAATGATTTTTCAATCAACCTGAACGCAGAAAAATCAAACTGCCATTTCTTTTTAAATTTTTATGCAAGTAGTGTAGAGAGGTGGCACGAAAATGTGACCATTTTCTTTCAAAAATTGTGTTTGGGGTTTTATGTGTTTCTGTGCTCAAGAAAGTCTCTTGAAACCATCTGTGGTGTTCATTTTGTCTATTTCCACATTTTTCTTAGATTAAAAAAATGACTTTATTTGAAGGAGGTGTGTGTGAAAATTGCTAAGCTTTTTTACATTCGAACGCCATTTTCTCAAAATCACTTTTTTCAACAATGGTTGATGTGTTAGGAGTACAATATCTCTGGATCCAGACTAGCTAGCTTGGTATTTTTTTTCTTTTGATCAGAAATGATTTCTGCATATAATTATATTTTATTTATAAGTCAAAACAGCATGTATCATTTGCTGTTTCTATTGGAATAATTCAAAAGCAATGAAACGCGAAGCCTGATGGTCCCCCATATGGAAAAAAAATTATTTAAAAAAAAAAAAGCAGTTTAGATATATGAAAATCCTTTTGTAATTACATTACTTTAGCTCAGCAAAACAGTATATAAAAATCCTTCTGTCATTGCATTTCTATAGCTCAGCAAAACAAGAACAGTCATGTTTCAAGTGCCTTACGTCTGCTATGATACAAATACAGTTCTTGTCATGAACCTTTTTTTTTTTCAGTTTTCATAATTTTACGCCCATTTGTGGTCCCCAAATCGCATAAGAGTTTTGAAATTGCCCAAATATGTTTTTTCCATTTTTTTTTCTTTTCCTTTTTTTCATAATAGACAAAAATGAAGAAGTTTTAAAAGAACAATGGTGTAATTTTCGTGCCACCTTGCCTTGAAATAAAATAAACGCTCCTTGAAAACTCCTTGAATTTTGTTCTTGGGAGTCTGTAGGAACCCTGTAGGGTAAAGAACCAGTGAACACTACACACAGGAGTGTCAGCTGTCATGAGCATCAGCCTTTGTAGGTTCTCAAAGCAGAAGGTTTAAAACCTAGCTACTGACCCCTCCCCCCCCCCCTCTGTTTTTATTTTTGTTTTTTAGTTACTATAACCACAACTGTTCCCCCCCCCCCCCCCCCCCCCAATATGAGCGATACTTACGCAGAACATTTGTAGAGTGTATGCATAGATTTTAGCGTGTATTGCATTGAATTGTTTGTACTATCTAGACTGAGGAAGCCATTTTTTTTGTGTTGTGTTGCTCTAAAGAATTTACAGGGAAAATTGATTTAGTTTTTGATTGTCTTTATTTTGAAAGGGAACTTGTATGAATTGTAGCAGTTTCCAGTTCACCTTATTTATGTCTGATGCTTGTTTCCAGCACAGGTGACAAGGGAATGCAAAAATCAAAATGTCTTTTTTTTTTCTTTTTTGTTTGGATGCTGTACATTTCTGATCTTACTTTCATAGTGCAAAAAGGAAAAGACACATCAGAGTTCCTCCTTCATTCTGTGTCAGGAGCTATCTCTCAGTCCCTCCCCCCCCTCTCTCTCTCTCTCTCCTCTCTCTCTCTCTCTCTCTCTCTCTCTCTCGGTCTGTGTTTAAACGATATTTTCACCAGTTCTGCAGCTGAATTTGAGATATTGAAGGTCAAATGACCCACTGCAGGTGAAGGTTAGGGGTCAGTTTTCTAGTTTTTGAAAGTTTTAATTACTTGACACCTTTTTTTGTTTGTTGCTTGTTTTGTTAATGAGTAAAATTTAAATACTGATTGGATGTTGGAACTTTTCAACAAACGATTCAAACAGATAAAGCAATGCGCTTCTCTTTAAATGTCTTCAGCTGTGTAGCTAGCTACAACCTCCGACTGTATAAAATGCTGATATTGGTAGCGACAAGTTACTATGATCTGTCATTAGCTGATTGATCAAAGTACCATGCGCTAGTAGAGAAAGCACATCAGACCTGAATCGCTTACGTACTCCCAGTTGTTGATTTCCAAGGGGAAGGCTACCTGTCCCAAAGTTTCGGGCTGAATCTTGCCGTATCTACTGGTGGTGTCTGTTCAGCATAGGCCATGCTGAGCTGTTGCTGAATATGAGTAGAGTAACACCCTTCAAAGGCCTGTTTATTTGTGAAAGATGCTGATTATGCGTAGTTGCATGTTTGCCGACTGGGAAGAGACCTGTATTCGAAGTTGAGTGAATTTTAGTGTATTCCAACAACATAATGACATTATTTACATTAACTGATTTAGTTGTTGTTGTTGTCCGTACCCTGGCTAAAAGACTCCAGGGATCATCCGAACAGCCGAAGTATTTGAACACTATGGCACAAATGCATCAGCTGGGGATGAGAACATTACGTGTGTGACCGTTTTTGATTACCCCGCCACATGGGCAGCCACACTCCGACTTCGGGGGATTTGGGAGACTGATAATGTTATGCTAGGAGCTTGTCACGACTGAAGACAATCCCCACATAACTATGCAGAGCATAACAACATTTTGATGTAGCCTTGGTGTTCTGGCCTATGTCAATTGGTCTGACACAGCCTTAAGCCAAGGCGGAACTGATTTAGTGATTAAGATGAGTCTTTGCCGGTTCTGCTATGCTGTTCACAGCCTTTTCTTGAAATTTCACATTTTGATTGTGTAGGTGGCCTTGAAAATGTAAGTTCATGTAACCCAGGAAAAAAAGGGCTATTTTCATAATTATGTATATGGTGTGCCAGTAAGGCAGTATTGAACAAAATACACAGCAACAGTACGTGTATGGTTGTCATTTCATGATGTGGACAACAGAGCCTTGCAGTCAAAGCTGCGAGGGTTTGGTCGAGGCACCAGTTTCCAAGACTTGAGGACCAAAGCCCAGACCAATGGACAAGCCAATGGAGGGGTCCACAATGGGTTTGGCGGCAAATTGGAGAGTTCAGGGGTCGTAGCAACCGATGATGACGGCTGGAACAATGATTCGTCTCCAGAGACCAAGCCAGTAAGAGGATTTGGGGCTTCCAGAGGGAACTATAATGGGTCTACATGGAAAAACCAGCCAGGCAGAAACGGCTTTGGGACATCTGGGTCTTCGGTGAAGGAGAGCAGTGACAGTTGGAATGACTCTTCTCCACCATCCACAGGCTTTGGGAAAAAAGGATTTGGCACATCCACAGACCACTTTGGTGCTGGAAAGAGTAAGCATGGCTTTGCTTGTCTTTTTTCTTTTTTTTTCTGATTGTAAATGTGCTTGTGTGTTGCAGGCATTTGCATTTTCATTTTCCCTTGCTGAAAGTGAGATTTGCACACTAGACAGCACATGCAGGCAGAAACGCACAGGCTAAAACACACGTACAAGCATGATTATCAGTAAGCATATTTATTGTATGATCTGGATCACCATTTCTTCTAAAGAAATCTGTTTGCCATTAAATTTCAGGAAACCTACCATCAAACGACCACTCTGGTGACTAACAAAATTATGACTTGCAGCTGAAGATTGTCAAGTTGATGGTGAATGCAAACTGGTCTTGTTTGCAGCATAGTGGCTGTAGCATTCTGGTCTTGTTTGTAACATATTGGCTCTAGCATTCTGGTCTTGTTTGTAAAATAGTGGCTTTTGCATTCTGGTCTGGTTTATTAGCTCTACCATTCTGGTCTTGTTTGTACTATATTGGCTCTAAAATGTCTTTTCACTGACAAAGCACAGGCATTTGAAACTGTTTCATACCACTGTGGGAATTATCAAACATCAAAATGTTGGACTGCTGTTATGCTATGCTCTCACTGAAAGTAGTACAAATAGATTTGCCTTATTATTTCTGCTGGTCATGTGATGGGTACTGAAGTAACTGCAGTAGAGAGTTTCGTTTTAATTGGCCTCAGGAGGGTACTGAAGTAACTGCAGCAGAGCCTTTCATTATTATTGGCATCAGGAGGGTACTGAAGTAACTGCAGCAGAGCCTTTCATTACTATTGGCATCAGGAGGGTACTGAAGTAACTGGAGCAGAGCCTTTCATTATTATTGGCATCAGGAGGGTACTGAAGTAACTGCAGCAGAGCCTTTCATTATTATTGGCATCAGGAGGGTACTGAAGTAACTGCAGCAGAGGCTTTCATGATTATTGGCATCAGGAGGGTACTGAAGCATAGCTGCCCACTGTCCCGGAGTACCCGTACTTCGTCCGGGTTTTGGTAAAAAGTCGGCACCTGTCCCGGGAATACTGTTTTTGATAGTGTGTCCCGGGAAATCAAATTTTGGCATCGATCATGCCTTTTTGCGCTGAAAACATTCAAAGCATCTTTGCTGTGAAGACCAAAACCACTATTTTTCCATCCATTTCTCTAAAACAGACTTTATAGCCAACAATACACCGAGTAAAACACGAAAGACGAACGAACATAACAGTAGCAGACAACATCTTGGCTTCGACAAACTCCTGCACTACGCATGCGCGAAGTCGTAACCTGTTCCTTCCTGGTTGCAAAATGGCGTCGAAACGTGCCGCGGAATCGCTACCTGGGCCTTCTAAACCCAAAAAAGGGAAGAGACAGCAACTTTTTATCCCCAAATATAAGGAGACATGGCCGTTCATGAGTCAAGGTAAACTCGACACGTTCGCTTTCTGTGGTATCTGCTCTTGTGATGTAGCGATAGGTTCAGGAGGCGGAGATGATATAAAACGACATGTGGCTACGGACAAACACAAGAAGAACAGTAAGATACGAGACAATGAGAAGGCTAATTTGAAGATGACATCGTTTTTTACGAATTCTGCATCTTCAGAAAAGTTCGATTTAGCTGTGATTCGGGCTGAAATAATGATGCTTGACCTAGCAGTTGAACTTAACCTGTCCATGAATAGCCTGGAAAAGCTCAACAAGGCTGTTGAGGTGATGTTTCCGGACTCTGAAATAGCCAAGAAATTCCAGTGTTCACGTACTAAGGGGACAGCACTGGTGAAGGAGATAGCAGTAGCTTGATAACAACAACAGCAATTTTTTTTTTTTTAACAGCAAAGACTTTAATATTATATACTTTCAAACAGACAGAGACTGAAAATGTTCAGTAAAGATTGCTATTTTCAACCAGAAAGTGACTGTGTGCGATGCACTTGTAGGTGGATTACTTTAGTGCTGTTCAGGATCACAGCCTCATGCAAAGAAAGGGAAACTGTAGCAGAAATATATATGTGCCGCATCATGAAACGCTTATGGTGAGAACATGCATGTACCAAAGTTTGTGTTGTACAGTCGTATATGTGATGTGTGTGTGTAAACGTCCGTGTGTAAACGTCCGTGTAAAATAAGTGTCCCTGGAATTTTTTCAGAATACTGGTTTTGGGCAAGGTTGTCCCTGGAAGTTATGGAGGGGGGTGGGCAGCTATGCTGAAGTAACTGCAGCAGAGCCTTTCATTATTATTGGCATCAGGAGGGTACTGAAGTAACTGGAGCAGCCTTTCATTATTATTGGCATCAGGAGGGTACTGAAGTAACTGGAGCATAGCCTTTCATTATTATTGGCATCAGGAGGGTACTGAAGTAACTGCAGCAGAGCCTTTCATTATTATTGGCTTCAGGAGGGTACTGAAGTAACTGGAGCAGAGCCTTTCATTATTCAGGGCTTAAAATCCTCCTCGGATCCGAGAAATTCCTTGGGAAGCCAAAAAATTCCTCGGGAAAAAAAATCGATTTCCTCGGGGAAAGAAACCCGATCTAAAACGCCCCAAACGCGTCCGCATTCGCATATGGTTCTGATTCGTATTCGGTTCAAAGTCGCAAACAGCCATTTCGCACCGGTAGCTTTAGGCGCCTAATCTATCAAGATGGCGACTGTGAGAATCATCGAACGTGGAGAGAAGTTTGACGAAAGCGGGATCAAAAACAAATGGAGGTGGGAGTGGACTTTAAAGTCCGTGAAAGTGAGGTCAGATCCCGATGAATTCGAGCGGATCGGTCAACATATTCGAAAGGTTGACGTGCCAGGCAGTGCAAGATGTGTACTGTGCACCACAGACATCGTCTACACTTTCCGCGGGATCGTCGCACTGAAAGAGCATCTTGTCACAAAGAGACACCGCGATCGTTGTGCTGCTGTGCAAGGCACTTCTGGACTTCCAGGTAAGATTTGCAATCTTGGATGTACCTTTTCTGCATTAAATCTTGCACTTTTTCTGTGCAATTTTTTTCCCAAAAATAGGGCTCAGAATGAGCCAGAGTGCACAGATTTTGTTCTAGATTTTCAAAATTTTCTGGGGGGGCATGCCCCCAGACCCCCCTAGCAGGGCGTGCCTGCTTTGCAGGCACGCATTCGTGGCTTCGCCACTTCAGAAATTTTCCTCTGATTTTTGGATAGACCATTTTAAGCCCTGAAATTTATTATTGGCATCAGGAGGGTACTGAAGTAACTGCAGCAGAGCCTTTTGTTATGATTGGTATCAGGAGGGTACTGAAGTAACTGCAGCAGAGCCTTTCATTATTATTGGCATCAGAAGGGTACTGAAGTAACTGCAGCAGAACCTTTTGTTATAATTGGTATCAGGAGGGTACTGAAGTAACTGCAGCAGAGCCTTTCATTATTATTGGCATCAGGAGGGTACTGAAGTAACTGCAGCAGAGCCTTTCATTATTATTGGCATCAGGAGGGTACTGAAGTAACTGGAGCAGAGCCTTTTGTTATAATTGGTATCAGGAGGGTACTGAAGTAACTGCAGCAGAGCCTTTCATTATTATTGGCATCAGGAGGGTACTGAAGTAACTGCAGCAGAGCCTTTCATTATTATTGGCATTAGGAGGGTACTGAAATAACTGCAGCAGAGCCTTTCATTATTATTGGCATCAGGAGGGTACTGAAGTAACTGGAGCAGAGCCTTTCATTATTATTGGCATCAGGAGGGTACTGAAGTAACTGCAGCAGAGCCTTTCATTATTATTGGCATCAGGAGGGTACTGAAGTAACTGCAGCAGAGCCTTTCATTATTATTGGCATCAGGAGGGTACTGAAGTAACTGCAGCAGAGCCTTTCATTATTATTGGCATCAGGAGGGTACTGAAGTAACTGCAGCAGAGCCTTTCATTATTATTGGCATCAGGAGGGTACTGAAGTAACTGGAGCAGAGCCTTTTGTTATAATTGGCATCAGGAGGGTACTGAAGTAACTGGAGCAGAGCCTTTCATTATTATTGGCATCAGGAGGGTACTGAAGTAACTGGAGCAGATCCTTTCATCATTATTGGCATCAGGAGGGTACTGAAGTAACTGCAGCAGAGCCTTTCATTATTATTGGCATCAGGAGGGTACTGAAGTAACTGCAGCAGAGCCTTTCATGATTATTGGCATCAGGAGGGTACTGAAGTAACTGCAGCAGAGGCTTTCATTATTATTGGCATCAGGAGGGTACTGAAGTAACTGGAGCAGAGCCTTTCATTATTATTGGCATCAGGAGGGTACTGAAGTAACGGCAGCAGAGCCTTTTGTTATAATTGGCATCAAGAAGGTACTGGAGTAACTGCAGTAGAGCCTTTCATTGTAATTGGCATCGGGAAGGTACTGAAGACTGCAGTAGAGCCTTTCGTTATAATTGGCATCAGGAGGGTTTGAAGATTGATTACTTTAGTGTGCCATGCCCACGGGACGGTTTTCTCTCAGGGTGTGGTCTGATTGGTAACTCAGTTTTTGCATTTGTGGTATGCTCTTTTGACAAAGCACTGACTGGTAGCTCAATGTGTGCACTGGTTTTTGTTGGAAGGCAACACATTCTCTGCACCTTGAGGGCACTAACTGGCTGTGTTGCACACCTGGCAGTGAAGTAGGTAGTGTGTCAAGAACATACTTTTGTGTGCAATGATCATCATTGAGCCATATAAAGATGCACTTTTTGACAAGTGTCTTTCAGTTTCTTCTTGTTAAAGGGAGTATAGGAAGAAATTGTGTGTAACAAAGTCAGAAATTTTTTCTGATTTTCTGCCATGGGTGACAAAAATTAGGAAATTAAAGTGGGTGGGACATCATATCTCAAGGTTTTGTTGTTGTTTGTTATTATATCAGCCTTTTAACCATCACTTTTTTTCTAAACTGTAACTGTCAGAGCAGTTCATCATATCTCAAGGTTTTGTTGTTGTTTGTTATTATATCGGCCTTTTAACCATCACTTTTTTTCTAAACTGTAACTGTCAGAGCAGTTAACAGATTGTGATGGTTCTTGTTGAAACTAGGTAAAGAATGTGTTTATGATGATTCTGATTGGTTCTGTTCAGTCTTGGCTGATGATTAGGGAGCAAGAAGTGGTTTCCATGTTTGTAAGGATCAGCTGACTCGTTCTAAAAATATTTAATTCTTATAAGAAATGTTTCTAACCAGAGCTGGTCGATTCCATCTCTTTCACAGATGTTTGTACTACCCAGCATTTTTTGCAAAAAGATACTACATTAACAACCAGCAAGATACTACATTAACAACCAGCCTCTATATGTATGTTTACAATGAATAGAAATATTTGTGTTTGTGTGCCATTGCCTGTATACAGCAAGCGCATGACTACCTTTGATAAAGTTCATGGATGAAATGAACGATGTAGTCATCACTGATAAATCCTTCATCAGTGTGTCTGGTCCCAGTGTGTTTTACCAGGGCTGAATTGTAACCGTTGCCAACTTACTCTTGAAGTTTGCATTGGGCAAAGTCAGTTATCTAGTTGATGATCTGAACATGGACCCGAGAGATTCACTCCAGTGAGTTTGACATGTGATAAACCACAGGATATCTCTAACTAAACATCAGTTTGAAAAGTTCGTTATCTTGCCATCAAGACTAAATGAAAGCGGGTAGATGGTAGTAGTAGGATAAAATTGTCTTTTTTGTGTGTGTTTGTTGAATAGAATGTATAAGATGCTTTGTGTTTCTCTGCGTATAATTCTGAATATCATAGTATTAAAAATGGTTGGTATGTGTGATGATTTTTTTTTTTTTTCCAGACACTGGAAATGCGTGCTTTAAATGTGGAGAGTCCGGCCACATGAGCAGAGAATGCCCCCAGGGCAGGGGTGGTGGCGGTGGTCAAGGTTGTAGGAAGTGCGGAGAAGACGGACACTTTGCCAGAGAATGCCCCGATGGTGGAGGAGGAGGTGGCGGAAGAGGCAGCAAGGGCTGTTTCAAATGTGGAGGCGAGGGGCATTTTGCCCGTGAATGCCCCAGTGCGACAGATGGGGGTGGAGGAGGAGGGGACCAGGGTAGTAGCAAAGGATTTGGTGATTATAGAGGTGAGCAAGCCAGGTATGGCGGAGGCTTTGGAGACCAGGTGGACAGTGGTGGTGGAGGCTCTGGTTGTCGGAAGTGTGGAGAAGACGGCCACTTTGCCCGGGACTGCCCCAACAAAGGGACCGGGGGTGAGGCCATGTTTGATTTTGTTGTTGACATTTTGCCTGGTGTAATCCAAAACTTCTGGAGGGAAAGAATCAGTTTTGATGGGGCTGAGAGACCTTGGTATAAACTGTGACCCCTCCATCTGGAAATTCAGTCCTAGTAATTTCCTCTTGTCAGTCGAAGACTTGGCCCTTTTTAAAAATTCAAAAATTCATCCCTTTTAAAAAATTCTGTTTGAAAAATCTTGGCGTTGTCCTCTATTTTTCAGTGTACATGATACGTTCCCATGTGGTTTTGTCTCAGAAGTCTTTACGCTGTATTCTTTCTACCATGGAAAAGATCCAACTTCTCTGTTGTGATCTGGCAGTGAAGATTGTACACACAGTCCAGAGTAGACATGATGTCCATTCTTCAGCGTCTATTAGTCCTTGGTCTTTCCATGCATTTCTGCTACCTTTAAATGCATTTATCTTTTAACTTGTGTCGTGTGTGTCTCTGAGGGTTATAAATAGCGGACTGGTTGGAACCCAAGAAAGACCCAGTTTGATGTATGTATTGCTGATGTCTGTAGTCACGTTTTCAGCCAGTGTCTCTAAAATTGTGTGTGCGTTATGTTTTTCATGATGGATTTCGTGTGCGTGTATAAGTTCCTGTTTCGTCTCTACATGTATGCACACCTACTGTAAATTGCCCACCCCATATTCTGTGATCCACTGTTATCATACGTGGCTTATTCACTCCAACATTTTTTTTTTCAGCATTTATATAAATGTATAAAAAAAAAACAGGAACTTGCACACACACTCCTATAGATGTCACCTGGACAAAAAGATCTGCCTGAAATACAATAGAAGTGAAAAAGAAAAGAAAAAAAGTATTAAGAGCTGGTTCTGATTGTAGTCTTGACTTCGCATTGCACATCAAGAACAAACAGCGTGTTGGGCTGGGCAACAAGTAGTGGGCAGTTGTGTAAAATTTGAATTTCTTTTTTCCTCCAGAAGAAATAATTTACATGTCATGTGGCTCTAATTACCATTGTTAGCAATTAAGAAGGAAAAAAAAAAGGGTATGTGATCATTTACTATCCTTGTAAAGTATGATGGAACATGATTTTACTTTTTAACTCATGGATCTGCCATGTGTGAACAACTGCTGAATGATAAATTGGTATATAGCACCCCATAGACTGTTCTTAGATGTAGTTATCTTTTGTATGGACAGATTTAGGGTGAGACAATGAATCAAAATTAATCTGGTTCAACTGTTTTGGAGAAAGACAAAGTTCTGTACATTAGTAGCATTGAATACCATGATCAAGAATGGAAAAAAAACACCTCTAGAAAGTGTGTGATGAACACTGCATCCGTAAATCATGCTGGAACACAGGGGGAAGAATTGGTAGTCTCTAATGTGGGGAATGTTGAATAGCCTTGTAATGGAATTGTTCATACTTCATCATACTTCATGACATTGAACATGCCTTGTATGTTGGAGGTAGTAGTGTGGTAAGTCAGTGGGTGTCGTCTTTGCACTGTGGACCCTGTGCAGCGGGCGGAGGAGGAGGAGGTGCATGCCACAAGTGTGGGGAGGAGGGACACTTTGTCAGGGAGTGTCCAAAGGCGGCAGCGGATGGTAAGTGAGCCTGTACGATGGTGAGGTGCTGCATGCAGATGCAGGGCTGTGGAACAGAAATGGTCTTGGGTCTGTCAATGTGTAGAACTTCAGAGCTTTTGTTTTTCAATCATCATGGTACACATGTCCCCTGGCAGGTGAGGGTGAGGGGACAAAATGCAAAAGCATGAAACAAACTTTGAATTAATATCATGGAGCTTTCATGCATGAAAAATGAACGTCGCTTGAGAAAGAATTGCTCATTTAGAATTGTGATGTTAGATGAAAAGAAAACGCTAGGGTGGGGGTGGGGGGGGGGGGGGGGGGGGGGGTGTGAAGGGAAGGAAAGGTGGAGGGTGGGATGTGAAGTAGTGAGATAGAGATAGGTATGGGCAGGGTCTACTTGTGTGTGTTGTCTTGGCGAAGGAAGATGTGTTGCCACATTTATAAACAGTAACGCCAGTCTCCGGTTTGCTTTCGGTGGCATTTTGTCAATGCCACCTGCATGGCACAATGAAGGCAGCGTGTATTGCGTCGACAATTAAAAAGGGACGCTACTCTGTTCTTCAGGGTTCGTACAGAGTCCTGGAAGTCTGGAAAAAGTATGGAAAAATGAAAAAACCATTTCCAGGGCTGGAAAAGTCTTGGAATTTTGTAATTTGTGGATATGGGTCTGGAAAAGTCCTGGAATTTTGTAAAAGATGTGCAAACTTTTTCATGATGTTGAATTTTTTGCTTTGTTTCTTTACAAAAACATTGAAATAGGAATAAAAACAGAAATTAAATCGCGCACAATGATCGCGGTTTTCAGATTTCCTCTGGCCGGAGGTTTAGCAGACAATTACCAAGGGAGGTAATTTGTAACTTCAATTTTGATCAAATTACCTCCCTTGGTATTGACGCTCGCGACGAGGTTTGTAAACTTTTTTTTAACTTTTTTTTTTTTTAATTAAAAAAAAAATTTTTCCTCCAACCAGTCTCTTACACACCATTCATAGTCTGTATGTTCTCTTACAAATGGACATATTTTTGCTGATTTTAGTGTTTTGGCATTTAATACAAAGAGTCTGAGTTTGTTAATGTTCTAATGTGTGGTGTACTGGCACACTCACTCTGATAAAAACTGGAAAAGAGGAAATGGCAGTTTGACTTTTCTCTGTTCAGGTTGATGAAAAAATTATTTTAAAACAAACTTTTTTGTTTTCTTTGCACAAAAAAAAATTGTAATTTTTTTTTCATCAACCTTAACACAGAAAAATCAAACTGCAGTTTCTGTTTTCAATTTTTACGCAAGTATTGTAACCTTGAAATAGAAAAGGCACTCCTTGAAAACTCCTTGAATTTTGTTCTTGGGAGTATGTAGGAACCCTGTACATACACACACACACACACACACACACACTGTCTCTAAGGCACTCGCTCTCTCTCTCTTATCCAAAAAATGTCAATTTAAATACGGAATTGAATAGAGAGCACATTGGCTTGTAAGTACTCAGCCATGTTGAACATCCAACAAATTGAGCACATTGGCTTGTAAGTACTCAGCCATGTTGAACATCCAACAAATTAAAATGAAAGGACAGTTGAGCGGCCGCGAGGCCTAGTGTCCTAATTACCTGACCTGACCTGACCATATCTCTCTCTCACACACACACACACACACCACACACACGCACACACTCCCACAAACACACACACACACACTGTCTCTCACACACCTACACCCACACATGCGCACTCGCACTCGCACTTACACACACCGTCTCTTTTTCTCTCACTACATAGACACATACACTGTCTCTCTCTCTCTCTCACTCTCACTGTCTCTGTCTCCGTGTCTCTGACTTTTTCACGCATGTGCACACGCACGCACACACACACACACACATTTAGTGTCTTGTGCTTGCAGTGTGCGTGTGTGTAAACACAGCCAGGCATAAGGATTTCAAAGACTTGAAGGTGACGGTTGGAGGCATTTATTTTCTTGCCATCTTTTTTCCCGTTCCTTTAGCATTCTGGGTAAATCCATATATACTTGTCCGGTAAGGGGGACCACCCTGGTTCTACTTTCGTTTCATCAAGGACACTACATCTCTCCCAACTTTAATTAAAAAATTTTCTTTTAACGCACTGGAAAACATAAATTATAAACTTCAACTCAAAATTTACATTTGTTGGTCTCAAATTAAAATTAATTTTATCAACGTTCAAATAACGTGTCATCAGACTCCAGAAGCAAGATCTTAAACTTTTAAATCATCATTTAACTTATATATCATTAGAGTCATTCAAACTTACTCATTCAACTATGTAATAATCAAATACTACTAACAAGTCAATGTTCTTTGATGGACGGGGATCATTGATATGTTCAAAGTGTAACTTTGCACGGTGGTAGAAATACTTAGCACCAAAGTTCAACATTAGCTCATCCATTAAAGTCTCATATATAATTACCAGATGTAATTTTCACTGCGACAACCGTCAGAATAAACTGTTCAAAACACAAACGAAAACTCCTGTATGTTCTGTGTGTGTATGCGAATGTTTGACTGCGAGTATATATGGCTCAACTCCAAAATACAACACAAAGTACTGGAGCCTGGAACAGCAAGGACTAGAATCTCCGGTCACACAGCGAGTGTCTTGATCGGCTGCAGCACGAAGTCCTTTAGTCGTTCTGGCAAGCGGCGTTCACGGGCAGGTCTGGCCATCGGCTGGGCTGAGGGCATCTCTGGAGCTCGAGGACCAGGTGTAGAAAAGCGATGACCAGGCATGGGAGTGTGAAGGCCAGGTGCAGGAGTGCGAAGACCAGGTTCAGGAGTGTGAGGCCCAGGTGCGGGACTGCAAAGACCAGGCGGAGGTGCAGGTCTACGTTGATTTTGAGTAGCTCGCTCAGGAGTTGGTGGGTGTTCTGGTACTGGAGGTGTCGTCTCATCTGTCTCCTCCTCTTCTTCGCTGTCTGCGTCCTCATCTCGGTTGATGGTTGGGGGAATGCGTTTGAAGTATGATGAGTTGCGGGTGACTTGCCGCGAACCACGTGGGCTGTGAGCATGGTTCCCTTCTTCATGATGATTGTGTAGGGTTTGGGGTTGAAAGGGGGGGTGAGTTTGTTTGGTCTTTGGCTGCTTGACCAGCACGTGATCTCCAACCTGAAGATCATGGGGCGTGGCATGTCGCTTGGCGTTGGCATATGAGGTCATTTTCTGTTTGCTCTTTGCATCATGGAGAACAATGCGGGTGTGTGTGGGGGAAGGGGTGGTAGTGGCGTCAACGGCAGGAAGGCCAGTGTTCATTTTCCTGCAGGTGAGCGCCTCAAAGGGAGACATACTGGTCGAGGCATGGGGTGTTGCACGGTACTGCATCAGGAAAACTGGTAGCCGTGTCTTCCAGTTCAGGTTCGCTGCAGTGGCGGCTCTGATGTTTTTGTTGAGAGTTCGCATGAACCGCTCGGCTTCCCGTTTGCCTCAGGCCATAAGGGAGTGACCTTCTTGTGTTGGATTCCAAGTTGTTCAAGGAAGGTGGAGAATTCCGCTCCGTTGAACGGGGGACCGTTGTCTGTCTTGATCACCTCTGGAAGCCCTTGGCGTGCGAAGATGGTCTCCAGTTTGGAAGTTACAGTCTTGTATGAAGTTGATCCGACGACTTCCACTTCAGGGTATCGACTGTATTTATCGATCAGGACTAGGAGATAATCACCTGAGGGAAATGGGCCAGCAAAGTCCATTGCCAGGCGGGAGTGGGGTGGGAAGTATGGGGTCTCGCTTAGAGGGACCTGGGTGTGAGGACTGGCATGGGATACAAGCCTTCACAGATGCTTCGACACTCTTGTCAATGCCAGGAAACCATACTTTCTCCCGGAAATGTTGTTTTGTTCTGACAACTCCCTGGTGGGACTGATGGGCAATGTCAATGACTTTCTGCTGAAGTTGCTGGGGGGATTACCAGTCTATGGCCTCGTAGCAAAAGTCCATCATGTACAGACAGTTCATCTTTGAAGCGGGCGAAAGCCTTTATGTCAGGGGAGTGCCACTTTCCTGTCTGCACCGCTGTCATCACTTCTTGTAGTGTCTCATCTTGCAGGACAGCTTCTCGAACTTCTGCTTGAGTCATTGCCTTGGGAATGCAATTCTGGGCAACGTAGTTGATGTACGCCTCTGATGCGTTCTCTCTTCTGGGCTCAGATGTGGGATGTCTGCTGATGAAGTCAGCTGGGTTTTGCTCATTTCTGCCAGGACGGTACCGTAGATCCATCTCGTAGGGCAGGAGACGAAGGCGTAGGCGTTCAATTCGAGCAGTTGCAGGTTTTCGGTTCCTCAGAATTCCTATCGGAGGCTTGTGATCTGTGTGTAACACAAATGGGGATCCGTAAATGTACAGATGGAAGTGCTCGACACCGAAGACTATCGCCAACATTTCTCTTTCTGTTTGCCAGTACCTCTTTTCAGTGTCCGTCAATGCACGACTGGCGTAGCAGATCGGTCGCCCGTTTTGGGTCATGATGGCTGCAAGACCTACTGGACTGGCGTCTACCAGGATGTCCGTTTGCTTGTGGGGGCTGAAGTAAGCCATGACGCGTGCGCTGGTCAGTGCACACTTCAGTTCATCGAAGGCCTTTTGCTGAGGGGTGTCCCAGACCCAGACAGTGTCCTTTTTAGTGAGCTGTCTCAGTGGCTTAGTGATTGTAGCGTAGCCTGGGATGAACCTGGCAACGTATTGCGTCATTCCAAGAAAGGACCTCACATTGGCTGCAGATTGAGGAGGATGAGCTTGGGCAATTGTCTGAATCTTCTCCGGATCTGCTGAGACACCATTCTGGCCAAACACATGGCCGAAGAAAGTGAGTTCATTCACCGAAAAGACACATTTTCCACGGTTCAGCTTAGCGCCAACTTCGTTCAGCTTGTTTTAAGGTCTTCTGAAGGCTTTCGTCATGCTCAGCTTCCGTGGCACCATGCACGATGATGTCATCACTCAAATTTCTGGCCCCTGGGATATCTTGTAGGATCTCAGCAATGGCGTTTTGAAAAATTTCAGCTGCTGCGTTTACGCCGAACAAAAGTCTTTTGTACCGCCGAAGGCCAACATGTGTAGAGAATGTTGTGATATACTTGCTGTCTGGGTGGAGTTGTAGTTGGTGGTATGCACCTGACAGGTCTAATTTGCTGAAAACGGTGGACCCATTCAAGTCGGCGATCAGTTCATCTATGGTCGGCATGGGGTGCTTTTCCCTCTGGATAGCCTTATTTGCTTCTCGCATGTCGATGCATAGACGAACACCTCCCTGTTTCTTGGGGACTACTACGGTCGGGGAAACCCACGGTGTTGGGCCAGACGCCTTCTCAATGATGTCGTCTTCCTCTAGTCGTTCCAACTCTCGTTCACGTCTTTTCGTATGTGGAAGGGGATGCGTCTGTGTCGTTGATGCACAGGCTGCACAGATCGTCGATGTGCAGTTTGATTTGAACACCTTCGATTTTCCCTGATTTTCCATCAAATAGGCTTGGAAAGTCATCAATGATGCCTGTCGACGTCTTGGAGGCCAGGGCGAACTGAATGATGTTAAGCGCTTGGGCTGTGTCTGCGCTGAGGAGATTGTCGGTGTTTTCAGCTTCCACTACATAGAATTTTGCGCGTATTTGCTTTTCTTTGTAGGCAGTGTTCGTCTGTATGCAGCCCTTGACTGGAAGTGGCGTTTTCGAACCGTAGGCGTAGATCTTCGGGCAAGGCCCATACAATGTCTCACTGTTTGCAAGCTTCTTGAATCAGGCATGGGAATTGTCAGCGAAAACGCTGATTTCCGCGGCAGTAAAATTTGCTTTCCGCGAAAACGAAATTGCGTCCGCGAAAAAAAAAATCTGGGGTACAAAAAATATAAAGCATCGGTTTTAGCTGTTGCTGAACTAGTCTCGGCTGGCCTAGACCAAGTTATACTAACGCGAGCGTTATCTCGTTCTCTGTTCTCGTTCTCGCGGAAGTTTGGATATGGACGATCGAGACTATTGCGGAACGCGAGCGTACTGTGTTTGCGTGCTGCGAACGCCTGCCTCAGTTACCCGAATCGCCAGCAACAGCAGCTATTAACTCTCCCCGGGCAGCCCAAATTTGTGAATGTCGTGACTTTCTGCGCATGCGCAAACTTTGAACAGGCGTGTTTCAACATGGCGTGCCTTGGTCGTGTGGTAAACTTCGGCGATCCGTTCTTAGACAAGTGCCCAAATAAATGGAAAGGGGAGTGGATATTTGTAGTTGTGGAGGTGGAAATCGGAGATGTAGTAAAGAAGGAGCGCCTTGGGACGCGCTTTCGCAAGATAAATATCAGTGGAGCTGCACGGTGTATTGTCTGCAACAAAGACGTATCTTACGCCAGTCGTGGTGTTTCAACACTGACTGACCATCTCCGCTCAAAGAAGCATCTGGATAAGTGTGCGTCTCTGGAAAGTAATCAACGTTTGCCAGGTAAGATGTACTTCAAGTATTATACTAGTTATCCGCTTGCATGTGTGTAGCAGTAAACAAGGGAGCTGCTTGTATGACATTCTTCTCAGTGACAGCAGTAAAACAGGGGAGCTGCTTGATACTATGACATTCTTCTCAGTGACAGCAGTAAACAGGGGAGCTGCTTGTGTGACATTCTTCTCAGTGACAGCAGTAAACAGGGGAGCTGCTTGTGTGACAGTCTTCTCAGCAGTAAACTTCAAATACCTTCCTGTTTTCTCTTCAGAGATGCTTGCCTCAGCTCTAGAGGTAATGCCTGGTGCCAGTGTCTGTAACCAGTTTCAAGTGAATGTGTGCAGGCTTAACTTTTCTTTTGTGTGTGTGGGGGGTGTTTCTTGTTTGGTTGGTTGACCAGTTGGTTGATTGGTGATTGTTTGGATTGGTTGGGTTGGTTGATTGTTGTTTTGTTTTGTTGTTTGTTTTGTTTGTTTTTTGAGCCTGTGTGATCTTTGTAGTCAGCTGGAGATAAACTCATAGAACTGAATAAAAACATTTTGTGTGTAAAATTGTTTTTTGTTTGTTGTTTTAATGCTAATTTACTTCATTTTTTTTTTACGTTCTTAAATCCATAAAAATGAAGTCAGGATAGCCCAATTGCACAGATTTTGATCTTGAAAAAAAAAATTTTCCGGGGGGGCATGCCCCCGGACCCCCCTAGATTCAGAGTTTTCACTTTCAGTCAATTCCCATGCCTGTGAATGTGTTTATTGTGACAATATTCACCGTCGCCCCTGTGTCGATGATGAAGCTGGTCACGGTGCCACCTAGGCACACATCAACAATTGGCGCTTTTGATGCACGCTTTTCGGTGATGCTAAAAATCTCTTCGCTGGAGCTGTCTGCATTGTCAGCGCTGTGTGAACGTGCATACGATCAATTTGCCTTATCTTCTGGCTCTGGGCAACTCACAGACACGTGCGAAGTGATTGGGCTTTCTGCAGAGCCGACACTCTTTCCCCTTTGCAGGACATGGTGTATGGGTCACTGGGCCACCACAGTAACGGCAGGGCGCGGTGTTGTCGCTCTGATTTGAAGTATGATAGCGGGAACCACGGCTGGATCTGGGTTTCGGCCATAGGCAGGGCGACCACGATGTGAGCTGTGGGCCGGTTGTTGACCTGTATTGGCTGCTGTATGGTGACCTGGACCTCTGGAGCGTTGACCACGTCTCGGGCGTCGACCACCTCTGACTGAGTAGGCAGCACAGTCAACATCTTCACCAGCAATGGCGTTGGCAGCTGCAGAGCTTTCTATGGCACTGGCTTTACTTTCTGAAAGTTCAAAACTGCGGGCTTCATCCAAGACCTGCTTCAGGGTGAGGTTGTCCTTGAGAGCCTTGCGACGAACACGTGATGACGTACATCCTGGAATTATTTGTGACAGGATTTCTTTGTCCATATCATGGAAGTCACAGTTAGCTGCTAAGCTTCTGAGTCGAGTGTAAAAAGAGTCAATGGTTTCATTTGCTTTCTGCACTGTTTGCCTAAACTTGAAAGTCTCAATGAAGTGTTCTTTTGGGGGTGAAATATGCAGTGAATGATTCTTTGAGCGTCTTGTACTCAATGGCATGGCCCTCACCGTCAGTTGCACCTATACCCTTTTCTTCATCTGTCATGGCGTCATGAATTTCGAAAATGTCATCAAACGCCATAGTGCAGCAGCAGAGCCTTCATTCTCTGATCATTTGTAATGTTTTATTGCTGTCATCAGGTTTTCTAGCTTGCCTATCCATTTCCGCCAACGAGTGCCTGCTGTATTCTCTTCCCATGCACAACAAAACGTTCGAATTCGGCAAGTTTGACATCGTTACAGTCACTGTGTTACTCCAACACTAACAGTTTATGACTCAACGTTGTATGACGTAAAGACTGATCGTGATTACGTGATCGAAAAGTTCAGACAAACTAAAACGACTTACAGTGTCACTTGAGGTTGGGTTCAAGCTAGCTTGTAGCTTCAGTAGATCACTCGTCGCCAGATTTAGTGTCTGTTGTGCTTGCAGTGTGCGTGTGTGTATAAACACAGCCAGGCATAAGGATTTCAAAGACTTGAAGGTGGGCGGTTGGAGGCATTTATTTTCTTGCCACTTTTTTTTCCCGCTCCTTTAGCATTCTGGGTAAATCCATATATACTTGTCCGGTAAGTGGGACCACCCTGGTTCTACTTTCGTTTCATCAAGGACACTACAACACACACACACACACACACACACACACACACACTAAATTTTTTGGTAAGTATTGAATGCCCTGCTATCATTAAAGCAGTTCTTTTCTGGTGTGTTTAGCATGGTAATCACATACAGAGGTGCACGCACACACACATTCTGGGTCTGGAAAAATTATGAAAAGCCCTGGAAAAAGTATGGAATTTTTTTTGGTCACATCTGTATGAACCCTGGTTCTTCCTCGAATCCTGATCTCCTGCCAGTTTTATTGACTCAAATCGATCACACATCATACACACACGTGTACATCCATTACACACGCAAAAAAATATTAAAATAGTAGGTAGGCACTCAAGGTCGGACCAGCGCGTTGGGTTAATGGGTAGGTCAGACATCCGCTGAGTCGTAGCCACGAGACCCTCATCTTCAATTGTCTCATCTTTGTTGTTAATTCATTTATCCATCAGCTTCAAATCATGTGTAGTGTGGTCTCAAAACTTAGCAATTGTGGTATAGCGTATATGGACTAGTTCGCACGCAGTGACGCCTCCTTGATGAAACTGAAACCGAAACTTACATCATGTGAACTGTGTAGGTAAGCAATTTTGATATTATTTCTCTATCCTGTGGTGTATGTTTCGTGCTCCTAGGTGAAGTGGTTGATTTTTTTTTATGATTTGGGGAAAATTGCCCCAAATTGTGTGATCTGAGGGACAAACCTGTCCATTTTGGCTGTGACTTGATTGAGTTAAAAAGTCTTCAGTGTCTACAGGCAGCATCTCTGTTTTTAACCCATTTGATTTTCCTTTTGATTTCACTAGTACCTGTCCTGCTAAAGGTGTAAAGATCATTGCAGGTTATTACATGTGCAGGCAGACCTTTTTTTTTGTATAAAATCAGACTTTTTGGGGGGGGGGGGGGGGGGTGTTGTTTTCTGAACACATCTAAAGATGTTGCACCATGATGGTGCTCGGGGCATGCCAGCTGTGGATGACATCAACTAGCCCTGTTTTCCTAAAACGACATCTAGATGTCATCACCCACTGTAGATTTAGATTTTTTACCCTCTAAGATGGCATCTGGATCTGGTTAGCCTCTATAGACTTCCAGTTTAGTCTGGGTTTAAAAAAAAAATGTTCTCCAAAGATAGATATATTAATCTTGAGCTGACTAGTTGCTTATGTACAACAGGAAGATCTGAACCAGAATCAGTTTGAGTGTGTGTGTACCACTCGGTACAAATTTAAACAATGTTACATGCAGGTGAGAAACCGAGAGAGTTGTACATCCCACCTGAAGTGGATGAAACCATGTTGTTCAAGACCAGCATTCACCAGGGCATCAATTTTGACAAGTACGACTTCATCGAAGTGCTGGTCACTGGCAACAGCAAAATCACACCCATCAGCATGTTTGAGGAGGCGGGGCTGCTGCCCACCTTCCTGAAGAACGTGAAGCAGTCAGGCTACACCAAGCCCACCCCGATTCAGAAAAATGCTATCCCTGCTATTCTGGCAGGTCGAGATCTGATGGGATGTGCTCAGACTGGCTCAGGAAAAACGGTAGGTCTGGCCCACATGGCCCATGTGAGATCATATTTTGTTCTTATTCAGCTAACACTTTGTGTCATTACTGTAATGAAGAATTTACCCCAAGAATTGTAATCGTGTTTTGTAAATAATATTTCTCTTTCAGATCACTGGTGCTAAGTTGTGTTCAAGTACATGGAAAATGGATACTAGCATGTTTCAGTTTTTTTTGTTTTTTTGCTCCCTGTTTTAGTCTCCCTCATCTGTTCATTCTCTCTGTCTTCCCAGTTCATTTGCTTGCATGTTCTCCAGTATGTGTTGCCCATATCTGAAATTAATTTTAGTCGATTGTATTTCATTCTTCCCTTGTTCATCACAAAGAAGGGAGGTTTGGTTTGTTTTGTGCTTCTTAGTACAGCAAGTGTTTTTGTTTTTCCTTCTTTTTCAATCCTTTGAGAGACTGGACTAGGTGTGAACGTCAGGGCTGTATGCTGGGCTCATGAACTGAAGTCCAGAAGTGCTAGTGGTTGATTTTTAGTGATAGCTTATCTGTTGGTTATGTGACGAAGAATGAAGAACCCTTAGAAACGGTTGAAAATGTCTTTTGTCAGGCAGCTTTTCTTTAAAGTATTGGATCAACTAAAAGCTGAACTTAGTATGTCAGTTTAGGTAGCTTTGCTTACAAGTATTGATCAACTAAAAGCTGAACTTGGTATGTCAGTTTAGGCAGCTTTGCTTAAAAGTGTTGGATCAACTAAAAACTGAACTTAGTATGTCAGTTTAGGTAGCTTTGATTGAAAGTATTGGATCAACAAAAAGCTGAACTTAGTACGTCAGTTTAGGCAGCTTTGCTTACAAGTTTAAGATCAACTACAAGCTGAACTTGGTACGTCAGTTTAGGCAGCTTTTCTCACAAGTATTAGATCAACTACAAGCTGAACTTTGTACATCAGTTCAGGCTGCTTTGCTTACAAGTATTGGATCAACTACAAGCTGAACTTAGTACATCAGTTCACGCTGCTTTGCTTACAAGTATTGGATCAACTAAAAGCTGAACTTACTGTGCAGGCAAGAATTGGCATGAAAAAGAAAAGGAGGGTGATCTGGTTGGCATTTGACAGTTGACTTGGTTAACCTTCTGCCCGTTGCTCCGCTGGCATGCTGTCTCCACGTGACTACCAGTATGCCCTCTTGATTGATCTTGTTTTTCCATATAGGGTTTTGGGGAAGCTTAGAGTGTTCAAGGATGAGAACAGCTCCGCCGTTCCGCCGTCTTAAAAAAAAAAGTCCGCCGTTTGAAAAAATCTCCGCCGAAAAAAAAAAAAAAGCTATCGCGATTTTCTTTGCTCCCAATCTCGGCGAGACGCCTCCGGCGAGATTACTCTACGCTTATACCCAAATGGGCTGGTTTTTATTCGGTTGACTCGGCCAACCACTGCACATCCGCTTACAGCGCCGATCGACTGAGTGTCATCTGTGATTCATGGCGTCGAACGAAATCGCAAAAAAAAAAAAAAAAAAAAAAAAAAAAAAAAAAAAATTATCCCAACCGTTGGAAAGATAACTGGCTCGAGGAAGAGGTGTGTGTGGGAGTAGAGTTAGAGATAGCATATGCAAAAGCAGTGACGAGCAGGCATTATGTCTAGCTTGCAACAAGAAAATCAGCTTCGGAAGTCGCGGCTTCATTACGATTGCTGACCACATGAAACGCCTGGTTCACAGGCAGCGTGTCGCTGCATTGAAGAACAATTAAACTTTGGAAAGTAAGCTGTTGGTGATTTTGCTCTCTTCTTTGTTATATTTTATCATTCATTTGCAATGGTCAAACTATCTCAGTTAGCTGAAACATTCGTCATTTGACTTTATGTTAAACAAAACCTAGACGTCTAGTTACTAATAATAGAACCAGGGCCAAGGGCAGGTAATTTTCGGAAAAACCCATTTCTTACGTAAATCGACCAGCCACAAACACAGAGAGCCCTGTATTAAATCCATTTGCATGTTTGACAAAAAACAAAAACAAAAAAAAAAAGAAAAGAAAAAAAAAACCTCAGAATTTGAGGTTTGAATTGAAGGCTAGAAACATATTTTGATGGTTTTAAATGTGGATTTTTCTTTATATATTAAAAAAATGCTTCAGCTTCAGGGGACGCTGCCCCCTGACCCCCGCAGGGGTGTTGCCCCTTGACCCCACTGGGGGCTCTGCCCCCAGACCCCCAACAGAAAAATCTCCTCTGCTTTTTAAAAATCTGTTCTCATCCCTGAGTGTTGAAGTGCATTTGAAGACAGCAGTGTTTGCTGAAGTGATGGCCATTGTGAATCTGCTTTGATCAGCTTGTAAAACAAAACAAAATGATTTGCTCATGTTGAGTGGGAAACTGAGTGACGGTGATAAATGACTGTTCAGTATGATTGTGGGATGCACTGCTGGGGTCCAGACACCGCTGAATTAAAGTGAAGGTTCAGAGAGCCATGTAGACTATCCAGGTGTATTTTCACTTGCTTCATTCTTCAGCAGGAGTGTTCTAGAGAGTAGCTGGGTTTGTGTCCACAGATTGATTCTTCATTTACTGGAAAGGAATGGGTGACCTCGGTGGTTTGTTATGAACATGAGCGACAGAGAAACATACACGTTTACCGCAGACTACATCCACTCTCAGATATTAAACAAAAGTTGGTATGGTTTAGATGATTTTTCTGAGGGAAAAAATAGTTAAAAAGGTTTTAAAATTTGGTTGTGTTTTCAGAATAAAGTTGGTAGTTACAGAAGTAATGAGAAAAAAAAACTGGTATTTGGAGGGCTAAACCATACCAACTGGGGACAGGCTGGTTCAGAGTTGCTGATTATTTGTACATCTGTAGTTCTTTCCCCAAATTAAGAACCTGAAGTTTGTTTCAGGCGGCGTTCCTGTTGCAGGTGCTGATGACTGGGGGCAAGGCTGGTCCAGATTTGCTGATTGTCATCTCTATATCTTTCCTTGAATGAACACCTGAAGTTTGTTTCAGGCGGCGTTCCTGTTGCGGGTGCTGATGACTGGGGGCAAGGCTGGTCCAGATTTGCTGATTGTCATCTCTATTTCCTTGAATGAACACCTGAAGTTTGTTTCAGGCGGCGTTCCTGTTGCCAGTGCTGACGGCCATGGTGAACCGAGGCTGGAGTCCAGTGCTTTCAGTCAGCAGAAGGAGCCGCAGGCCATCGTTGTGGCCCCAACTCGGGAGCTGGCCAACCAGATCTACTGGGAGGCCTTGAAGTTCTCCACCGGCACCACCGTGCAGGCGGCAGTGGTGTATGGGGGTACCGATCGGCGCCACCAGAAGTCACGCATCCTGAAGGGGGCCAACATCGTCGTGGGCACGCCAGGACGTCTGCTGGATTTTATCAATGATGGCACAGTGAGCTGCTATGTGTGTGTGTGTGGACGTTTGACTCGATAGAGATTTCAGTGGCGATGAGGTAACAGCAGTGTTTACTCATTGATGGACTTCATTGGTGATAGCCCCCCCATGATCAGTTTTGCAGATGATCATTTGTATGTGGATTCTGTCAGTGAGCAGATTTAGTGTATGTGTGTGACTGTTGACTTTGTGTATTTCGTTAATGGTGGCATGGTGAGCAGGTTTTGTTTTACCTGTATGACTATGACAGTGGACTTGTCAGATTTCCTCAGCAATAAGACACTTGTCGGCCACTGTGTCAATGATTTTGACTTTTTATTTATCAGCTGATAGTGTGTCACATCACGTAAAATAGAAGGTGTAGTGCCTCCTACAGATGAAAATCACATTCTAAAATTTCAGAGAAAAGGTGTTAATCTGTACCTTTTTTTTCTTCATTCTGTAGACGTGAACATATACAGTGTTTATGCTCAGAAGGCA
Organism: Conus ventricosus; assembly: GCA_018398815.1. NCBI lineage: Eukaryota > Metazoa > Mollusca > Gastropoda > Neogastropoda > Conidae > Conus > Conus ventricosus. The sequence goes on from CM031600.1 coordinate 77,446,214, forward strand.
TGAATTTTCTTTGCCCACGGATTTTTCAGTGTGACTTTTCATCAGACCATTCACAGCTTTACATTTCCGTCCTTATTGAGACACTTAGTGAAAGGGCAAACAAACAAGGCTTTACACATTTGTAATCCAATATTTTTGTTGCTGTAGTCTGAGCAGAGGCATGTATCAAACTTGTGTACTACTTAACTATGGAAAATTAACTTCCCAGAAAGTGATGACGTCATTTTTGCACAATATTGTGTTTGTTGTCATTGTTCTAATATTGCCTGACCACTTGCGTACAAGCTTTCATGCGGCATCTATGTTATCTACAAGAAAATAAACCCAGTCGAGTTCGGTATTAAAAGAATTGTTGGGAATTCGCCAATTCAGTCATCTCAATAGTGCAGATATATTACATTTTTCATGACAATAACTAATTATCAAACCTACAGCCCCATTTGTAATGGCCGCTCAACCTTGCCGAACGCATTGCTGCCAGACCAGCTATGCACAGATGACATTCAGTTGGCCGAATACAGTGCGGTTAGCTGGCTGGTGGGGAGCAGCCTGCAGAAAACATTCCTTTCCCTCACCTGCATTCACAGCTTGGTCTCTGCAGCTGTAAACTCCCCTGCGACTCAAAACTAAGTAACTTGCTCTGAACAGCCGTGCATTATGATCGAGAGGATTACTAGCAGATTTGCCTTCTTCATCAGCTGGGTGTCACTAGAGAAACATTTCTTTGTGTTCCCACTGTTCTAATGTGTCATGAGTTGTGGACCATGCTTCATTGTCTGCCTTGTTCAGTGCTAAGGTTTGTGATTTCTGCGTTACAACACCATCCTGACCCCCCCCCCCCCCCCCCCCCCCCCCCCCCCCCCACTCCCACCCAAACTATGATATTACAGCAAGTGAAAATGCTGTGATGTCAACTACAAAACACAGTTTTGTTTCATGCTATCGGTTCACCACATGTTGGAACCATGGGAATAGCAGTCGTGATATGGGTGGTGAAAGTGTCTTTATCTGTGTTCGAAAGCAGTTAAAGAGGCAGCATGAAACTGACCTTTAATTGGTAGTCAGTGACCAAAAGAAAGGGGAAAAAAAGGAAAGCTCGCTGACATTGGCTGTAAAAATAAAACGGTAGTGATTACCTGTCCACAGTACCTATTGAAATGCACAGAAAGGTATCCTTTTTCTTCAGTTTGGACAGGTAAGTATGGAAAAAAAAGAAATTTTACTCCTGTACTCTAAAGTGAAAGTAGAAATGAAATGAGGCAGGGAACAATAAAGAACAAGAAGTGTGTTGTAAGCAGAATTCCTTTTGAGTTGTGGGCGTGTATTTGTTTCATCATGGGAGCAAGAGTCACCCTACTTGTTTATTTCCTATGAAGTTTTTTTAATATTTTTTTTAATTAAATGCTTACATGTCCAAACGTTAGGATGCCCTCCCCCCCTCCCTGCTTGGTTGGAAAAGAGGTGAAAAATAACTCATTCAGAGTTAAATGATGTTAGCTCACTAAGGGCAATCACTCTGACTGCCACAGTGGAACAGATGGTTTCAGAGTGACTGCAGGCGGAAATTGAAAAAATTAAAAGAATAATTACCATGCTGCCAACAGAAGAACAGATAAATTACAAGACAAACACTGTGTGTTTCAACCTCTTTGGTCTTTTTCAAACAAGAAAAACATTCAAGACAATGAAAATGGACAGTCACTTATCTCCTCAGATTGGGCCCTCTGCATTGCTTGACAAGTTACTAATGTAAGCCTCCAAGATGAAAGACTGGCATAACAAATGAAGGCTCCTGTTCCATGCTGCCTTTCATATGCATTGCCATATGTGCATATCAGCTTGGCCCAGGTGCAGTCCGCCTTGCCTGACAAATCGTTTAACATAGGCCATTTGTTCTATCAAATCTCAAAGGCTGACTCGACAAAGGAAGGCCTGTTCCATGCTGTGTCTGATTTCATATGCATTGCATTATTGCAGTGTGCACAGATTAGCTTGGCCATGGTGTAGTCTGCATTACCTGACAAATTGTTTCATGCAGGCTGCCTGTTCAGCAAACATCATAGACTGACTTGGACAAATGCTGTGTCTGATTTCACATGTGTTGCATTATTGCCGTGTGCACAGATCAGCTTGGCCAAGGTGCAGTATCTGATCCTGGACGAGGCAGATCGCATGCTGGATCTCGGGTTTGAACCTCATATCCGCCGGCTGGTGGACACAATGGGCATGCCACCCAAGACGGAGCGCCAGACCCTGATGTTCAGCGCCACCTTCAAGGAGGAGATCCAGAAGCTGGCGTCGGATTTTCTGAACGACTATCTGTTCATCACGGTGGGCATTGTGGGTGGGGCCTGCTCCGATGTCACGCAGACCTTCCTGGAGGTGGACCAGGTGCAGAAACGAGAGATCCTCTGTGAGATCCTCAATGACATGGGTAAGTAAACACTGAATGTTTTTTTTTTCTTCTCTGTGTGTGAGACTTGTTAGTCATTAAATTGTGTAGGTAAGCAGAACTGGTGACTTGCAGTGTCTAACGGTTTACTGACATGGACAGGGAGAGCTTTAGAATGTCATTACAACAGTGTATCATGGTTAGGATTTTGTACATTTATAGTGTTCATCATTGACTCAGATTACAGATTCTACAGAATTGCAGTCCATTGTTATTTGAAAGGTAAGTATTTTGGATTTGTATTTGAAAGGTAAGTATTTTGGATTTTCATATTCTTCAGGAATTAAAATTCTCAGCTATTTTGAATGCAGCATTGGAAACATACTTTTTGCCAGTTGAGCTATGTCAAATTTTTATTGAAAAGAAATAGCATAAAGATCAGCCATTAATTCCTGTTTGTGGTACTTTCTTTCCTGAGTTGCTATCATGACTGCATGCAAAAGATGGACATTGTCAGCTTGGGAACTGTTCAAAACAAATGACAAGCCCAGAAGTTTGAGGATTCAATAGTTTACATAAAGTGGAGATGGGTGTGGATGGCAGGAGAAGTGAACAAGATGAAGGAAAGCGAGGCAGACATATTCTTAAAGTATTGCGACCATGTCATTCCTTTAATTGTAATGCTGTCAAAGCAGTAATGGGTCCAAAGGTTACATTGCTTTGAATAATTGTTTAAAAATGGCCCCAAAATGATAGCCATTCTAAAAAAATGTTTAGAATGGCTCAGTTGAGACAGATTAAAACCCCCCTCCGGGGGTTGCGACCTTGTCGTGGTCGGAGGGCTTGCGCGGTCCAGTGATCCCTTAGGCTTTGCTGGCGGGGCATCAATACTTGGAGATAGGCTGTTTTTTTCAAACTGCTTCTAGGTCCGAAAAGCCAAGATGCTGTCTGGCCTAAGCGTAACGTGGTAAGGAGTTGATGCCCCTGGTAGGGCTTCCCATGTCAGATAGGCTAAGGGTGAGGATCCTGACTAAGAGTAACCCGCCTTTCTCCTTTTCTTGTTTTCTGCCTTCCTTATTTGGCCCTTTTCTATCTTCGTCTCCCCTTCAAGTCTTCTTTTCCACACTCCTTTTCTCTCTGTGGTCTCCTTAAGATTTGCCGTGCGGTGCGACCTGTGTCGGAGGGGAATGAGATCCTGGCGATTGAGAGGGCCAGCGCTCTCAACACATCACTTTGGCTCGGACCTCTCCTAGACAGGGAGTACACTTTGGCCCGGGTGTACTAATCGGCTCCCCTTCTTGGGGCTGGGTCAAGACAGGCAGTTCCCCTGCTGGCCATGTGAACCCCTGCAGTGCTCAGCTCTCTGTCCCCGGGAGTTGAGCATGATCAGGGGGGATAGGGTTGGTGGTTTCTGTTTGTCGTATATCTCTCCCGAAGCCTGGAAGGGGTCAAGACATTGGTTTCTTGGCCCTGGCCCCTTAGTTGGACTCCAAGGTGGGTGGGTAACGGAGAGATGAAACATAACAATATAATGGCTTTTTCAAAAAACATCCCCCCAAGAAGAAGAGGAAGGCAGCATCCCTTATTTCAGGGGATTTCGATTCTGACAGCGATTCCGATACAGAAGTACGACAGAGGACAGGTTTCTGGGCTTCCTGGCTCGTGATGGAAGGGACGGAGCAGGAAAGACCCCTTTCAGCTCTGAGCCCTTTTGCTATCCAAAAGGGCTTTCAAGGTATAGCAGGTGACCCTCGGTCCATCAAGAGGTTGAGGAATGGCTCGTTTCTTATTCAATGTAGATCACAAAAACAATCTGAACAGCTGCTGAGGGCAACTAAACTTGTGGACAGGGAGATCAAGGTGACTCCCCACAAACAGTTGAATTCGTCGAAGGGAGTGATTCGCTGCCCACGGTGTTCAGAGCAAGTTACTTGGTTTTGAGTCGCAGGGGAGTTTACAGCTGCAGAGACCAAGCTGTGAATGCAGGTGAGGGAAAGGAATGTTTTCTGCAGGCCGCTCCACACCAGCCAGCTAACCGCACTGTATTCGGCCAACTGAATGTCATCTGTGCATAGCTGGTCTGGCAGCAATGCGTTCGGCAAGGTTGAGCGGCCATTACAAATGGGGCTGTAGGTTTGATAATTAGTTATTGTCATGAAAAATGTAATATATCTGCACTATTGAGATGACTGAATTGGCGAATTCCAACAATTCTTTTAATACCGAACTCGACTGGGTTTATTTTCTTGTAGATAACATAGATGCCGCATGAAAGCTTGTACGCAAGTGGTCAGGCAATATTAGAACAATGACAACAAACACAATATTGTGCAAAAATGACGTCATCACTTTCTGGGAAGTTAATTTTCCATAGTTAAGTAGTACACAAGTTTGATACATGCCTCTGCTCAGACTACAGCAACAAAAATATTGGATTACAAATGTGTAAAGCCTTGTTTGTTTGCCCTTTCACTAAGTGTCTCAATAAGGACGGAAATGTAAAGCTGTGCCCATGCCGCGATTTATCAGGTGTCTCCGAGGCAGAGATCAAAACGGAGCTGGCGTCCCAGGGTGTGACGGAGGTGCGCAGGGCGACGGTAAAGAAAGGTTCAGAAAGAGTGGCCACCAACACCCTCTTTCTGACATTCTGCAACCCTGTGCTGCCTCCGGTCATCAAAGTTGGTTACCTGAATGTTCGTGTTCAGCTGTATGTGCCGTCCCCGTTGAGGTGCTTCAGATGCCATAGGTTTGGCCATGTCAGAGACCGCTGTTCTGGGCAGGAGGTGTGCGGTGTTTGTTGCAAGGCGACCCATGATGGGCCGTGTAAAGATCCGGCACATTGTGCTAACTGCGGTGGCGATCATCCCTCCTCTTAACGAAACTGTCCTCTTTGGATTCAGGAATCCGCAATACAAAGAATAAAAACAGAAAAGAAGATCTCGTTTTTGAAGCCCGGAAACAGGTTGTGGGCAATCAGACGCCGACAGCTTCTTCCTATGCTTCGGCCGTGAAGAAAGTTCCCACAGTTCCTACTCGGTCAGTCTGCTGCCAGACTGATGACTTCACTTTTTCGAAAACATTGCAAGGACGAATTGTCAGCTCTGGTGGAAGCAGGTCCACCACCTTCCAACCCAAAGTGACTGCCCCTGGTGGAGGCAAAAAATCCGCCACCCTCAGACTGCCCAGCAGTCTACAACATCTGCTGCTGGGCAGATTAAAAAACCAGCAATCCCGCCTCGAACCCCTCTGTCCAGTGCCCGTGCGGGCAAGGGAGTTCCACCCAGTGTGGAGATGGTGGAGATGAAGAAGAAACCTCCACCGTCTCCCAAATCCAGACCCTCTTCACCTGTTGGCAAGTCTGCCAGCAGGTCAGTAGACCAACACAGTCCAGTGAAACTAAATAATAAATTCTCTCCATTGGACGCAGACGTTGAGGAGGAGATGACCTGATCTCTCTCCTTTTTGCCCTCTGCACCATGGATAATACAATATTCCATTGGAATATCCGTGGACTAAATTCCAACTTTGAGGAGCTGCAGCTTCTGTGTCAATCTATAAAACCTTCTGTCGTGGCTCTTCAGGAAACTCAAATTCAAAGCCAGAAGACCTTCACTCTTTCTGGCTTTAATTTTCTTTCAAAACCTGCACAACCATCCACGTTGGGACTGTCGGGCGGTGTTGCCCTTCTCCTACACAAAACTTTGCTGTATAGTCCTGTTGATCTGTCTACCTCCCTTCAGGCTGTAGCTGCGAGAGTCACTCTCCACAAGACTGTGACAATCTGTTCCCTTTATCTTCCACCTTCTGTCCCGGTTTGTCGTCATGACCTTGTCAGTCTGATAGGTGAACTTCCTCGACCTTTTTGCTGTTGGGTGATTTTAACGGTCACAATCCTCTTTGGGGTAGTGTCAGCGCGTCATCCAGAGGTCTGCTAATTGAGGATGTCCTTTCGGATTTGGATTTGTGTGTCTGAACGACGGATCTGCAACTTACCTCCACTCTTCCACAGGTTCACTTTCGTGTTTAGATTTGTCGGTTTGTGACCCCTCGCTGGTGCTGGACTATGAGTGGTCTGTCCATGACGATCTGCACGGAAGTGACCATTTCCCTGTCCTTCTACAACCCGTAATAAACTGAACACGTCTCTGTCTCTCAACATCTAAATTATAAGAAAGCAAACTGGGATCTATTTGCAGCCACTATTTCTACGGAATTCCAGGATACTGATTTTCTTCAGAGTCCGGACCCAGCAGAATCACTAACACTATGATCAAGTGTGCTAAAGCTTGTATTCCAGTGTCTTCCGATAAACTTCAAATGCCAAAAACACCCTGGTTTGATTCAGACTGCCAACAAATTTCCAAAGTTCGAAAACGGGCTCAGCATCAGGTGTACCAACGACCTTCGGGTCCAACGCTCGAGCCCATCAGAAACTCCGTGCTAAATCAAGACACACTTTTAAAATCAGTAAACGTCGGTCCTGGAGAAGCTTCTGCTCCAGGCTGACATCGAAAACTTCCAAGAAAAAAGTGTGGAACATCATTAAGAAAATCAAAGGGAAGAACACCTGTCCCACTGTGAACCATCTCAAGTTTTCGGATTCTTTAATAACAGAGAAGAAAGCAGTTGCTAATCTGCTTGCTTCAACCATTGAAAAGAATTCCTCCTCTTCTAACAAATCAGCCACTTTTGTCAAAAACAAAGCCCTTAAAGAAAAATCACCCTGCAACTTTTCGTCAGACAACATGGAAGACTACAATCTTCCTTTCACGTTAAACGAGCTGAAATCTGCCTTACTCTCTTGCAGCGATTCCTCTCCAGGTCTAGATGAAATCCATTATCAACTCTTGAAACATCTTCCGCAAATAGGTCTGAACATCCTGCTACAGGTATACAACCATGTGTGGACTACTGGTTTCTTTCCACCTTCTTGGCGGAAAGCCCTCATTATTCCAATTCCCAAACCTGGAAAAGATCTTCCTAACCCATCAAACTACCGTCCCATAGCTTTGACCAGCTGTATCTGTAAATTGATGGAGAAAATGGTCAATGCTAGGCTCATGTGGAAACTCGAAACGGATGGCCTTCTGGCGAAAGAACAGTGTGGTTTCCGCAAACATCGGTCTACAGTTGACCATTTGATTCGTCTGGAATCTACACTTCGGAACGCCTTTCTGAACAAACAGCATGCAGTGGCAATTTTCTTTGACTTGGAGAAGGCCTACGATACCACCTGGAAGTCAGGGATACTTCATGATCTCCATGATCTGGGTTTTCGAGGTCATCTTCCGCTTTTCATTCAAAATTTTTTGGGAGAACGACAGTTTTCAGGTCCGGGTAGGCACACTCTCTCTGATGTCCACGAGCAGGAGTTGGGTGTTCCACAGGGGAGCATACTGTCTCCTGCCCTCTTTAGTATTAAGATCAACAACATTGTTCAATCAGTCCAGCAGGGTTCAGACTGCTCATTGTTTGTGGATGATTTCGCTGTCTACGCAACTGGAAGCCTGTACCCGAGTGTCCAGCGCAGGCTCCAGCTTTGCGTGGATAAAATCCATCAGTGGGCGGATGAAAACGGTTTCACCTTTTCTGCTTCAAAGACCCAGTGTATTCACTTCCATAATTTCCGTCAGTTTTTTCCAGATCCTGAAATTCAAGTCGGGAAATCTCCCATTCCAGCTGTTAAAGAGGCCAAATTTCTGGGAGTCATTTTTGACCAGAAACTTAACTTTCTCAGCCACATCAAAAACCTCAAAACTGCTTGCCAGAAAGCACTGAATATTCTGCGGGTCGTAGCGCACACCGACTGGGGCGCTGATAAGAAAACTTTGCTGCACCTCTACAGAGCCTTGGTCCATTCCAAACTGGACTACGGTTGTGCTGTGTACGGCTCCGCAAGATCGTCTTACCTCAAACTCTTGGACCCTATCCACCATCAAGGGCTTCGTCTCTGTCTTGGAGCATTCCGCACCACCCCTGTGTACAGCCTGTACGCAGAGGCAGGTGAACCTTCACTGTCCAACCGCAGGCTGAAACTGTCTTTGAATTATTATATCCGACTGTTCTCAGAACCAGAAAACCCTGCCTATGACTGTGTCTTTGACCCTCCCTTCCAAAGTAAGTTTGAAAACAACCCAAAATGTATTCCGCCGTTTGGTCTTCGTATGCAGCCTCATGTGCGGAATGCAGGTCTAGACCTGGGAGTAGTTTCCGATTTTTCCAAGTTTCCGGATCAACCTCCGTGGACCTTTTTCACACCAGAGATTCGTTTCGATCTTGCAGCTTTTCGCAAAGAGTCTACCAGCTCTCTGGCGTACAAGGCTTTGTATGCTGAGCTCTGTTCCAAATTCCCATCCTATCAAAAAGTTTTCACTGACGGTTCCAAGTCTGAGGATGGAGTGGCCTGTGCAGCCTACTGCCCTGGGGCTCCTTCTCAGATACTGTTGGAACATATACATTCAGATGCTTCTGTCTATTCCGCTGAACTTACTGCTCTGGTACTGGCTTTGAAGATAATCTCACATTCTTCGAAGAGGGACTTTCTGGTTCTGTCGGATTCGCTGTCAGCTTTGGAGGCCATAGCTGGCCGCAACCTTCAGCATCCAGAACTTTTACTTTTTTTTTGAACTTTTTAGCAAGTTGAAGGCGGACGGTTACAACATTACTCTTGCTTGGGTTCCTGGTCATGTTGGCATCGGCGGGAACGAAATGGTTGATCGTTTAGCCAAGAACGCCACAAGAGAGAAACTGTCCAACACTTACATTCCCTGCTCAGATGTGAAACCCAAAATTAACGATTATGTGAGAGACCTCTGGCAGGAGGATTGGAACACACAGACGAATAACAAACTCTTTCAGATCCGTCCAAACCTTAAGGACTTCCTCCCATCTACGTCGGGTGGTCGTAAAGAGGAAACGGTTCTGTGCCGGCTGCACACCGGCCATTCGTATTTTACCCATTCGTACCTTTTAAAGAGTGAAGAAGCTCCGTGGTGCATTCCATGTCATGCACCACTCACAATGAAACATGTTCTTTTAGAATGTTGGGATTTGCACGATGTGAGACACAAACATTTTACAGCAGAGTCCATGAAGATCCTGTTTAGGGATCCTGTTGCCTGACGTGATCCTCGAGTTTTTGAGAGAGATTAACATTTTTCATCTGATTTAAGATTTTACGGAAGAAAGATTTTTAACGAAGTTTCTGGTGCGTTTCTAGACGATGTCATTTAAAGAGATGTGTGAAAGGTGTTTTTTTTTTTTTTTAATTTTTTTTTTTTTGACTGGCGAGTTGATTTTAACGTGGTGACAGCCCTGATGTGGCCCTTTGCGGTCGGCTGGGCTATAAGTAACATTATCTTATCTTATCCTAGATTAAAACCCTTTCTCAGTCCATGTCTCCCAGAATGACGATCTGAGTCGCAGACATTCATTTCTTCTAACACGCTGGTTGGGCTAAAAGCAACATTTTATCACCCAATAAATTTTATGACCTTTGATGCCTCAAAACAGTTGGAAAGTACTGGGGATGTATACAGGCTCTATAGTATTTGGATCTTTTGCCCTGTCCTTAGAAGACTGTACACAGGCTGTGACAGTGGTCCATTCCAGGATGGTGTAAGGTGTTTAAAGCAAAGGTGTGTTCAAATGGAAGTTGTGGAGGAAGCATCAGTTAAAATTTTAAGTTGCCTCAGTTAAAAAGGGCCCATGTAACGCTGAAGAAAACACCAGTTGTACATGTCTCCAAGGCTTTGAGTGTGTGTGCAGGGACTGACAAGGTGCTGGTGTTTGTGGGTCAGAAGCGTAACGCGGACTTCCTGGCCTCCTTCCTGTCCCAGTCTGGCTACCCCACCACCAGCATTCATGGGTCAGTAGGAGGCAGTGGGTAGGGCCAGGAGGGGTGTGACAGCAAGGGCGAGAAAGAAACTGAGCAGACCTTCCATGGTCGCAAATCTCGAGTTTCACTGTTCTAAACAGGTTTCATGAAAACTCCACATTTGTGTGCTTACTCTTCTAGAAAATATTGGTACAAAAGTTTTGCCATTGTAATATTGATACAAAAGTTTTGCCATTGTAATATTGGTACAAAAGTTTTGCTATTGTAAGATTGGCACAAAAGTTTTGCCATTGTTAATAATGGTACAAAAGCTTTACTATTGTAATATTGGTACAAAAGTTTCGCCATTGTAATATTGGTTCAAAAGCTTCGGCATTGTAATGGCACAAAAGTTTTGCTGTTGTAATATTTGCACAAAAGCTTTGCTATTGTAATATTTGCATGAAGTTTTGCTGTTGTAATATTGGCACAAAAGTTTTGCCATTGTAATATTGGCACAAAAGTTTTGCCTTTGTTAAAAGGGCACTCGGGGAGAATGCAACAGCCTCTGCCAGAGCCAGTCTGACCAGCTAAATTGGTTTGTTAACCAGATCAGCACCATGCATGAAGTGTGTGGATGTCTGCAGATCTAAGAAGCCTGGATTCCCATTGATGTCCATGCATTATTTCTGGATAAATTTGTGGAAATGTTGAAAAGTATCCCATCTTGGAGGATTAGAGCTGGTGGAGTGGTCTTAGATCAGCCCTTTGATCACTGCACCAAAACTTGCTTTGTCCTTCCTTGAACCAGATACTGTGTTTCCTCCTAGTGTGGATGAATTGAAATTGAGAATGCAAGTTTGGTTTAGTCCTCAGGTGAGAAAGAAATGGGATAGTTGATTCCTATGCACCTCGCTTATTTTGTCCGTCAGCAAGATGAGGCATAAACTCGGTATGCAGTAAACTGACTTGACTTATCTTACAAGATGGAGTGCAGCTCAGGGAGAAGGCCAGGACGGGATAGGGGGTGTGGATGTGGATCACCTGGGGGATCCTGGATCCCTCAGCCAGTGGAGGGTGTATTGTCCGCTGAACATGAGGAACAGGGTGAAGTGACTGTCAAGCAGTGTCTTTGATGTCACGTATGTTCATGGAATGTAGAGCATTGAGGGATTTAAACATTTTGTATGTTCATGTCTTGCTGGGGGGAAAGACTCCTGCAAACTAACTGTTTCCACTTACATCAACTATTATTCACACTTTAACCAACAGGACTAGAGGATCCTGATGAACTGTTAGTTGTGATGCCAGTGACTCCACAGAGATACGGGACAAGGAAGTGGTAAATAATAACAACAGCTGTGTGTTCAGCTTCAGGAGATAACTTATAATGGCAACCATGTGGTCAGTTCCTTTACAAGATCATAACTATCCAGCTCTGTCAGTGGAAATGAATGACTACAAACATACATAGAACACTGGCCAATGACCTGGTTGATTCTTTGCAGGGACCGTCTGCAGCGTGAGAGGGAGGAAGCACTGCGTGCCTTCAAGCAGGGCACGAGTTCCGTGCTGATTGCCACCAATGTGGCAGCCCGCGGCTTGGACATCCCGAGGTAGCCCATGTCATCAACTACGACATGCCCAATGATATCGATGAGTATGTGCACCGTATCGGGCGAACAGGTCGCTGTGGCAACCTGGGGAAGGCCACCAGCTTCTACAACCATGTCACCGACTATAATCTGGTGGGACACCTGGTGCGCATTTTGGCTGAGGTGAGTGGTGGTGTCTGCCCGTCATTTGGGCAATGAGAAGGTAGTACATATACAGTGCTGAGTGTTCACCACTGTGTGGGTCTGGGTTGAATAGCTGTGAGCATAATGACCGTTGCTGCACTTGCATGTGACAGCATGTTTATGATTGCTCCATTAACCAATGTTTTGCATGGATTATTTAAATGTTGATGACTGAAGGTGTGGATGGCAGATGGGTCTTGGTTGCCCTGTGTGTTGACGAAGGCTCAGTAGTGGTTGCCCTGTATGTTGACAAAGGCTCAGAAGTGGTTCATTGCCCTGTGTGTTGACGAAGGCTCAGAAGTGGTTGCCCTGTGTGTTGACGAAGGCTCTGTAGTGGTTTCCCTGTGTGTTGACGAAGGCTCAGAAGTGGTTGCTCTGTGTGTTGATGAAGGCTCAGTAGTGGTTGCCCTGTATGTTGACAAAGGCTCAGAAGTGGTTCATTGCCCTGTGTGTTGACGAAGGCTCAGTAGTGGTTGCCCTGTATGTTGACGAAGGCTCAGCAGTGGTTCATTGCCCTGTGTGTTGACGAAGGCTCAGTAGTGGTTGCCCTGTATGTTGACGAAGGCTCAGCAGTGGTTCATTGCCCTGTGTGTTGACGAAGGCTCAGCAGTGGTTCATTGCCCAGTGTGTTGACGAAGGCTCAGAAGTGGTTGCTCTGTGTGTTGATGAAGGCTCAGCAGTGGTTCCTTGCCCTGTGTGTTGATGAAGGCTCACAAGTGGTTCATTGCCTGTGTGTTGATGAAGGCTCACAAGTGGTTCGTTGCCCTGTGTGTTGATGAAGGCTCACAAGTGGTTCATTGCCCAGTGTGTTGACGAAGGCTCAGAAGTGGTTCATTGCCCAGTGTGTTGATGAAGGCTCAGAAGTGGTTGCCCTGTGTGTTGACGAAGACTCAGCAGTGGTTCATTGCCCAGTGTGTTTGACGAAGGCTCGGAAGTGGTTCATTGCCCTGTGTGTTGACGAAGGCTCAGAAGTGGTTGCCCTGTGTGTTGACGAAGGCTCAGAAGTGGTTGCCCTGTGTGTTGACGAAGGCTCAGAAGTGGTTGCCCTGTGTGTTGACGAAGGCTCGGAAGTGGTTCATTGCCCAGTGTGTTGACGAAGGCTCAGAAGTGGTTCCTTGCCCTGTGTGTTGATGAAGGCTCAGAAGTGGTTCATTGCCCTGTGTGTTGACGAAGGCTCAGAAGTGGTTCATTGCCCTGTGTGTTGACAAAGGCTCAGCAGTGGTTCATTGCCCAGTGTGTTGACGAAGGCTCAGAAGTGGTTCATTGCCCTGTGTGTTGACGAATGCTCAGAAGTGGTTGCCCTGTGTGTTGACGAAGGCTCTGTAGTGGTTTCCCTGTGTGTTGACGAAGGCTCAGAAGTGGTTCATTGCCCTGTGTGTTGACGAAGGCTCAGAAGTGGTTGCCCTGTGTGTTGACGAAGGCTCAGTAGTGGTTGCTCTGTGTGTTGTCAAAGGCTCTGTAGTGGTTGTTGCCCAGTGTGTTGACAAAGGCTCAGTGGTGGTTGTCATGTGTGTTGACGAAGGCTCAGTAGTGGTTGCCCTGTGTGTTGTCAAAGGCTCTGTAGTGGTTGTTGCCCAGTGTGTTGACAAAGGCTCAGTGGTGGTTGTCCTGTGTGTTGAAGGCTCAGTAGTGGTTGCAATGTGTGTTGACGAAGGCTCAGAAGTGGATGCCCTGTGTGTTGACAAAGGCTCAGAAGTGGATGCCCTGTGTGTTGACGAAGGCTCAGAAGTGGTTGTCCTGTGTGTTGACGAAGGCTCAGTAGTGGTTGCCCTGTGTGTTGACGAAGGCTCAGTAGTGGTTGCCCGGTGTGTTGACAAAGGCTCAGTGGTGGTTGTCGTGTGTGTTGATGAAGACTCGGTAGTGGTTGTCGTGTGTGTTGACGAAGGCTCAGTAGTGGTTGCCCTGTGTGTTGACGAAGGCTCGGTAGTGGTTGCAATGTGTGTTGACGAAGGCTCGGTAGTGGTGGTCTTGTGTGTTGACGAAGGCTAAGTAGTGGTTGCCCTATGTGTTGACGAAGGCTCAGTAGTAGTTTCTTGTCCAGTCTGTTGACAAAGGCTCAGTAGTGGTGCCCTGTGTGTTGACGAAGGCTCGGTGGTGGTTTCCTGTCCAGTGTGTTGACAAAGGCTTGGTAGTGGTTGCCCTGTGTGTTGGCGAAGGCTCAGTAGTGGTTCATTGCCCCGGTGTGTTGATGAAGGCTCAGTAGTGGTTCCTTGCCCTGTGTGTTGACAAAGGCTCAGTAGTGGTTCATTGCCCTGTGTGTTGATGAAGGCTCAGTAGTGGTTCATTGCCCCGTGTGTTGATGAAGGCTCAGTAGTGGTTCATTGCCCTGTGTGTTGATGAAGGCTCAGTAGTGGTTCATTGCCCTGTGTGTTGATGAAGGCTCAGTAGTGGTTCATTGCCCTGTGTGTTGATGAAGGCTCAGTAGTGGTTCATTGCCCTGTGTGTTGATGAAGGCTCAGTAGTGGTTCATTGCCCCGTGTGTTGATGAAGGCTCAGTAGTGGTTCATTGCCCTGTGTGTTGACGAAGGCTCGGTAGTGGTTGCCCTGTGTGTTGACGAAGGCTCGGTAGTGGTTGCCCTGTGTGTTGACGAAGGCTCAGTAGTGGTTCATTGCCTGTGTGTTGATGAAGGCTCAGTAGTGGTTCATTGCCCCGTGTGTTGATGAAGGCTCAGTAGTGGTTCATTGCCCTGTGTGTTGACGAAGGCTCGGTAGTGGTTGCCCTGTGTGTTGACGAAGGCTCGGTAGTGGTTGCCCTGTGTGTTGACGAAGGCTCGGTAGTGGTTGCAATGTGTGTTTGACGATGGCTCAGTAGTGGTTGCCCTGTGTGTTGACGAAGGCTCTGTAGTGGTTGCCCTGTGTGTTGACGAAGGCTCAGTAGTGGTTGTCCTGTGTGTTGACAAAGGCTCAGTAGTGGTTGTCCTGTGTGTTGACAAAGGCTCAGTAGTGGTTGCCCTGTGTGTTGACGAAGGCTCAGTAGTGGTTGTCCTGTGTGTTGACAAAGGCTCAGTAGTGGTTGTCCTGTGTGTTGACAAAGGCTCAGTAGTGGTTGCCCTGTGTGTTGACGAAGGCTCAGTAGTGGTTGTCCTGTGTGTTGACAAAGGCTCAGTAGTGGTTGCCCTGTGTGTTGATGAAGGCTCTGTAGTGGTTGCCCGGTGTGTTGACAAAGGCTCAGTGGTGGTTGTACTGTGTGTTGACGAAGGCTCAGTAGGGGTTGTCCTGTGTGTTGACGAAGGCTCAGTAGTGGTTGTCCTGTGTGTTGACACAGGTTCAGTGGTTGTTGCCCTGTGTGTTGACAAAGGCTCAGTGGTGGTTGTCGTGTGTGTTGATGAAGGCTCAGTGGCTTTTCCTTGCCTAGTGTGTTGACGAAGGCTCGGTAGTGGTTGTCCTGTGTGTTGACGAAGGCTCAGTAGGGGTTGTCCTGTGTGTTGACGAAGGCTCAGTAGTGGTTGCCCAGTGTGTTGACAAAGGCTCAGTAGTGGTTGCCCGGTGTGTTGACAAAGGCTCAGTAGTGGTTGTACTGTGAGTTGACGAAGGCTCAGTAGTGGTGCCTTGTGTGTTGACAAAGGCTCAGTAGTGGTTGTACTGTGAGTTGACGAAGGCTCAGTAGTGGTTGTCCTATGTGTTGACAAAGGTTCAGTTGTGGTTGCCCTGTTTGTTGATGAAAGGTTGCCCTGTGTGTCGACGAAGGCTCGGTCATGGATGTTGTGCATGTTGCCAGGCACACAAGAGGTTCCAGAGTGGCTCTCGAAATACGCCTCCAGCCAAGGTATGGGTGGAGGCGGAGACAGAGGGAGGGGGGCAGGACGGTTTGCTAGCAAGGACATCCGCCCCAGGGGCAAGGTGAGTGAAGCAGTGCCATGACAGTGGGAAGATGTGTGTGTGTGTGGGAAGGATGTTTGGGCGGAGGACATGAGTGACCATGGGGGTGATGGCAGGCAACACGAAGGAGCGAGAGGGGCTACACCAGACGTTCATGGGTTTATTTTGAAGAGAATTTGCCTGCTGTTGCACCATAGCAGAGAATAATGTATATGCGTAGTTGATAGTGTGTTGTCAGTTACAGTATAATCATAGTGTTGCTTTGGAGATGGGAATATGGTTAGATTTGTTTTTCTAAACACATAGATCAGGGCTCGTAGTTTTCCATAAATTCATGATTTCATCAAATGCAAATATGAAAATTCATTTGAAAAAGGAAGGAGGATTGGCTTCAGTGAAGAAATAAAAGGAGGAAGAAGAGTGGCTGTGGAATCTGAAGAACGTGGGTGTGTTGCTGGTATGTTAGTAGATGACACCAAAGTAACAAAATGTTATTTAAAGGTCTAGGCTAGAATGGGCAGTCTGTCGACAAATTCGAAAATAATTTCACAGTTTGGCATCAGCAAGACTTGCTCGCATAAGTGAAATGGACAAATACTGTATGAACAAGTAGTTCTGGTCATGGTTGAACCAGAAAGGCAAGAGTTTTTTTTCCTCCTACAGCTTAAGTTTTGAAAAGTCAAGGGAGGGAGGGGAGGGCATTCCAGAGATCTTTGCAGATCCAGGGAAGAAACTTGGAAGGAAAAGAGGGTCATGGGGGTGAGGGTACTTGAACATGATGTCAGCAGTATGCTCAACCCATGGTAGTAGCAGGTAAACTTGGAATTAGCTGCCATGATTCTTGCGTTTTGTGATACCTTTACGTTGTATGCTGTCACTGTTTGGGCATTCTTCTTTTCTGTAATGGTGGAGTCTCCAGAATTCATATGTGCATTGGATCTAGTATGTCTAAATAGTTTGGGAAAACTTGGAAGTGCATTTCAGTGGGCTTCCTAGAAAATTGCAAAGCGATTTTCCAGTGTAATATTCCTAGAAATTGCAAAGCGATTTTCCAGTGTAATGCAAACTGTTGCTGGGCAAAAAGGCTCTTGTTTCTGAATGGGACACTGGCATTGAAAAGAACAGAATACCTGTTGATTGGAGGAGGTGGAGGAAACGTCTGTTTTGTTAAGTGAGGGCAATGAAGAGACTGAATGCACCTTAGAGTTACATGTGAAGACTTGGGTCTCCTTAAATTAACAAAGGAGGTTCTGCATTTTTGTGAGTGATGCTGAGTGGTTATTTGTGTGTGTGTGTTTGAATAGTGACATCTCCGCAGCTGCGTTCTATAGGTAAAAAACAAAATGGCTTGCTCTGCAGGAGACTGTGCCCATACTCCCGTCGGTGCCTCATCCCTAGACCCCACCAGGGGTCTTCTGCAGTACCTGGAACTCTGCCCTTGTTTCCTCCTCTGTATTTCAGATACCTTGCCTGCCAAAAAGTGGATGATGCACCACGTGACAGTTAAGAATGGTGGACGCTGACACCATTTTGAAATCAGGTTTTAAACTCTTTCCGGATGGAGGGGCAGCATGTCCACCATATTCTGGTAGAACTTCAGCAGTTTTGCTTCTCCTCAGTGGGAGAGTAAATGCAAGCTGGCTGTGGCTCTTTGGTGGCAGGGTAGGGAAAAAAAATGCATTTGAAAGTGGCCTTCGCACGTCTCTTTAAGTATACTTGTAGCAGTTGTTTAAGGTGCAAAACTAGCGTTTCATTTAACCGTAGGCACTTTTGATGGCAGTTGAGTTGCTTCCCATGTTATGGTTAGTCCTGTTTGGGAATGTAAAGTTCGAAAAGGCAATTTTTTCTCTCTTTTTTTTTGTGTGCGAATTTGAAATAAGTATAGATTGAAAATGCTTAATGTTGAGAGAAGTTCTTTGTCTGCTAGATCTTGCCAACAGGGATTCTGATGAGTCTTTTTTTGCCTCAAGAAAGTGACAGTAGTGGTGAAAGTGATGGAGATCATGTAGAAACGGCGTCAGAGCTGGATTTTACTTCAGTAGCCAGTACAAAGTGGATAGACTGACTGTGGTAGGGCCAGGGATGTTCGATGCTTGTCTTGGACTAGAGCTTGGGCAATTAAGTTACGAATACCAGAGCTAAACTCAGCATCCGTTTTTCATTAAGTACTCCACATCTGGTGTTGATTGCACTATATCTAGGGCTGCTAGACAGGTTTGCTTACAACTACTGACGAGTTTCTTGGAGGCAGGCTGGCCGGAAGATCAGGCAGAGGCATTGTCAGTCACAACAGTATTAGTCAGGGCTTAAAACGTTCCGCGTCTGGGCGGAATTCCGCGATTTCGGTTTGTCAAAAAAAAAAAAAAAAACCCCGACAGGAGCAAGGTATCCGTGATCGGCTTGCAAGCGTTCATAGCAACTGCGCGCAAGTTATGGCCCCTGATTATTCTTGGAAGAAGTTTCCGGTCGGACTTCCGGAAAAAACAAAATGGCGGAGCGCGCAGTCATTGTTCATCTTCTTCTTCCTTTTGACGAATCTGCAATTAAAAACAAGTGGAAATGGGAGTGGACGCTTCAGAAAGTTGACGAAGAAGTCATTGGAGACTTTCTTCGCAAAGTTATTGCACCAGGTTTAGCTTGGTGCAAACTGTGCTTAAGGGAAGTGTTACGGTGGTCGCGGGAAGAAAGCTCTTGATCACATTCGTTCAGCGAAGCACGTGTCAAACGTCAAGGCGCTGAGTGGAACTACAAGAAAGGTCACTGAAGACACTTTAGCAGCAGTAAAACGTTCCAGGATAGAACATTGCAATCCTGTGGGGAAAAGAGAGGGTGATACATAAAATGTGGAGAGTGCAAGCCAGGCGGGAGGCAGCAAGGAAAAAGATAGGGTTCAAACTAATCAAAGTCAAGTTGTCAGCAAGAAGGTGGATGAGAATGAAATAAAAATTGTAGAGTGTGAAAGCCAGACAGGAGAAAGCAAGGAAACAGCAGACAAAGATAGGGTTGAAATTCAAGTAAGCAAGAAGGTGGATGGCAAAGACAGTGCAGACAATGCAAGCAGCAAGAAGAAACAGAGTTCCTTGCTATGTTTCTTTAATGCCTCCACCACCCAAACACCCAAATGACAAAGCTGTGTGTGTGTGTCCTTGTGAAATCCTGTATTTCAGTGTTTATTATAATTTAGGAACTTCAAAATTTGACTTTCAGTGTGTGCTGATTCCACAAGTTTCTCATTTATCAAAATTTGGATATTGTGACTTTCAAAATGTGCTGATTCCGCAAGTTGATCTTTGTTATATGAGACTGAACTTCAAAGTGTTTGATGCAGTTACTGACTTTGTGTGCACCAACTTCAAACTTAATATTGTGTGATCATTTAAACCTGAAAAGTGAAACTTATTGAGCAACCCCAGAAGTGAGATTTCATCCAAAGATGGTGAAACACCTGTAAAACACTCAAGTTAAAGGGGGAGTGTTCATTTTATTATGTGTTTAACCCCTTCTCCCCTTGTCCCAAATATGTCTTCCTGTAATAATTATGTGTTTACAGCAATTTTTATGCACTAAATAACTCTTGAAATTATGTCCAGAAAGCGCGAAATGGCATAGATTTACACTCGGTTTTTAAAAAAATTTTCCCGGGGGAGCATGCCCCCGGACCCCCCCTAGTTTCAGTGTTTTTTTCCTCCTGTTTTAAGCCCTGATTAGTGCAACAATGTTAGGTGAATGACCGTTAAGATGATGTCTGCTAAAGGGAAGAAATCTGCGCGTGTGTCTGTACTTGTCCAAACCTGTCTGTGAAGAAGTTTGATTGGCCCAGCTGTTTTCTTTCAGCCGACGTCTTCACCTGACCTTGTGATGTTTGGAAATGGTTTTGTGGCTGTAGCAAACATTGAAGTGAACTTTCCAAGCATGTAGGTGTCAAAGAAAACCAAGGAGATGGAAGAAGTAGACCAAAATAATATATATTTTTTTTAGAAAGACAAAATAGAGAACACGTGGCAGCCTGATGTCGGGCATGATGCAGAGCCGATTGCATGGAGGAAACCGGCACATGAAGATCTGCTGAACCCCCAGCTAGGAGTTAGAACAGAGGACAAGTTAATGTTTCTAACCTCTCGTGGTACATTTGAGAGGGCAGAAGGGGGATGGGGTCATGCCAGGCCTGACTCCCCATTTTACCTTGAGGGACCATCGGACTTCCTTTTTCAAATCCTAGAATCAACACTGATGAAGTTGACAGTGTATCTTGTGTATGCCTAGTATCTTACTTTTACTCCATGATGAGGTTGACCATGCATCCCACTCTCTCGTGTTCATATGCCTTGAAATTCAGTTCTGTGTTCATTTTCCTTTTCAGTTTACCACAGAAGGCAACATAGGTGGTCAGGGAGATGCGTGGGGAGGTGTGGACAACACTGGGGATGATGAGAACTGGGACTGAGCAACACCGACCTCTATTTCCATAGTCCAGCAGTCAAAATGTCCATTATGTTCAGTGCACCAAAAGGATGGTGCTTTTTGTTTTTCCTTTTCACTGATTCATTATTTTCACATTGTACTGCTTGTGGACCATGGGAATATACTTGATAGGGTTTTTTGGTTTTGTTTTTTTAACATTTGTGATCCAGTTAAAATTTGAACAGGAGAGTTTTGAACATTTCAGTGAAGATGGAGGGAGATGAAGCAATGTTTTGCACCTCAAAAGAAGGGGGGGGGGGGGGGGGGGGGGGATCTAAATCCAGTGATACTTTGAATTAATGTTTACTTTGAAACAAGATCAGGATCTTGTTGATGTGAAAGAGATGGAATGAATGAAGATGTGGGAAACATGTTTTCTAACTTGAAAACGGATGGAAATGTGCTTTACGCATAAACGTTGCTGTTAACATTATTTCAGATGTTGAGTTAAAGTTCACAAATGCTGTTGCTTCTCTGCATGGTGAAGATTGTTACTTAAAAAGCTTGAGGTAACATTTTCATTAGCGGAAAGTCAAAGTACAGACTACTACTGGAAAGCTTGAAGGTGGTGGTTGCTGGAGAGCGTGAAAAATGGTGAAGGAAAAGCTTGGAAGTGACAGTTGTTATTGAAAAGCTTGAAGATTGTCAAAATTGAAGACAGGTGCTGGAAAGCTTGAAAAATGCTACTGAAATGCTTGAAGATAGATTACATGTGAAAATCTTGAATGAAAAGATTTTTTTACTGAGAAAGCTAGTCTGATGACATAGCATAGCTGCCAACTGTTACGGGAAAACCGGGACATAACGTTTTTTTAAAATTTGTCCCTATTTTCGTTGTTTGCTGAAAAAATTCCGGTTTATGAGTTTTCAAAAAAAAAAAGAAAAAAAAAAGCCCAAAATTAAATAAAAGAACGTTTGGCAACTGGTCCGACTGAACAGAAATCGTAAACTCGGAAGTCAGCATGAAAGGGGCATAACTAGACCCATTCCGCGCATGCGCATAGCTGCTGTTCAAATAGTCAACATGGCGTCTTCAAGTGGTAGCACGGAGAAAACCACAAAACCTAAACGATTCCAGCGGTATCTGCCAGCTTATAAATACAAATTTCCATGGGTCACTTCTTGCCCTTCAAAGGGTGAAAAGTTTGCTTTCTGCACCATGTGTCGATGTCCGGTGAATATTTCACATGGGGGAAGAAATGATCTGGCCGATCACGAGAAGACCACGAAGCACAAAAAAACAACGAAGCTGAGGAATCGGCAGCCGTAAAAAAAAACATGATGGTGGCAAAGGCCAATCTTCATGGCTCTTGCTATGAGCAAAAGTTCAGCCAGGAGTTTCTAAAGAAGGCCAAGTCCTCGACTGCACAAATAGTGAAAAAAAAACCCTAGATCTTTGAACACAGGCTGTCAACTCAGGGTGTGGGAGTAGTGGTTGGATCATGACGACTGGGGAGTGGGGAGTAGCTTGATGGAGCCTTAGAACTGGGGTGGGGGGCGATGGTAATTAAATGGAGCCGGAGGACTGGGGATGAAGTTGTTTGAGCAAAATTGTGGGGTACAGTTGATGAAACATAACTGTGTTATGTTGTTATTAATGAAACATGACTGTGGGGTGTAGTTGATGAAAGATGACTGTGGGGTATAGTTGATGAAACATGACTGTGGGGTATAGTTGATGGATCCTAAGTCCTATGGGGTGTAGTTGTGAGATCATAAGGGCAGAAGGGTGAAGTTGATGGAACTTGAACTGAAGAATGTGGGTGTAGCTGATGGAAGCCCAGGACTGTGAGTGCTGTTGATGGGGAGGGCAGAGCATCTTTTATGTTCATCCTACATCAATATGGAAGATAAAAAAGCTGTTTGGGTAAGTCTTATTTTGTGTGTTTTGTATATTAATCTATAGAAAAAAAAATATGGTGGCTACCTACATAAGAGGCTTTTTTTACACAAAATATTGCATTGTATGCAACATACTAATATGCATGCTTTGATATGGTTTAATAATAGGCTTGCTTTTGATTAGTTTTCCTATCAGGAGATGAAAAATATGCCTATCAGAGTGTAAAAAAGGCTTCAGCTTCAGGGGCTGCGCCCCCTGACCCCCGCTGATCAGGAGGGGGGCCAGCCCCCCTCCCGAACCCACCCCCCGTGAGGTGTTACTCTTTTTGACTCGGGGAGGTTGGCAGCTATGACATAGTTTGAAGTAGCGATAACAAGCTTGCAGATGGTGAAGCAAAACCTTCAAGGTTGTGTTTGAAAAGAACTTGTCGAATGGCTTAAAGTAGCAATTGTTTTGAAAGTGTGCATGTGGGCACAGTAATGCTGCCGAGAGGGCAGGAAAGATGAAACTCAGCAGTGCTTGAAGATTACTTGTTTCAAGTAAATATTGGTGCTTGAAAGCTAACTTGAAGACAGCTTCTGAAAAGCTTCAAGCAAAGATAGTTGCTTGAAAGCTTAAGCTGGGGAAAAATTGCAGAGTTGAACTGATTGTTCATGGAGTTCTTGACGAGATTTGCTGAAATGTTGGAAAGGCAGTTTCAGTAAGCCTACCAGAGCAATAGATGCTGAAAGGTAAGTGAAGAAATACCATCAGAATGGAAGAACGGTGTCTTGGCAAATGGTGGTTTGAACGGTTTTAGTGAAAACCCTCACTGCCTGTTGCAGTTGTCAAATACAGTTGGTTGGATTTTGCATTGCCATTGATGAGTGAAATGGTGGTAATTCTCTACTGGCATTTCATTATCCCTGACACCTGTGATATTTGGAGTTTGAGGCATCGGGTACTTCACCTTGAGGCAGTTATTCTCTACATTTTATAAACCAGTTGTGCCATTTTAAAATACCGTTTTTCCCATTTTTCACCTCATTGCTTTCTAAAGCTTTCTAGAGCAGTCGCGTGGGGGTGGGGTTATGCTTGATTTTTGTTGGCATATTGCTCGTTTTGAAGAGGATGTCATGTCTGAATATGCTCTCATTTTTTAATGTGCCAAACGGGCTTGTTTTTCTTTTTCCATATGTTGAGTTTTATTGCCAAATAGATGACTTCCCCCCAAAACACCTTTTTTTTTGTGTGTGTGGTGTGTGTTGGCATGAAAATGGTTCGTTATAAATGTAATAAAGCAGTGAGGTTTGTTGACCGTCCTCAGCTGGGCACTGGGGGTCATCCAGCAAACACACCTTGCCAATGCCAGGTGACGGACAGCATTTCACAGAGGGATAGGAAGCCCTGACAATGTTGGAACACATGGCCAGCACATGATTTTTTTTTCTTTTAAGAAGTCAGTGGTCCAATGGCTGTAGCTTTGGCAAGACTGTGTTAGGACTGGGCTCTGTGAAAAGCGGGACCCACTGACTCTCCTGCCACTGTCCCTGAACTGAATCGGGCTGCGTTGGATGAACAGAGGTTTGCCAGCTGAAATATTCTTATCCCTGGAGCAAACTGAAGCAACCACCTCCAGTTCTGCAGCCCCAAGGCCTGACCATTGGACTACAGGCTGCTGTGCGTGGATGGCGTTTCTCACAAAGGTTCTGACTGCAGTACATGTTTTTATCAGTGGGTATGGAATTACAACGTATAATGAAGCATAGTAGGTTGAGTGTCCATGGTCAGATGTGAAAATTGAACCCTTGTTTTTGTAATTCCCAAACTGGGTATATCCACTCTTGGTTTTCTTTGAAGCATTAACATGCAAATCCATCCTGACTAGGTTTGGTTATGGCAGTTTGGTGCACACCCACGGTCTTACAATTCGATATGATTTGATCCTGACATGTTAAAGTCCTTGTGGGGATAGTACAGATATTTTCCCTGCCTTCTGAACGTTCTATGGAAGAAAGTAGCTCTTCTCCCTCACTCTTTTTCCTTATAGTCTGTTTTTCTCTCTTGCGTTACTGAAACTGTGTGTGTGTTTTTTGTTAATGACCACACGGGGCCCTTTCAGGCTGTTGCGAAAAAGAGAAAGGTCCAGTTCTGAAAAAGAGGGCGGCAAGAGGTCATGAAAGCTGAAGCATTGACATCTGTAGCTTCACCGGTGCTTGCAGGCTTGACAATTTTCTTGTTTTTCATGAACAAGTCTATTTTAGTTCAAAGGGACCAAATTTTCATGTGTGCTTTAAACAGTATGCACAAATCATCTCTTTTTTTTTGTGTGTGTGTGTCTCCCATTCATACTTCAGATCTCGCAGATCTAGTTATAAAGAACGATGCAGGGGCAGAAATGCCATGGTATAAAATTCATGATTCCCCAGTCACAGCAATACAGAAGACAAAAAAGAGACCTGTGACTGACACGAGTAATTTACATGTGGAAAAGATTTAACGCCAACAACAGACCACCAATCGACAATACACGACTTCGACAACACTCCCTGTACACGACTGATTTTTCATGGACAACTCCAAAATTGTTAAAACCATAGGTTTATTATGCCCTGGGTAGAAAGAATAATGGTACTGCAAAGCATAAAAAGTACTAAGAGGAAGGGGGAAAGGGTAAACAGCTGACGGGCAGGACAAAATAGCGGATGGGCAAATATATACAGTGCACATAATTTAATCGAAACAACAAAAATCGTAATACTGAATTAAAGTGGATGACCAGGGGAAAAAAAATGGAGTCCATGTCTACACAGGTTGGCGACTGGCTCCATTTTGCCTTGGTCTCGATCCGATGCCCACCGTGATTCCCCACCTCCCCTTTTCTCTCCTTCACCAACATCCACCCTCTCCTTTCACACATATTCCCCGTTCTCCCTTCTCAACTCCCAGTATTGTGAATGTAGCACGCGTGCTGTAATTCATGGAGTGAGGAGAAAACCCCGTGTTTCTTTCACTGGCTCGGATCTGGATCCTTGCTCCATAAATGCTGTGTAGCAAGGTCCTGCTGTAAAACGGCTGCCTGTCTTCAGGATCGAAATTTGAGAACCAGAAGACGAAGGGGGTGGTAAGCTGAAGACAGAACAGTTCTGCTTTTGACCTACAGCATTTCCAACCCCAAATGCATTTTCCATTGACGTAACTACAAACGTCCATATATCATATGGGTTTTATTCTGCAATTATTTATCATCCCAGTCATAAAATTACCCCTTATGCCCCATATTTGAAACAAACTTGACGTTTCTTTTTTTCTACAAAACTCCAAAACAATTTGGGGACATTTTTTCTGATTCGTGAGGGTTGCAGCTATGGCAAAATTTTTGGGGAATCCGTGTTTTCGCCATTGTGTAAGTTTGAAGTTTGCACTTGATCACCACAGGATTGTCTAGATCCTCTACAAATGAACTGCAATCATCTTGGAGTGTGCACTGAATACTGGTGATGGGAGGGCAGGTCGCTTCATCACAAACAACAAATGCCTACATACATCTCTCCTTCCATCCTGTACATGAGCATGGGTCACACAACTTCTATCACCTCAAATTACACGTCACCCCTTTTTTTCTTTAACCAAAGGGGAAGGAGGGGTATACAGCGGCAGGTCGAGTACAGACGGTTATCACAGTGATGCTGATCTGTTGTCTGACTACAGTCTGATAGTTTGTCATGCTACAGTCTGATAAAGCTGGTCTGTTCTACTACTGATGAAATTAATGGTCTGTTATCCTACAACAGTGATGACACTGGTCTGTTGTCCTACTAGTCTGTTAAGTGGTCTGTTGTCCTATAGTCGGATGAAGTCTGTTGTCTTACAACGGTCACATGAAGCTGGTCTGTTGTCCTACTACAGTCTGATAAGTGGTCTGTTGTCTTGTAACAATCTGGTGAAGCTCATCTGTCATCCCACTACAGTCCAGTGAAACTCGTCTGTTGCACATCATGGCAACCGACGAGGGAAATGTGGCAGCAGGTCAGGAAGTGCGGAGGGTGTTGAAGAGAAGCCGCTGTGCTGTGATCATACGACGGTGAGGGAGCGCCGGAAGTTGTACATGTGGCGTGGTTTTTCTTCACAGGGCAGACCCTGGGGGGTGACCAGGTAACTCCTCTCCCACAGGCACGTCTTTGCCTCGAATACGTTCCCTGTACAACACAGTACATGGCTTTCATACACCTGGTACACTGATGTCGGTGTTTGGAAAATGACAAAAACAAATTTTTGATTCTATATATATATGTGTGTGTGTATGAAAAATAATTTCAAGTTCTCCAACAAAGCAAGGCATTGCACCTTCAAACAATGCACAAATATATGCCGATTAAGCTATCTTATTTTGAAGGAAATTCATCATTGGTCTCTACCACTGTGATTACACCAGGCTTTTGCCGAAAGGGTTGATCACGGTGAGAGACGTGGTGTCTCAACAAAGTCAATGTTTGCAATCTCATCCAGAAGAAAGACCACATCCCACAACATGATCAACCCTTTCAGCAAAAGCCTGGCATAGTCATGGTGGCCGAGTACAGATGAATTTCCTACATTTTATTAATACACCAACGCGCACACACACACGCGCGCATTTGTACACGCATACACGCACACAAACGTACATACTCGCACACATACAAACCACTGGTAATTGACTGTCGTGCTGAAACTTTTGATGGCGATTTCAAAGGTAGTCAATGCTGGGAGGTTACTCTGTATTCTTTCTCTATGTCGATGCGCTAACTCACTGCTGCCTCGTCGATCACCTGGGCCCGTATGCATGAAGCCAAAGTATTCCCGGATAGTGACCTATTCCCGGATGACAGCCTATTCGGGGGAATAACGGTTTCAAATCGGTATGCATAGGAGGTCGGATAGGCTATCCGACCTCGCGAATCGGGAATAAAGTTATACCTGCTCCCTAGGTGGAATAACACCGCTGTCCGGAAATAGCGTGACTAAAAATGGCGGCGTTTTGGATTTTGCAGCTTCGACGGAGAAGGTTGTTGAGGAGGAAATCGACTTTTTCGGGACAGAACCCATCCCTTTGAATTTTTTTGACGATGTTGAGATAGTGAAAAAATTCAGATTCAGGCGTCGAGAGATCCTAGATTTGACGAACTTTATCGAATGTGATATCACAGTAACGAATCGGAAAGGCAGTCTGACCCCTTTGTTGCAAGTACTTGTGTCTCTGCGATATTTTGCATCATCAAGTTTCCAAGATGTATGTGCTGAATTAATTGGCATTGACCAATCTACCGTATCACGAGTTGTGTCTCGAGTCACTGACGCTTTGTGTCGCCGAGCACGCGAGGAAATCCGACTGCCTAATCAGCGCCAAGCCGACAAAACCAAAGGCAGATTCTTCAAGATTATGGATTTCCGAATGCAGTGGGTTACATAGATGGCACACAAATCCGGATTCCAGCTCCAAACGACCAAGAACACGAGTTTGTAAACAGAAAGGGATATCATTCCATCAACGTTCAGGTATGAGTATAGCATATTTGTTTTATTTCTTTTTCTGCCGATTTAAGCTTTTTTTTTAAGAGAGAAGGGTAACAATTTTAAAAGTCAAGAATCAACAATATAATTGATTAGGTGGCCATCTCCCCATTTTAAGAGGAGAGGGGGGGGGGGGGGGGGGGGGAGAGGATAAAGGAAAGGATTAAAGAAAGGGAGAGAAAAAAACAGAGGTGATAGAGAATAACAGACCCACAAAATGACAGATTCTTTTAAACAAGGTGAGAATGAGCTGGAAGTTGATATGCCAAAAAATAAAGGATACCTGTATTTAGGGTCCATTTTCACATGTACCATCTCATAAAAGGAACAGAAAGTAGACTGCGTCGCGGCAAAGAAAAGAAACGGCTTTTCCGGTGAATGGATTGTAAACACGGGAAGTAGGTCGAGAGTTCTAAAAATATCTCTCTTATCCAGATTCGGTATTCGCGGAAAGCTATTCCAACTCGGATATCGGGCCATGCATTGGAAATCGGGATAACCAGTATTCGGGAATATTACCTGAATAGCTTTTCGGGAATAGCAGCAATTCCGAAATAGGCTTTTCCGAATTACATGCATACGGGGCCTGGCGGGCGACGGGTTCAGTGCTTGGCACTGACGCGTCACCTGCCAGGTGACTGACGATTTACTCGAATTTTCACATGTAGCTGTGCGGTCTAAGGGAAACAATCTTGGTATCTACAGAAAGCTGATGATTTCCTCTATTAGGTTGTACTCTCCCTTGGTGTATATCTCGCGTTTAATTCTACTTTTTCGCACATATTATGGGATAGCTGGAGATAACTTTGGCTGCCGTGTTCATCATGTTGTTGGCAGCGAGTGGTAGCAAACAGAAACATCTCATTTCAAGAAGTAATTGAAAGAATAATGGAAGAACGATCAAATGAAGAACTGGAACTGTTTTCTGAACTTGCCGAATCGGACAGAGGATTTGAGCGACGATGGTGAGTTGCACATACCAATTGATGATGAAATTTTTGCATTTTTTCTACAAATATGTGACCGCAGCACTCTGTTTCAGGTTTGGATCATGCACACAGATGTGTGTGTGTGAAAGATGCATTGTTTTTATGTGTTTGCTACACATTGTGTTGACTATTGATCATATTGATTTTTCATCCATACCTACGTGGAGAAAAAGTTTTTGCTGATAGCTGTTTGCCTACACTTTTCAAACCAGTGGGAAGTGAAGTGTGTACTGAGCACAGGACTGTGGTATTTTTTTTCTAAAAGAACATGATTTGAAGTTTTCAAAAACATATTAGTTCTGTCTGTATATTTTTTGTAAAAATACCCAAAATAGTGCATCTTAGCGTGTCGCGGTTGTGGCAGAAAGCTGCATCTGCAATGAGTTAACCGTCTTTAATATGCACTTACCTGAGCTTAGTTACGCCGAAAACCCATCGGCAAGGT
This sequence comes from Conus ventricosus, assembly GCA_018398815.1. Taxonomy (NCBI): domain Eukaryota; kingdom Metazoa; phylum Mollusca; class Gastropoda; order Neogastropoda; family Conidae; genus Conus; species Conus ventricosus. The sequence goes on from CM031600.1 coordinate 77,475,310, forward strand.
AAGTAACTCCGTAATTTGAACATGGTTACCCAATTTAAAAATTAATTTAAAAGAGAGGAAAGGAAATAGTGAAATGAAAATAATTTTAAAAATTCCTACGAATATATATGTTGCTATATCATAAGTTTGAAGAATATCATATGAGCCATTTACTCGGGGAAAAAAAAAATCTTCTTCCGAATCATACCTGGAACATCATCCCAGTGGAAATCTAGGTCACTCCAAGCTTCATTACCCAGCACTTTCACTAAGTCTTATGCCGTAAATCCTACAAATCACAGTATCTTCATCACTAAATCTCGTTATAGAACGGCAGAAATCAATGTTAGCGATGGCGAAAAACAGCATTTCGACCACAAAACTTTAAAAATTCGTAACTCGAGAACTACGGCACATATCGACTCGTGGTTTTTTGCAAACGGAAGTAAATGGCCACAGGAAGAAGGAAGTCGCGTTCTCGCGAGACTTCCTTTTCTACGAGAAATATGGCGGCGCCCATTGTTGCCACGTGTTTTACCGGGCGCTGGCAGTTGCTCAGCGTTTTAGCCGTGTGATTTCCGGTTGGGCGCTAGCGGGTTCTCGCCTGTCAAGAGGGTTAACTGACCTCATACCGGAGGGGGAGATGGGAACATGCATTTTTATATTCTCATGAACATGACATTTTGCAATGTATGACTTGGGGGCTAAATACCCATTAAAAATGCTGGACCTGCAAGTGTGCCTTACTTTCTGAGATCGGCGATTTGTTACTTGAACTCCTAGATGTTAAAATGTTGCCTTTTGTATTTTTAGTTGAACACCAATGCTTATTGTGCACAGTTGAAGACCAGGACGACAAAAAAAATCCAAGTTTCTTATTAGCTCAACACAGCTGAAATCACCCAATTCAAGTTTCTCCAAGGTCAGTACTCACTTGAGGAATTTCTCAAAGGCATAGCTGGGTTTGGTGGTCTTGGATTTAAAGTCACTCTGGTGTCCGTTGCGATGCTGAGCTTCCTCAAACTTCTGGATGTCATAGCGACCAGCCCCCACTGGGTTCTGTAAAGAAAACCAAGGTTTAGCATTCTGTCATATGGCTAGCTTGGACAACCTCCTGGGTTCTGTAAGGGAAACCAAGGTTTAGCATTTTTTTTTTTATGGCTAGCTTGGACAACCTCCTGGGTTCTGTAAAGAAAACAAAGGTATAGCATTCTGTCATATGGCTAGCTTGGACAACCTCCTGGGTTCTGTAAAGAAAACAAAGGTTTAGCATTCTGTCATATGGCTAGCTTGGACGACAACCTGGGTTCTGTAAGGGAAACCAAGGTTTAGCATTCTTTTTTTTTTATGGCTAGCTTGGACAACCTCCTGGGTTCTGTAAGGGAAACCAAGGTTTAGCATTCTGTCATATGGCTAGCTTGGACAACCTCCTGGGTTCTGTAAGGGAAACCACGGTTTAGCATTCTGTCATATGGCTAGCTTGGACAACCTCCTGGGTTCTGTAAAGAAAACCAAGGTTTAGCATTCTGTCATATGGCTAGCTTGGACAACCTGGGTTCTGTAAAGAAAACCAAGATTTAGCGTTCTGTCATATGGCTAGCTTGGACAACCTGGGTTCTTTAAGGAAAACCAAGGTTTAGCGTTCTGTCATATGGCTGGCTTAAGACGACCTCCTACTAGGTTCTGTGATGAGGATGGTTTTAATATTGTGTCATCCAGCCAACTTCCCCCCCCCCCCCCCCAGGTTCTTTAACAAAGACTGAAGTTCACTGCTCATTGTTGTCATACACAAAACCTACTCCTAGGGTAGCCTGTAATTCTTTTACATTGAAAATCACATTCATACACATGCAGACATGCCTACCCCAAAATTTGCTCATCAGGAACAAATGTCTCAGAAATCAGGAACACAGGATTTTTGTCAGGAACAGACAGTTCAACCATGAGCGACGGAAAAGTCACACTTGCACACAGAGCAAAATCTGAATGTTTGCCCCTTCTGTCCAGGTCTTAAACAGGGCCACTTCTCGGAATAATCCGTTTTGAAAGCCTGCATTCGTCGTGGTTTTTTCACATCCCGTGGTGGAGTTTCAGAACGATCTTCAGACGAACCACACTGATCGCTTTGCTTCCTCTTGCTGGCCATTTTGAAACTTGAATGCCTGCACCTACTAGGCCTAGGCCTAGCACAGCCAGCGAGCTTGAAGTGAAGTGGGTCAACCAATCAGAAAACTTGGTTTACAAAGCGTTTCCCATTGCGCATGCTCGAACTCACACTTGGTGAAGGCAAGCCAAAATTCCCCCCCCCCCCCCCCCACGAAATTTTCCACGGCGATTTTTTTTCTCCGGAGCATACTTTCGATAACCGTACTTTCCGGACTAAGGGGATATTTTTACTTAGATCCGGATCAAATACGGCTGCTCAGGAACGGTAGGCAACTCTGCACATGTGCAGGAATGCACATACAGTTTGTGCACATACCAACAAAAAAAAGAAAATGAGGAAACAACTATTTATACATGTGCAGGAATACAAATAGTTTGTGTACATACAAGCAAGAAATATAAATGAGGAACAGTGGAAAATGTGAAATATCAAAACTTGCTCCATCTGCAATTGATGTGTGGAGTGATGAGGGGAGGTGTGCCTGACTCATGAAGGCCAGATCATGTCTTGTTGCAATTTCAAACTGGTGGTTTCATGCGGAATCTGTTGTGGCCTCGTCAACAGAATGCACTCTGGTTTTCCTTCACTCACAAAGTTGCCAGTAAAGAAGCGCTGGGCCCGGCGGTCGACACGTTCCGCAGAGGACAAGAAGCCAGGCTGTTTGTGGTTGTGAGGTTTGCTCAGCTGCCCAGGGTCGTAGGTGCCAGGGCCTGGGAAATTCTGCACACACACACCGCTCGGTTCAGCACTGTGAACTACACGCGCGTGAATCCAAGCATACAGGCACATGCAAAGGTGCATAAAGCACGCCTGCATGCACATTGCTGAAATAGTGACGCAGACAATGTTAGCTAGGTATCCCAGGCATGATGGGTTTGTGTGCAGTCGACATCTCTTACAGCTTATCATGAGACTCCCTTCCTCAACTTTTTTTGTTGTCGTTCATATGTATTAAAATTACTTCAGATTTATTTGTGTGGCTGAAACCTTGCACACCAGCTGCTGGCGTGGTGTATACATGGACCAGGTCTGTCTGCAGTGATGCCTCCTTAATGATGCTAAAGCCCAGTGACTGATGTTGCAAAACTTCTCTCCAAATTACAGTGATAAGTTTGCCATACCATTGGGAGAAAAACATCTGTGTATCGCACAGTAACAAGTTGCCTTTCTCTTAACCATGAAATAAAATACCTACATGGCACACTAACACTCTCCTATTCAGTTTATGCCTTCATACAAAACCCTTCATGGCAGACTAAAGCTAAAAGTTTTTTTTTCTTTTTTTTTTTTATAAGTTTGCATGTAAACCACAAAACGTGTATATACATATCGCTGAACAATTATATATATATATGCACATACACACGGACAATCATAAATGGATAAACAGACAACATTCAATAATCCATCGTTCATGCCAGTCCCAGACCATCTGAAGTGATGATTGAAGAGAATCAAAACTTTTTGTTGGCTGTCTATTCATGCATTATGATAAACAGAAAGGGTCATCAGATATCTTTTATTTTTTTAAAGTCTTTCCAAGACTGCACAGTAAACTGCCCACAACATTGATCATAGTTTACTGTAGAAAGGTAAAACGAACATGGAACAAGCGAGAAGCTTGGCAGCCAGTGGTAGCAATAAATATGCTGGTTCACTAAGACTCTACCATTGGGTCTGCACAGTGCTAAGCCATGTATAGATCCTAGATGCCTACAATCAGATTACATCTGGTTCACCCACCTTATTTTCACAATATTTTCTTTTGGACTGCAGGATTTTTCTGTTTGAAAGGTAGTACTTTTCTTTATGTCAGCACTCGCGTATTTATTTACTTTTTTGTTGTTGTAAATCTGTTTTCTGAGTACCCCAGCCGCTGAAAAACGGGCAAAGTGGACTCTCCCAGGCACTGCACCGGCCTCACCTGCTCTCTGGGGCACTGGGACATGACACTGTTGTAGATGCGCTCTGTCGGAGGTCGGGGGTACTGGGCCACCGTGCCGAACTTGCCCTTGCGCTGTTTGTGTTCTCCGTTCCACTCGTCCAGCGAAGATTTGAGGTCATACTGGCCTGGACCTAGGTTGGCTAATTTCTGAAAGAAGATTAGGGTGGGTTTTTTTCCTTCAAATTTATTCATTTATCGACATGAAACAAAAAAATGAATATGCTGGGTTTCCTTCTCTGTAAGTTTTGTGTTCACTCAAGTCGACAAATGCATTTTCTATACACTTGCTGTAAATACACCCACCATCAACACACCTACTGTCAACACACTCGTGGTCAACAAACGTACTGTCAACACACTCACGGAGACAAACGCACTGTCAACACACTCATAGTCAACAAACGCACTGTCAACACACTCATAGACAACAAACGCTCTGTCAACACACTCATAGTCAACAAACGCACTGTCAACACGCTCATAGTCAACAAACGCACTGTCAACATGCTAATAGTCAACAAATGTGCTGGCAACATACTCGGTCAACAAACGCACTGTCAAAACACTCGCAGTCAACAAACGCTCTGTCAACACTCTCACAGTCGACAAATGCACCCCTCCGGGGGTTGCGACCTTGTCGTGGTCGGAGGGCTTGCGTGGTCCAGTGATCCCTTAGGCTTTGCTGGCGGGGGCATCAATACTTGAAGATAGGCTGGTTTTTTCCAACTGCTTCTAGGTCCGAGAAGCTAAGATGCTGTCTGGCCTAAGCATAACGTGGTAAGGAGTTGATGCCCCTGGTAGGGCTTCCCATGTCAGATAGGCTAAGGGTGAGGATCCTGACTAAGAGTAACCCGCCTTTCTCCTTTTCTTGTTTTCTGCCTTTATTTGGCCCTTTTCTATCTTCGTCTCCCCTTCAAGTCTTCTTTTTCACACTCCTTTTCTCTCTGTGGTCTCCTTAAGATCCGCCGTGTTTGCCGTGCGGTGCGACCTGTGTCGGAGGGAATGAGATCCTGGTGATTGAGAGGGCCAGCGCTCTCAACACATCACTTTGGCTCGGACCTCTCCTAGACAGGAAGTACACTTTGGCCCGGGTGTACTAATCGGCTCCCCTTCTTGGGGCTGGGTCAAGACAGACAGTTCCCCTACTGGCCAAGTTAACCCCTGCAGTGCTCAGCTCTCTGTCCCCGGGAGTTGAGCATGATCAGGGGGATACGGTTGGTAGTTTCTGTTTGTCATATATCTCTCCCGAAGCCTGGAAGGGTCAAGACATTGGTTTCTTGGCCCTGGCCCCTTAGTTGGACTCCAAGGTGGGTGGGTAAGGGAGAGATGAAACATACTAAACTAAACATGGCTTTATCAAAAAACATCCCCCCCAAAAAGAAGAGAAAAGCAGCATCCCTGTTTCAGGGGTTTGTCAAACAGACAGTGATTCCGATACAGAAGTGAGACAGAAGACAGGTTTTTGGGCTTCCTGGCTCGTGATGGAGGGGACGGAGCAGGAAAGACCCCTTTCAGCTCTGAGCCCTTTTGCTATACAAAAGGGCTTTCAAGGTATAGCAGGTGACCCTCGGTCCATCAAGAGGTTGAGGAATGGCTCATTTCTAATTGAATGTAAATCACAGAAACAATCTGAACAGCTGCTAAGGGCAACGAAACTTGTGGACAGGGAGATCAGGGTGACTCCCCACAAACAATTGAATTCATCGAAAGGCGTGATTCGCTGCCGGGATTTATCTGGTGTATCGGAGGCAGAAATTAAGACGGAGCTGGCATCCCAGGGTGTGACGGAGGTGCGCAGGGTGACGGTAAAGAAAGGTTCAGAGAGAGTGGCCACCAACACCCTCTTTCTGACCTTCTGCAACCCTGTGCTGCCTCCGGTCATCAAAGTCGCTACCTTTAATGTTCGTGTTCAGTTGTATGTGCCGTCCCCGTTGAGGTGCTTCGGGTGCCAGAAGTTTGGCCATGTCAGGACCGCTGTTCTGGGTAGGAGGTGTGTGGTATTTGCTGCAAGGCAACACATGATGGGCCGTGTCATGATCCGGCACATTGTGCTAACTGCGGTGGCGACCACCCTCCTCTTCAAGAAACTGTCCTCTTTGGATTCAAGAATCTGCTATACAACGCGTCAAAACTGAAAAGAAAATCTCCTTTTTTGAAGCCCGGAAACAGTTGTGGGCAGTCAGACGCCGACAGCTTCTTCCTACGCTTCGGCCGTAAAGAAAATTCCCACAGTTTCTACTCGGTCAGTCTGCTGCCAGACTGATGACTTTACTTTTTCAAAGACACTGCAAGTACAAACTGTCAACTCTGGTGGAAGCAGGTCCACCACCTTCCAACCCAAACTGACTGCCCCTGGTGGAGGCAAAAAAATCCGCCACCCCTCAGACTGCCCAGCAGTCTACAACATCTGCTGCTGGCAGATTAAAAAACCAGCAATACCCCCTCGAACTCCTCTGTCCAGTGCCCGTGCGGGCAAGGGAGTTCAACCCAGTGTGGAGATTGTGGAGATGAGGAAGAAACCTCCACCGTCTCCCAAATCCAGACCACCTTCACCTGTTGGCAAGTCTGCCAGCAGGCCTTTTAGACCAACATACTCCAGTGAAACTAAATAACAAATTCACTCCATTGGCTGCAGACGTTGAGGAGGAGATGACCTGATCTCTCTCCTTTTTGCCCTCTGCACCATGGATAGTACAATATTCCATTGGAATATCCGTGGACTAAATTCCAACTTCGAGGAGCTGCAGCTTCTGTGTCAATCTATAAACCTTCCGTCGTGGCTCTTCAGGAAACTCAAATTCAAAGCCAGAAGACCTTTACTCTTTCTGGCTTTAATATTCTTTCAAAACCTGCACAACCATCCACGTTGGGACTGTCGGGCGGTGTTGCCCTTCTCCTACACAAAAACTTTGCTGTATAGTCCTGTCGCTCTGTCTACCTCCCTTCAGGCTGTAGCTGCGAGAGTCACTCTCCACAAGACTGTGACAATCTGTTCTCTTTATCTACCTCCTTCTGTCCCGGTTTGTCGTCAGGACCTTGTCAGTCTGATAGGTGAACTTCCTCGACCTTTTTTGCTGTTGGGTGACTTTAACGGTCACAATCCTCTTTGGGGTAGTGTCCGTACGTCATCCAGAGGTCTGCTAATTGAGGATGTCCTTTCGGATTTGGATTTGTGTTGTCTGAACGACGGATCTGCAACTTACCTCCACTCTTCCACAGGTTCACTTTCGTGTTTAGATTTGTCGGTTTGTGACCCCTCGCTGGTGCTGGACTATGAGTGGTCTGTCCATGACGATCTGCACGGAAGTGACCATTTCCCTGTCCTTCTACAACCTGTAATAACTGAACACGTCTCTGTCTCTCAACATCTAAATTATAAGAAAGCAAACTGGGATCTATTTGCAGCCACTATTTCTAAAGAATTCCAGGACACTGACTTTCTTCAGAGTCCGGACCCAGCAGAATCACTGACAAACACTATGATCAAGTGTGCTAAAGTTTGTATTCCAGTGTCTTCCAATAAACTTCAAATGCCAAAAACACCCTGGTTTGATTCAGACTGCCAACAAATTTCCAAAGTTCGAAAACGGGCTCAGCGTCAGGTATACCAACGACCTTCGGGTCCCAACGCTCGAGCCCATCAAAAACTCCGTGCCAAATCGAGACACACTTTTAAAATCAGTAAACGTCGGTCCTGGAGAAGCTTCTGCTCCAGGCTGACATCGAAAACTTCCAAGAAAAAAGTGTGGAACATCATTAAGAAAATCAAAGGGAAGAACACCTGTCCCACTGTGAACCATCTCAAGTTTTCTGACTCTTTAATAACAGACAAAAAAGCAGTTGCTAATCTGCTGGCTTCAACCATTGAAAAGAATTCCTCCTCTTCTAACAAATCAGCCACTTTTGTCAAAAACAAAGCCCTAAAAGAAAAATCACCCTGCAACTTTTCGTCAGACAACATGGAAGACTACAATCTTCCTTTCACGTTAAACGAGCTGAAATCTGCCTTACTTTCTTGCAGCGATTCTTCTCCAGGTATGGATGAAATTCATTATCAACTGTTGAAACATCTTCCGCAAGAAGGTCTGAACATACTGCTACAGGTATACAACCATGTGTGGACTACAGGTTTCTTTCCACCCTCTTGGCGGAAAGCCCTTATTATTCCCATCCCCAAACCTGGAAAAGATCTTTCTAATCCATCAAACTACCGTCCCATAGCTTTGACCAGCTGTGTCTGCAAATTGATGGAGAAAATGGTCAACGCTAGGCTCATGTAGAAACTCGAAACCGATGGCCTTTTGGCGAAAGAACAGTGTGGTTTCCGCAAACATAGGACTACAGTTGACCATTTGATTCGTCTGGAATCTACACTTCGGAACGCCTTTCTGAACAAACAGCATGCAGTGGCAATTTTCTTCGACTTGGAGAAGGCCTACGATACCACCTGGAAGTCGGGGATACTTCATGATCTCCACGATCTGGGTTTTCGAGGTCATCTTCCGCTTTTTATTCAAAATTTTTGGCAGAACGACAGTTTCAGGTCCGGGTTGGCACCACTCTCTCTGATGTCCACGAGCAGGAGTTGGGTGTTCCACAGGGAGCATACTGTCTCCTGCCCTCTTTAGTATTAAAATCAACAACATTGTTCAATCAGTTCAGCAGGTTCAGACTGCTCATTGTTTGTGGATGATTTTGCTGTCTACGCAACTGGAAGCCTGTACCCGAGTGTCCAGCGCAGGCTCCAGCTTTGCGTAGATAAAATCCATCGGTGGGCAGATGAAAACGGTTTCACCTTTTCTCCAACAAAGACGCAGTGTATTCACTTCCATAATTTCCGTCAGTTTTTTCCAGATCCTGAACTTCAAGTAGGGAAATCTCCCATTCCAGCTGTTAAAGAGGCCAAATTTCTGGAGTCATTTTTGACCAAAAAATTAACTTTCTCAGCCATAATTAAAAACCTCAAAACTGCTTGCCAGAAAGCACTGAATATTCTGCGGGTCGTAGCGCACACCGACTGGGGCGCTGATAAGAAAACTTTGTTGCACCTCTACAGAGCCCTGGTCCGTTCCAAACTGGACTACGGTTGTGCTGTCTACGGCTCCGCACGATCTTCTTACCTCAAACTCTTGGACCCTATCCACCATCAAGGGCTTCGTCTCTGTCTTGGAGCGTTCCGCACCACCCCTGTCTACAGCCTGTACGCAGAGGCGGGTGAACCTTCACTGTCCAACCGCAGGCTGAAACTGTCTTTGAATTATTACATCAGACTGTTCTCGGAACCAGAAAACCCTGCCCATGACTGTGTCTTTGACCCTCCGTTCCAAAGTAAGTTTGAAAACAACCCTAAATGTATTCCGCCGTTTGGTCTTCGTATGCAGCCTCACGTGCGGAATGCAGGTCTAGACCTAGGTGTAGTATCTGATTTTTCCAAGTTTCCGGATCAACCACCGTGGACCTTCTTCACACCAGAGATTCGTTTTGATCTTGCAGCTTTTCGCAAGAGTCTACCAGCTCTCTGGCGTACAAGGCATTGTATGCTGAGCTCTGTTCGAAATTCCCATCCTGTCAAAAAGTTTTTACTGACGGTTCCAAGTCTGAAGATGGAGTGGCCTGTGCAGCCTATTGCCCTGGAGCTCCTTCTCAGATACTGTGGAACATATTCATTCAGATGCTTCTGTCTATTCTGCTGAACTTTCTGGTTCTGTCGGATTCGCTGTCAGCTTTGGAGGCCATAGCTGGCCGCAACCTTCAGCATCCAGAACTTTTACTTTTTTTGAACTTTTTAGTAAGTTGAAGGCGGACGGTTACAACATTACTCTTGCTTGGGTTCCTGGTCATGTTGGCATCGGCGGGAACGAAATGGTTGATCGTTTAGCCAAGAACGCCACAAGAGAGAAACTGTCCAACACTTATATCCCCTGCTCAGATGTGAAACCCAAAATTAACGATTATGTGAGAGACCTCTGGCAGGAGGATTGGAACACACAGACGAATAACAAACTCTTTCAGATCCGTCCAAACCTTAAGGAATTCCTCCCATCTACGTCGGGAGGTCGTAAAGAAGAAACGGTTCTGTGCCGGCTGCACACCGGCCATTCGTATTTTACCATTCTTACCTTTTAAAGAGTGAAGAAGCTCCGTGGTGTATTCCATGTCATGCACCACTCGCAATGAAACATGTTCTTTTAGAGTGTTGGGACTTGCACGATGTGAGACACAAACATTTTACAGCGGAGTCCATGAAGATCCTGTTCAGGGATGTCCCACCTGATGTGATCCTTGAGTTTTGAGAGAGATTAACATTTTCATCTGATTTAAGATTTTACGGAAGAAAGATTTTTAATGCAATTTCTGGTGCGTTTGTAGACGATGTCATTTTAATGAGATGTGTGAAAGTTTTTTTTTTTTTTTTTTTTTTTTTAATGACTGGTGAGTTGATTTTAACGTGGTGACAGCCCTGATGTGGCCCTTTGCGGTCGGCTGGGCTATAAGCAACATTATCTTATCTTATCTTATCTTACCTAACAAATGCACTGTCAACACAGTCAACAAACACACCGTCAACAAATGCACTGTCAACATGCTCACAGTCAAACCCACTGTCAACACACCCACAAAGGTCAAAGCTGGCACTGACCGGAGCAGCAAAGTGGCCGTCGGAGATGGGTTTGTTGCGGTCGCTGGAGAAGAGGTCATAGGGCCCACGTAGACTGGTGACCTTGTTGACCAGCTCCTCCGAAGAACTTTTGAAGTTGTATGTTCCAGGACCCAGGTGACAACCCTGAACACCACACACCACACTGGATTCATGAGGACAATGCCATAATGCCACACACCACACTGGATTCATGATGACAATGCCATAATACCACACACCACACTGGATTCATGAGGACAATGCCATAATACCACACTGGATTCATGATGACAATGCCATAATACCACACACCACTCTGGATTCATGATGACGACAATACTGCACACCACCCTAGATTGACACAACGCTGGAGAGATTTTGTTTCATTCTTTTTTTAAAGGACAAGAATTATGATGACATCGACATAATGCCACATACTTTGCTGGATTGACTCAATGCTGGAAAGATTTCTTTCCATTCTTTTTGAAAGGACAATAATGATTATGATGACATTGACATAATACCAAGAGATTCCTTTCCATTCTTTTTGAAAGGACAACAATGATCATGATGTCACAGACATAATACCACACACCACGCCAGACTGACACAACGCTAGAGAGATTTCTTTCCATTCTTTTCTTTAAAGGACACTAATGATCATGATGAGATCAACTTAATACACAAACCACACTGAACTGACACAACGCTAGAGAGATTTCTTTCCATTCTTTTCTTTAAAGGACACTAATGATCATGATGAGATCAACATAATACACAAACCACACTGAACTGACACAGTGCTGGAGCGAGTTCTTTCCATCCTTTTTTAACTCGACCAAGTCGCAGCCAAAATGGACCGGTTTGTCCCTCGGATCACACAATTTTTGGCAATTTTAAAAAAAATCATTAAAAATCAACCACCTCACTTAGGAGCATAAAACATACACAACTGGATTGAAGAAACAATATATACATAAAAAATTCTTGCCTCGAGCGAGGAATCCACACAGTTCACATGATGTAAGTTATCCAAAATGATTCACATTTGCAGAAAAACAAAAAACATTTGTGCACACCGTAATCCACTTCTTCATGCCTCTATCCTCCCACACAAGTCCAGTTACGCTTCTGACCTACAGAGAATAGTATATTTATGACAACTGCATAAAACACGAGAATTTGACCACAAAATGCTTTAATCCACTCAAAATCGTGTGATCGTGTTCAAAATTGTGTGATCGCTGAACTGAGAGTAGGACAATTCAAATCCTTATAAAACTGCTACAGAATACAAGAACCGTCTAAGGGAAGCAACTGCAAGAAAAGGCCCTAAGCTTTCCCTAAAACAAGATTTATTGCCCTTCAATGAAAAGGTGGAATGATTTAGAAATTGTCAAACTCTGTCGGAAGTATGCGTCCGAAACGCCTTCAAGCGATGTGAACAGTGTCGGAAACCCGCTTCTGACAAGACTCGACTGAGTTAAAGGACAATAATAATAGGATGACACCAACATAATAACTGGCTTAAAGTCTGTAGTGATGATGATGACAATGACATAATCACTGGATGAAAGTCTGTAATAATGATTACAACATCAGCGTAAATACTGGCCCTAAGTCAATCATGATAACATTGACAATAATGTCAACATTGACATAACTACTGCCTTAATAGTGATACAGAAGAAAAAGAAACACCCAAAAGGTGCTGGGGAGGACCCAAAACACTGTCTTCACCCCCTCCCCTTTAGAGAAATCCTTCCCAAAACCCCGGGGGCCCTGCGTTTGGGGTTGACGAGGGGGTACAGGCACGCCCCAAGGAAAACCCCAAATTAAAAAATTTTAAAGGGGACATAACTGCTCCGAACAGAGGTAAATTAACCCCAGGATGCAGCCCCATAAAAAGCCTAAAAAGTACCCCCCCATGGGTGTACCACCCTTTTTCATGACCAGAGCCCCCCGGAAAAAAACCCACCACCCCCCAGCTGCCGAGCCCCCCCCAAACGGGAACCCAAACCCAAACCCCCTGCCCACGGACAATGAAGAGGGTGCCACTCCAGACAAAAACCCCAAGTTTTCCCCCGCCAAAGGGTCTTATGTGCCCTCAAGAGAAATCCAAATTGTAGTTTTTCCCCACTGTCAACGGGACTTTCCCGGGGCAGGGGGGTTTTTCCCCCTCACCGCCACTGGACCTTTCCCCAGGGCACCCCCCTATTTTTAAGGGCAAAAAAAAAAAGAAAAAACCCAAAGGGTTTCTGGGAGGCCCCAAAGAACCACTTTTTCCCACCTGCCCTTAAAAGCAGCCTGTACCACCCCGGGAGCCCTGCGCTGTTCCCGAGGGGTTTACGGGCCCCGCGCAGGACACTCCATTAAGATATAAAGGGGAATTAACTGCTCCAAACCAGAGGTAATTAAACTCCCGGATCTCAAACACCTAAAAGTAGCATCCCCCCAGGGAACCACCCGTATTTCATGACTGGAGCCCCCCCGGCAAAAAAAAAACACCACCCCCCAGCTGCCGAGCACACCCCACAGACCCCAACCACCCCTGCCCAGGGGCCCAGAGAAAACGTCCCCCACTCCAACAAAAGGCCAAGTTTTCGCCAAAACGGTCTTATGTCCCTCAAGGAAATCCAAAGTTTATTTTTTTCCCACTTAAACAGGATTTTCCCCCTGGGGTTCATGGGCTTTCCTCACCGCCACGGCCCTTTTTCCCGGGGTCGGGGCCTATTAAAAGGCAAAGAAAAAAAGAAACACCCCAAGGTGCTGGGGGGGACCCAGAGAAGCACTGTCTTCCCCTTTGGCCCTTAAGCAGTCCTGTACCACCCCTGGGGGCCTGCCTGTTTTGGGACGTTTGGGTACAGGCACGCGCGGGAACACTCCATTAAGAAATCAAGGGACATAACGCTCCTGAACAGAGGTAAATTAACTACGGGATGCAGCTCAAAACCCGCCTCAAAGTAGCATCCCCCTTTGGGTGAACCACCCGAAATTTCATGACTCCCAAGAGCCCCCGCAAAAAAAACCCCAAACCCCCCAGCTGCCGAGCACACCCCACGGGCCCCAAACCCAAACCCCCTGCCCACGACAAAAAAAAGGAGGGTTTCCAACAGAAAACGCCAATTTTTTCCGCCAAAAAGGGTTTTAATGTGCCCTCAAGAGAGAACCCAAAATTGTAGTCTTTCCCACGTCAACGGACTTTTCCCTGGGGTTTCATGGTCTTTCCTCACCCGCCACTGGACCTTTCCTCCGGGGCCCGCCTATTTTAAGGGCAAAGAAAAAAAAGAAACCCCCCAAGGGTCCCTTGGGGGGGGACCCAGAAAAAGCAATGCCCTTAAACCTGCCCTTAGAGCATTCCGGGTACCCCCCCCCTGGGGCCTGCGCTTTTTGGGAGATGGAAACAGCACGCGCAGGACACCCCAAATTAAGATATCGGGGGAAAATAACTGCTCCTAAACAGATTTAAATTAGCAAACGGGAAATGCAGCTCTAACACCTCAAAGTACACCCCCCCAGGGGTTGGAACCACCCCGAATTTTAGACTGCAGACCCCCCGGGCAAAAACACCACCCCCCCCCCTGCCGGCAAAAACCCCAAACAAAACCCAACCACCCCGCCCACGGACAGATGAAGAGGGGGTGCCACCCCAACACAGCCAATTTTTTCGCCAAAAAAGGGTCTTATTGCCCTCAAGAGGAACCCAAAAGTTGTAGCTTTCCCACTGCCAACAGGACTTTCCCGTGGTCAGTGGGTTTTTCCCCTCACCGCCACTGGCCCTTTTCCCTCCAGGTCACCTATTAAAGGGCAAAGAAGAAAAAAAAAACCCCGAATGCTGGGGGGCCCCAAGAAGCATGTCTTACCCCTCCCTTTAAGAGAAACCTTTAAACCACCCCTGGGGGCCTGCGCTGTGTTGACGATGGGTACGGGGCACCGCGGGACACTCCCATTAAGATATAAAGGGGACAAAACTGCCCTTTAACAGGGGTAAATAGACTACGGGAGCAGCCATAACCCCTAAAAGTAGAAACCCCCAGGGGTTGTACCAGCCCTATTTCATAACTGCAGACCCCAAACCGGGCGAAAAAAAACCACCCCCCAGCTCCCGAGCACACCCCACAGCCCCAACCCACCCCTGCCCACGGAAAAGATGAAAAACGGTCCCCACCCCAGACACCCCCAAAGCTTTGGGCCCCGGTCTTATTGCCCTAAAGAGAGAACCCAAAGTTGTAGTTTTTCCCCAAAACTGCCCAACAAGGCTTTCCCTGTGGTCAGTGGGTCTTTCCTCACCGCCATTTGGGAACCTTTCCCAGGAAGCCTATTTAAAGGCAAAGAAGAAAAAGAAACCCCCGAAGGTGCTGGGGGGGAAAACCCAGAAACACTGTCCCCCACCTCCCCTTAGACATTTCCTGTACCACCCCTGGGGCCTGCGCTGTGTTGACGAGGGGTCGGGCACGCCGGGGGACACCCATTAAGATATAAGGGAAAATAAACTGGCTCCGAACAAGGAAAATTTTAGACTACGGGATGCAGCTAAAAACCCGCCTAAAATGGGCACCCCCCAATTTTTTAAACCACCCGTTTTTCTTTGACTGCAGACCCCACCGCGAAAAACACCCCCCCCCCAGCTCCGACAAAACCCCACAGCCCCAAACCCCACCCCTGCCCACGGCCCAAAATGAAAAACGGTGCCATTTCCAGACCACCCAAGCTTTCGCCATAGGGCCCTTTATGGGGGGGGGGGGCCCCTCAAAAGAGAATCCAATTTTTGGGTAGCCCTTTCCCACAGTCAACGGGATTTTCCCCTTGTGGTCATTTTGGGGTCTTTCCTAAACCGCCACGGGACCTTTTCCCCCGGGGCCCAGCCTTTAAAGGCAAAGAAAAAAAGAAAAAAACCCGAAGGTGCTGGGGGGGGCCCCCGAGAAGAAAACTGTCTTCACCTGCCCTTAAGCAGTCCTGTACCCCCCCTGGAGGCCGGGCGCTTGTTGACGTTTGGGTACAGGCACCGCAGGACACTCCTTTAAAGAATCAAGGGACAAAAACGCCCCCTGAAAAAGGGGTTTAAATTTTAGACACAGGATGAAAGCCATAACACCTCAAATTTCAATCCCCCCATGGGGAACCAGCCCTATTTCATGACTGCAAAAACCCCAAACCCGGCAAAAAACCCCCACCCCCGCTGCCGACACACCCCAAAGACCCAACCCCCCCCTGCCCACGGACAGATGAAACGGTGCCACTCCAGACACAGCCAGTTTTTCGCCAAAAACGGTCTTATGTGCCCTCAAGAAGAAAAAAAGTTGTAGTCTTTCCCCCCGTCAACGGGATTTTCCCCTGGGGCCCATGGGTCTTTCCCAAACCCGCCACGGGACCTTTTTCCCCAAAGGGCCCCAGCCAATTTTAAGGCAAAAAAGGGAAAAAAGAAACACCCGAAGGTGCGGGGGAAAAGGGGCCCAGAAAAGCACTGTCTTCACCTGCCCAAAGAGCACCCCTGTACCACCCCGGGGGGCCTGCGCTGTTTTTGTTTTAAAGGGAAACAGGCACGCGCAGGACACTCCTTTTAAAATACCCAAGGGAAAAAACTGCTCCTAAACAAGGAAAAATTAGACAAACGGGAAATGCAGCTCATAACAGCCCCAATTAGCCACCCCCCAGGGTGTAACCACCCCCCGTTTTTCATGATTTGCAGAGCCCACCGGCGAAAAAAAACCCCCCCCCCCCCAGCTGCCGACACCCCCCCACGGGACCCAACCCCCTGCCCACGGACAGATAAGAGGGTGCCACTCCAAAACACACCCAAGTTTTCCCGCCATACGGTTTTAAAGTGCCCTCAAGAGAGAACCCAAATTTTTGAGTTTTTCCCCACTGTCAAAAAGGATTTTTTCCCTGTGGTCAGGGGCCCTTTCCTCCCCCCAAACGGGACCTTTCTCCATTCCGCCTTTTTTAAGGCAAAGAAAAAAAAGAAACACCCAAGGTGCTGGGGAGGACCCAGAGAAGCCTGTCTTAAACCCTGCCCTTAAGCAGTCCGTACCACCCCCCGGGAGGCCGCGCTGTTTTGACGATGGGTACAGGCACGCGCAGACACTCCATTAAGATATCAAGGGAAAATAACTCTCCTGAACAAAAGGTAAATTAGACTAAAAGGATGCAGCTCATAACAGCCTCAAAGTGGGCACCCCCCAGGGGTTTAAACCACCCCCAATTTCATGACTGCAAGCCCCCCCGCGAAAAAAAAACCCCCCCCCAACCCTGCCGACCCCACCCCACAGACCCAACCACCCCGCCCACGGACAATAAAAGAGGGTGCCACTTTCCAAAAAACAGCCAATTTTTCCCGCCATAGGGCCCAAAAATGTGCCCTAAGAGAAATCCAAATTTGGGTAGCCCTTTCCCCACTGTCAAAAAAGGACTTTCCCTGTGCATGGGTTTTTTTCCTCACCCGCCCCTGGACCTTTCTCCAGGGCCCACCTATTTAAAAGGCAAAGAAGAAAAAAAAAACACCCGAAGGTGTTTGGGGGGGACCCAAGAAGCACTGTTTTTTCCCCGGCCCTTAGAGCATCCGCCCACCCCTTTGGGGCCTGCGCGTGTTAAACGATGGGTACAGGCACCGCAGGACACCCCCTTAAGTATAAAGGGCCCTAACTCCCTCCTGAAAAAAGGGGAAAATTTTAGAAAAACAGGATGAAAGCTCATAACAGCCCAAAGTAGCATCCCCCATGGGTGTAAAACCCGTATTTAAATGCCCGCAGAGCCCCCCCGGGCGAAAAAAAAAAACCACCCCCCAGCTCCCCAAAGCACCCCCCCACAGACCCAACCACCCCTGCCCACGGACAGATGAAGAGGGTTTCCACTCCGACACAGCCAAGCTTTCGCCCAAAAAGGGGCTTATTTTGCCCCTCAAGAGAGAACCCAAATTGTAGTCTTTTTCCCACTGTCAAAAAGGCCCCCTTCCCCCCTGGGGCCAGGGGGCCCTTTCCTCACCGCCATTTGGCCCTTTTCCCCTCCCGGGGTAAAGCCTTTTTAAAGGCAAAGAAAAAAAAAGAAAAAAAACCCAAAAGGTGCTGGGGGGACCCAGAGAAGCACTGTTTTTCCCCCTGCCCTTAGAGCATCCGTCCCCCACCCCTGGGGGCCCCTCCTGTGTTGACGAGGGGTACAGGGCCGGGCGCGGGAAACACCCCCATTAAGATATCAAGGGACTAACTGCCCTAAACAGAGGAAAATTTAGACTACAGATGCACTCAAAACACCCAAAGTACACCCCCCCAGGGGTGAAACCAGCCCGATTCATAAACGCAAGCCCACCGGCAAAAAACAACCCCCCCCAAACCTGCCGAGCACCCCCCACAGCCCCAAACCCCACCCCTGCCCAAGGGACAAAAGAAAAACCGGTGCCACCCCAGACCACACCAAGTTTTCCCCAAATACGGCCCTTATGTGCCCTCAAGAGAGAACCCAAATTGCCCTTTGAGCCTGCAGGGGGGATCTAACATTGACAAAAATGTCAAAAAATTGCCCAAAAACTATCCCTTTTAAAAGTGATACAGAAAACCCACCCAACAAAAATGACTCCAAGAGCCCAAAAAAGGGACGATATCAAGATATCATTTCAAGTGAATAATGAGAATGAAAATGAAAAAATTTTTACATGACTACAGCCTTGAAAATAATAAGAACATCAAAAAAAATAGGAGTAAAAAATACAAACGTCACAAAAACATTGGCCTACATTAAAAAAGATAAAGACTATTTGAATAAATTACTGGCTTAAAGTCAACACTGATAATTAAAAAAATCAACAAAAAATTACGCATAAAACCAACAAAAGGGGAAGACAAGAAATTTTCGCCCCCCCCCCCACCCCCCCCCCCCCTTTTCCCCTTCCCCCCCCCAAAAAGAACTGGTTTTCTGCCCCTTCCAGGCCCATTATTATTTTTTAAATTTTTCTTGGGCCCGAAAAACCCATGTAAAGGGCAAAAAAAAACGTATGAAAAGCTTTAAAAATTTACAAAAAGATAAAGACAAGATCATAACCAACGACCAAAATTTAATCATGATAAAGACATCAGCATAATTTCTAACCTATCTCTCCCCCTTCCTGCACACCAAACCACAGGGGGAACCCCCTATTCCCCCAAAAAACTGTCTTCATTTAAAATGCCTTCCAACTTTGGGGCCGCAAACAACCTCCCGAGGAAAGGGGGAAAAGGCCCCAAAAAAAAACCCTTCCCCCGTCCAACCCCCTTTCCCCTACCCTATCCCATCTTTTTCCCCCCACCCTGGGGCCCAAACCGCTTTCCCAAACACCTCCAAACCCCCCCGCCCCCCCCCCCCCCCCCCCCCCCCCCAAAAAACACATTATTTCATTTCTTGAAATCCCCCACAGAAACTCCCCCTCTTTGACTCAAAAATTTAAAACACCAGCAAAAGAGACGGCTGACATTCAAAAAGAAAAAGGGGAAAACAGAAAAACAGGAACCTTTAGGGAAATTGATGACCAACATCAAAAGACAAAAGAAATTTTGGGCCCGGGAGGGCAAATGATTTATTAACATTGCCCATAGCACACACTAAATCTTCTTTTTTTTTTAACCTTTCAAAATGTCTATCGGAAAATTTTAAAAGGGGCATCATGCACATGCATGCCACATTCCTAAAAAGGGAACCCCTAAGGCATACCCCCAGAGGGCTTTACTGCGAGAGCCGGGGGAGCCCTCCAACAAACCATTTGGGGCTGGGTTAGCCCCTGGGGGCCCTTTTCTTTGACATGGATGAGGGACCCCCCCCCCCGCCCTAGGTCCCCCGGGGGGGTTGGGGCTCTCATGTAAACACATGACATCGGAAAAGTAAACCCATGACATCTGCCCTGTAAACCCAAGACAAATTTAATGTAAAACCCCTGACGCCCGTGGGGGAGAGCAGGATCCATGAAAAAACGGGGAACCCCCAGACTGACCCCACCCCACCTAAAAAAAAGTTCACATCATGCAGACCTATTCAACTTTTTGAAAATATTCAGCACCCTAAAACAATCTGTGAATCCAAAACTTTTCCCCATAACGTGGAAAAAAATCCGGGTCATATTAAAAAAATCTTGGAAAGATATAAAACAAACACTGGACTAAACATAAAACCCAAACGTGGAATTAAATATTCACATTGTAAAAACAATAAAAAAAACTGTGGAATGAATAAATTTTAGCACTGTACTAACCCAT
>CM031600.1:77516809-77519309 GCA_018398815.1 Conus ventricosus
ATGCTGTTCGGATGATCCCTGGGGTCTTTTAGCCAGGGTATGACAACAGCAACAACTGGTAATATTTTCGCATATGCACTTGTTTTAAACCTTAAGACAGCCACATTTAGCCTTCAGGGATAATGTCTAAACACAACAGTGTTCATGTATTTCATTTTTATATCATACGTCCCACAGGCACATGATACAGCCTATTCTTCATCAAAATGTGAGACTGGAAGATGCATGCTTTCACATACACAACCTTGGTTTAAACTCTCTTCAGAAGGAATGATTTGTCAAAGCATGGACTACAGAAGCGTCAAGCTTGAAACCTAAAAAACATTATTTCATGACATCAATAAGTGAACTCCACATCCATCAAAACTAGATAATTACAACATCATGCCAAAAAGTGAATTTCACAGAATATCAAAATCAAACGTCATCATATCATTAAAATGACTCAATGACTGAATTTCAGCTACAATCATAACTAAACAACACCATCATATCATTAACAATCAAATGGATCCAATGACTGAATAAGTTAATTTTAGATACAATCAAAACTAAACTTCATCATATCGTAAATGGTTAAATGGACTCCAACTACATCAAACCTGACACCTAAACAACAGCATCATATCAATGATCCGTCTGCTGCAATACATCAAAACTAAACCACATCAGTGAGTGCAATAAAAAATATATTAAATCCAAAAGCCCAACAACAATAACAACATCACATCAGATCATAAAAAATTTAAAAAAATCATATGATCTCAAGACTAAGAAGCCATGAAGGTCACATGACCCTTTCAGTCATGAGCAAACACAGCTGTCCAAGTCTCAATCACAGCTTTTCAGATAAAAAGAAAACAAAAAGCAAAAACAAAAACAACCACAACAAAAAAAATATAAAGGAATACTTAAAACCACCCATCTATTCTCCAAGTATCCTGGTGCATGCGGTGTATTTGAACGTTTCCACAACCATCTACAAGCCAGCATGGATCATGGGACCTTTACTCTGTATAGCTGATCTTCTGCGCATATACATAAAGGAGATACAGACATTTGTGTGTCCATCCATGCCTGTATTGATCTGGGACAAGAAGGAACACAGAATTCATCTCTCAATATTTGCCTTGTAAGGGACTGAATCTACAACCTTCAGACTCACAGTACAGCAGTTTAGCCCCCTGATTATAACAACCATCCAACAAAAAACTTCACAGATTTGTTCTCTAACTGGTTACCAAAACCATCCAACAATGCATCAAAGATCTGCTCTCTAGCTGGTTATCAAAACTGTCCTACTATGTGTAGGCTCAGAACAGGCATTACTGGAAACCATTAAAAGTGTCTTGGTAGCAGTGCAGTATCTCCTCTGAGGGGGTTTCCTCGTGATGACTTGATACTGATCATTCTCTGTGGATTGCTGGTGCTGGGACTCCAGCAGGACAAACCAGGCTGTGAACAGGGAGATGCGATGAAGGCTGGGGTTAGTACTACACAGGACTACTATTACAGAGGATAAGGCAGAACAAAAATCAGCCCTTCCTCACTTCCTCCTTTCTTTCTTTCTTTCTGCGTACGCAGGCTGATACTCCTGCGAACACTGCCTGTATAGACAGGCAGTGGACTTTTGTGTGTATGACTGTTTTTATATCCTGCCATTAAGGCAGCCATACTCCATATTCAGGGAAGGTGCATGCTATGTGTAACGTGTCATCCATACAAACGGCCAAACGGGCCTTCTCTTCCAAAAGTTGGTGATGGGATTTTACATGTGTGCAAGATGTCGTGCGTGCATTCACACACGGAATTTCGGTTTATAGTCTCATTCAAAGGACTGTATGGGGAATGGAGTCAGAACCAATGTTAACTTCGAGGGAAAAATCCCCCTGTACCGAAATTTGAACCCGAAACCCCAGGATCACGAGTCCGGCGCTCTACCAACTGAGCTATTCCGGCCCCCTTCCTCACTTTCAATACCTGTTGTTTACCTGACTGCCACAACCATCCTACTTCACTTCAAAGATCTGCTATCTGTTGAATATTACATACAGTATACACTCTTGCTGGTAGCCAACTGTCTGTTGTTGGTTGTTTTTGTTTGGGTTTTTTTTTTTTTAGGGGGGGGGGGGGGTGCATGTTTTTGTACCACAAAGGAGCCTTCATGGTCAAACTACCCACACCCAAAGACATCATCACCACTATGCACCAGGGAACAGAGGATAATGTAGAACACACATGCAGACTCTAGAAAGGCACCCAAAAGAGCCCCAGGGAGACCTCCACCATGACTGATCAGTTCCTGGATTCTTGGATCCAGATCCATGCCACAGATCTGCACCACAACTTCATGGGTCGGTCGTGGCCCCACATTTCGGGTTTCCATCATGTTTTGTTAAAATGGTTTGAGTACAAATTTAGAAAAAGAGGGGCTAGTTACCGCCGAGGTCACAGACAAAGTACAGGACAAAACACAATGCATTTCGACCTCTTGGGTCTT
>CM031600.1:77526809-77565032 GCA_018398815.1 Conus ventricosus
CAAGCGGCTTCATGCTTGGCAACTGGGAAGGCGCGAGACTTCACTTGCGCGCCTCGGTTTGGCTTGCGATGCAACGTCATCGAGTAGCCATGTTTTATTCCTTATACGCTTGCGATAGTTTCACACTTTCGAAAGGTTGAAGTTATCTCTTTTTTTTTTCCACAATAACAGGGAGAAAGTTTGAATAGCAGTCTGCTCTCAACTTGGCACAAATCCGGCCTACACTCGTGGACGGGATTATGGGAGATAACCAGTCATTAAAGATCGTCTATTACGTTTTAGTGGTTTTGCGGCGTGTACAGATTGTCTCCCCCATTCCACCCCTCTGCACTTAACAATCAAAGCAGAGAGCCAGCAGGACTCTTGATTAAACCTTGAACAACTTTCACCTATGACTTAAGATCAATATCAACTGGTACATCTTTAAACGAAAGCTGTGAGTTCGTTCTCAAAGGATTTGGTGAAAATGGTTTCACCAGCTCACAATGAAGAACCACGTCCTTGAGTTACATTAGAACCTCAAATGTATGTTACTTTGTTATTAAACTTGGTTCTAATGGCATCTGACCGAAATCTGTAGATATTGCATGTGAGAAGTCTTTTTTTCATTGGTACAGTCAGTGGTGTAACACCATACCGGTCTCTTGTTCTTTATCGTAACACCTCCAACCTCAGCAGCCTCATCAAGCAACTGTACTGGCACCCCCTAAGGCAGCGAAGAAAGATCACCAGATTGGTCATGCTGTTTAAGATCATACATGGCTTGGTCTGCATGGACAGATCCCAGCTGATTCCTGCTCCAACCCATCAGCGTTGAGGACATGAACAGCAATTTAAACAACCACAGTGCCGAACTTTGTATCGACAGGGGTCCTTTTATCCACGTACTATAAAGGACTGGAACGCCCTGCCCGAAACAGTAGCCGAGGCAAAGACTCTTTACAAATTTGTGTCAAGAGCAAGAAAACTACATTAAACCTCTGTTGTTTTTTTGTTTTGTTTGTTTTTTGTTTGTTTTTTAAATGCTGCGCCAGCCCACATTCAAAAACGTGAGAATAGTCAAGCTGATGACAGAGGACGTTGAATGGATGAAGATGAAGATGAAGAGGAGGAAGAAAAACGATCTACCTCTATCATTAATTATGATTCCATCGTAGCCTTCTTGCATACTTATAGAGGAATTTAGTTGGAATGTAGGTTGCATGTTCAACGCGCTTTTATTCTTCTTTTTCTTTTCAATTATTTATTTATTTATCTATTCATTTATATATATATTAACTTATTAACCTTTTTTGCAATACGATCTGCCCACTCATTTCCAAACAGTCTATTAATTAATTTCTCAGTTAGCTGGAAATCGTGTAGCGTGGTCTCAAAACTTAACGGATGTGGTGTAGTATGTATGGATTAGTCCGCACACAGTGACATCTTGATGAAACTGAAACATCCAGGCAGTCCAGTATGTGATGACACTCGACAAAATGTAACATGACTCCCTCGTTTTGACAGAACATGGATTAGGCGACTACTCTCATCATTAATTCGTTCCTAACGTTTGTACTGAAAGACTGTTTAGCTTGTATGACAGACTTTGAGCCCACATGAAACAGTACTTATATTATACTGATGGAAGTATTTGTTGCTCGTCCGTCAAATCGACGAGGACCACTTCAGTCATTTAGGGGTTGAGAGAAGGAGATGGTGGGAGCGAGATTATTTGCGCATACGCAGGTGGCTGAACAAACCGATGCATGCACGGAATGTGCGGTGGCAGCTTGGAAGGCAATGTGGGAGACCTGCCCTTGATTGCTGGCACGTGCTTTCCTGGCCTGTCTCTTTTGTTGCGCTGCAGCTGTCACCCTTTCTTCACACAAATTTGCACCTTTGTGAATAAAGTAGCGTCATTTAGCTCGATCCATAACAGTTTGTTCCCATGTGTCAGGGTTGATGTTAAATGCTTTCAAGGATGTTTTGAGAGTGTCTTTGAAGCGTTTCTTCTGGGAACACTTTCCTTGTTACAGCTCACCGTAGAAGAATTTCTAAGGTAGCTGGTGGTCAGGCATGCGAGCTACATGACCTGCCCATCGAAGCTGAGACTGCATCAGGATGGTGTGGATGCTCTGCAGGCCTGCTTGGTCAAACACCTCTGTGTCGTGAGATTTTGTCCTACCATTTTATGCTTAACAATCTTCTTTACAATGTGTGCAAATACACACTGAGACATACACACTCACGCCTATGGACGCTCCACATTACACACTTGCATCACTTCATTAGTGCACCCTTACCAGTGGTCCTACAGACGTAGGGCAGTCAGTGATGGAGCACTGCCTGACTGCGATAACCATGGCCTGGCAAACCACATTTATGGGTCAGCTTGGTGGGCACCCCTCTCAGGGTTGGGCTGAAAAACTGCCCTCCAAGCCGTAGTCAGTGAGGACCATAGAAGGGAATCGTGTAGCGCTCTGGAGACATCCATCCTGCTCCATCTTTGAGGCGACCTCACATGGCATAAGACCATCGTCACCTGAACATGAGTAAGGCACCTAATAGCCCTGAAAACAGGCTTTGGGGCAGAGGAAGGGGAAGGACAGTACTGACGCCCACAGTCGGCTGACCAACACCACAGAGTGGACACCAGTTCACACTGAACCAGAACCAAGTGCTGGACACCAGTTTAGCAGGAAGTAAGAAGAGGACCCAGATTACCGTCTGGGATGAAAACCAGAACAAGACAGGACAGCCTCCATCTAGAAGCAAGCCTAAGACTCTTGCCAACGATCAGACAACCCGCCTCCAACACTACGACTTCGGTCTGGAACACCGTGTCCATAAGGGCATCAAGCCAATAGGAAGTTCCCACCACACAGCGAGATGGTATAGCTGGGAGTGCCGAGAGAGAGGTGGCAGATACCTCTTGAAGGGTGTTGAAGTGAGAGTTCAACATAGGGCAGCGCAGCCAACCTTCCAGTCACTATGGATGATGATACGTTTAGCCTGTCTTGCCTGAGGACGGCTTCTACAGATATGGGGTGGTCGGTGATGGGTTTTCTGGAGCCAAGCCCAGGGCTCCTGCCAGTGACCAGACATTCTGCCATCAATACTACAGACTTTGATCTGGGACAACCGCGTTTTTAAGAGCCTCTGGCTAATGGGCTGTTAATCTCACCTCTTCAGCTTCTGACAGCATTTATATGTAGAAATAACCAGAGCCCATTTTCTTATTGTGATTGTTCTTATATGTGATAAACGTAGACTGCATACAGGACTTCAGATATCTGGTGTCTGGTGATTTAGTTGATCAATGATTCACAAAATCATGCAAGTGTACGAGTGTATGCGTGACATTTCTGTACAAGTCACTGGTCATGTCCATCCTTCTGTGGGATGTGAGAGATGGATACCCACAGATGCTCAATGAAAAGTCCAGGCACTGGAGAATGAACCGATTCCCCTCATGTCATAAAAGGAACAACAGACAAATAGCTGAAGCAGCAAGTCATCTAATTTATGGACAGATTACAACCTCTTTCCAGTCAAGCGCTGTAAGTTTCTTTGGAACAGGCATGGACCTCACTGACTCTGCCCAACATCATTCTATAGGGTATAGAGGGTGGACGTCCCAAACACAGACCAAAGAAGTTATTTTGCATAAGTAACATGAAGGACTGGTCTGGTTACAACTCTACCTTGTAGCTTCCTGCTGAGGACAGAGGATTGTGGGAATCCATGACAGCCCACATCCATCTGCTACGGCACCTCTGTGACCTACTCACCTGGGACATTAATGCTAGTGGGCACACTGAAGGCATTCATCACTTCCTGTTGATCTGACAGGCTCCCTGTTAGCCTCCTGTTCACAGGTCAGCCGAGTCATCATATTCACTGCCGATGCGTCATTGTCAAGTTTGAAGCACATACACGGTGGTTTGCATGCAGTCAGTGGAGTGGGTCTTCATTGGACAGCAAACAAGCTGGCGTACATAACCTGACAGGGCAGGCCAGCCAACTTAAGTTTTCTGACAAAATAATGGCAACTGTGATACCTAAACATGATTACATTTTCACCTTGTGCGGAAGATCTTTCCTGTTGACAGGATCTTTGTTTTCCAGACTCGAGCAATGTCTTCCGGCCATGCTACAAATCGTTTGATCCTCCGTCGTGTTTGGTCAGTTCACATCAGCATGTCTTTGAGCTGGCAGTGTTTGTGTGATCCTGTCAAGCAGTAATGAAAGGGTCCACTCCACAGTCAGGTCAGACTCTGATAATGAGTGACAACTTGCCTGAACATCCAGTCCAAACCCACAGAAATCACCTAACTAGTATGTGGCCTTGATTGTTACTGGAACTGGTGACATGAAAACTCATGTGTCAAAGATGATGGTAAAAGGCTTTGAAACAGCTTTAGCTGGTGACAACAGACAGAAGTTGAAAGAAAACATGATAGCATCAAGACTACCGGATTGTTTTTCTTTCAATACAACCACTTTTGTTACAGCCATCCTCAGCTGTATAGCTTTCAGATGATGGGACAAGCTTTCTCAGACGTCGCAGCATGGTCACATTGAACATTTATGTGTTTAATGTTTTTCTCCATGCTGAATCAGAGGTATAACATGTAAGTGGCATAATGACCATTGGTGGTTCACCCCCTAGATAGTACATTGGTTTATTTAACTGTGGTCTCCCTTCCCCATAGAAACTACAGCATTTAAAAAAAAAAATTAATTCACTCCAGACATGAGGAGGAAAGAGAACCCATGACCAGTTGAGATCCCAGGTAATAACTAACATTCAGTGGTCATTGTCCCGTCTTGTTCATTGTAATGTGACCATCTTTGTGCCTTGGTAACAGTTGCAGAAGGGCATTGGTATTATTTTTATGGATGTCAACACAGAAATGCAAGTTTTTAAGGGTTTTCAGTGTCAAATTCAAGGACTGTAATATATGAAATAAAAGCCTTCATCAGTTTACACATACTTCAGCTGCTTCATACAGTCACTTAAGATAAGATAAGATAAGATAATGTTGCTTATAGCCCAGCCGACCGCAAAGGGCCACATCAGGGCTGTCACCACGTTAAAATCAACTCACCAGTCATTAAAAAAAAAAAAAAAAAAAACACTTTCACACATCTCGTTAAATGACATCGTCTACAAACGCACCAGAAACTTTGTTAAAAATCTTTCTGCCGTAAAATCTTAAATCAGATGAAAAATGTTAATCTCTCTCAAAAACTCAAGGATCACGTCAGGCGGGACATCCCTGAACAGGATCTTCATGGACTCCGCTGTAAAATGTTTGTGTCTCACATCGTGCAAGTCCCAACACTCTAAAAGAACGTGTTTCATTGTGAGTGGCGCATGACATGGAATGCACCACGGAGCTTCTTCACTCTTTAAAAGGTAACAATGGGTAAAATACGAATGGCCGGTGTGCAGCCGGCACAGAACCGTTTCCTCTTTACGACCACCCGACGTAGATGGGAGGAAGTCCTTAAGGTTTGGACGGATCTGAAAGAGTTTGTTATTCGTCTGTGTGATCCAATCCTCCTGCCAGAGGTCTCTCACATAATCGTTAATTTTGGGTTTTACATCTGAGCAGGGGATATAAGTGTTGGACAGTTTCTCTCTTGTGGCGTTCTTGGCTAAACGATCAACCATTTCGTTCCCGCCGATGCCAACATGACCAGGAACCCAAGCAAGAGTAATGTTGTAACCGTCTGCCTTCAACTTGCTAAAAAGTTAAAAAAAAAGTAAAAGTTCTGGATGCTGAAGGTTGCGGCCAGCTATGGCCTCCAAAGCTGACAGCGAATCCGACAGAACCAGAAAGTCCCTCTTCGAAGAATGTGAGATTATCTTCAAAGCCAGAACCAGAGCAGTAAGTTCAGCAGAATAGACAGAAGCATCTGAATGGATATGTTCCAACAGTATCTGAGAAGGAGCCCCAGGGCAGTAGGCTGCACAAGCCACTCCATCTTCAGACTTGGAACCGTCAGTGAAAACTTTTTGACAGGATGGGAATTTGGAACAGAGCTCAGCATACAATGCCTTGTACGCCAGAGAGCTGGTAGACTCTTTACGAAAAGCTGCAAGATCGAAACGAATCTCTGGTGTGAAAAAGGCCCACGGAGGTTGATCCGGAAACTTGGAAAAATCGGAAACTACTCCCAGGTCTAGACCTGCATTCCGCACGTGAGGCTGCATACGAAGACCAAACGGCGGAATACATTTAGGGTTGTTTTCAAACTTACTTTGGAACAGAGGGTCAAAGACACAGTCATAGGCAGGGTTTTCTGGTTCTGAGAACAGTCGGATATAATAATTCAAAGACAGTTTCAGCCTGCGGTTGGACAATGAAGGTTCACCCGCCTCTGCGTACAGGCTGTACACAGGGGTGGTGCGGAACGCTCCAAGACAGAGACTAAGCCCTTGATGGTGGATAGGGTCCAAGAGTTTGAGTAAGACGATCTGCGGAGCCGTAGACAGCACAACCGTAGTCCAGTTTGGAACAGACCAAGGCTCTGTAGAGGTGCAGCAAAGTTTCCTTATCAGCGCCCCAGTCGGTGTGCGCTACGACCCGCAGAATATTCAGTGCTTTCTGGCAAGCAGTTTTGAGGTGTTTGATGTGGCTGAGAAAGTTAAGTTTTGTGTCAAAATGACTCCCAGAAATTTGCCTCTTTAACAGCGGGAATAGGAGATTTCCCTACTTGAAGTTCGGGATCTGGGAAAAACTGACGGAAATTATGGAAGTGAATACACTGCGTCTTTGTTGGAGAAAAGGTGAAACCGTTTTCATCCGCCCACCGATGGATTTTATCTACGCAAAGCTGGAGCCTGCGCTGGACACTCGGGTACAGGCTTCCAGTTGCGTAGACAGCGAAATCATCCACCAGGGTTCATAGCCTAAGAGCATCCCAAAATTCCCAAACTTTTCCTAAACTTTCAAAACCACTTTCTGGATTTTCAAAGACCTTTAAACACCCCTAAAACTGAAATTAAGTAGATAAAAGGGACATGTAAATAAGCACAAACAACACACACACACACACACACACACACACATGACAGATTACCTTTTAATAGAACAGTTCCTCATTATCATACCAATCTTCTGGCCTTATCACTGTCTGTTCACAATGACCCAAAGAAAATATAGACTATTATATTCCTTTTTTCCAGCCACAATGCACTGCCGTTGTTTGAAAAACGAATCATTGGATTCTGTCCTAGATGTCATAAAAATTACAACTGTCGATTCCAAAGGCAGTCAATGTGTTGTAGTTGACCACAAGTTCATTTAAAATTAAATGCAAAAGAACCGACACAAATATTTCAAACATGGGTAGCAGAATTTCTGGCTCTACATTCCTCCAGTTTTTTTTCAGGAATGACCTTGTCTAACTCATTCACAGCCACACGTTTTTCCTTTCTTTTTTAATGGGCTGACCTTGTCTAACTCATTCACAGCCACACGTTTTTCCTTTCTTTTTTAATGGGCAAAACATCAAACCTGAACAATGTAAAAAAAACAAGAAGGTTGAGGTATGGTTGGTGGGAGAGCGTTTGGATAGCTTGGCTAACTACTGAAACAAAAGGTTCACCAAAAATCATATTCCGACTTCGTCTCATTTTTCTTCCTGTGGCCAAGAGAATGTTAATGTTATCTGTGATCCCGCGCGATGGAACACTTATTCTTCTTCCTAAAAGACTGGTTCACTAAAAAACGAGTAGGTCACCAGCGCGCACGTTAAAAAATAAAATAAAATAAAATAAAGTGCGACTCACCCTGTTGGCCCCAGGAGCAAGATTTGGCAACAAGGGGTCGCACACGATATTCAAAAAGTTAAAAGCAATGGCCAAATTCAGGCCCAGGTAACTATAAAATATCTGGGAAGTTTCAAATAGAAAAATCAGTCAATATGCAGATCTCAAGACTGTCGTGTCAGTATGATTTTTTAAATGAGAATGCATTTGTGGCAATCTTGATGCCACCTGGCAGCGAGTTCCACAGCCGTACAGAACTAGGATAAAATGAATGTAAATGGCTGTCAATATTTGATGCAGGTATGGCAGAAGATTGACCGCCACTCCTGGTGCTGCTTTTATTCAATACTAGTTGTTCCATTGGGATATCAATTAGTTTAGCTCTGCCTTTGAAGAAGGTATTAAGTTTGATAAAAGCTCTTCTCTCTTCTAAGGGTTTCCATTCTAATGTCCTCATGTTCTTCCTAGTATTCCCTTTCTTTCTGATATGGTTCCCTGTTATGAACTGTGCTGCTCTCTTCTGAATCTTTGAGGTTATCAATGTCCTTTAGATTGCAAGGATCCCAGACTGAGCAACCATATTCCAGTACTGTCTAACCAGTGTTTTGTAGCAGTCCTCAACCTTTGGGGGCAGTCGCTGATATTCCTGTATATGAAAGCTAAGATGTTGTTTGCTTTCTTACATACTAAATTGTAATGTTCTTTCCATTTGAGACGACTATCTATAATCACGCCTAAATATTTTGCAGCATTGGTTTCTTTAAGAACAGTATTGTGAATAGAAATTCTGATCCAGTTGGTTAGCGTTTATTACATATATACGCAACACTTGGCACTTCTGGGATGAAATTCCATTTTCCAAGTTCTTTCCCACTCTTGTAAAGCGTTTAGATCTTCTTGTAGAATACGTGTAACATTCTTGCTTCTGATTGTTCTATATACTAAGCTGTCATCTGCAAAAAGCCTTATAGCAGTTCCAGGAGAGAGGGCACTTCTGGGGATGAAATTCCATTTTCCAAGTTCTTTCCCACTCTTGTGTAAAGTGTTTAGATCTTCTTGTAGAATGCGGTATCATTCTTGCTTCTGATTGTTCTATATACTAAGCTGTCATCTGCAAAAGCCTTATAGTAGTTCCAGGAGAGAGATTTCTACTTATGTCATTTATATAAAAAAAAAAAACAAGGGCCCCAGAAAAGTTCCCTGTGGTACACCTGACAAGACTGGTTTACAATGGGATGACGACCCTTCCACAACTTTCTGTGTTCTCCCAACGAGGAATGATCTAGCCCATTTTAGCAAAGAACCGCCAATGCTGATGTGTTCTAATTTAAGCAGCAGGCCCTCATGGACAACCTTATCAAAGGCTTTTGAAAAGTCTAATAAAATTGTATCTACTTGCTGTCTGTTGTTAAGACAGTTATTAAAATCATTGAGAGTTGTTATAAAGCTGAGTCTCACAACTCCTTCGCTGTCTAAAACCATGCTGGGCGTCATTTAAGAAGTCATATTGTCAAGAGGTCCATTATGCTACTATATATTATGTGTTCAAGTAATTTTGCTGATATGGATTAAGAGATACAGGTCTATAGTTCTCTGCTTTTGTTTTGTCACCCTTTTTGAATAAAGGGACAATGCTAGCAACTCGCCACTCAGGTATTACTCCCTGGTCCAGTGAAGCTTGGAAAAGTAGTTGGTATACCTCAGTCAATTCATTGGCACATAATTTTAAGAGCTTGCAGGAATGCCACCAGGACCAGTAGCTTTGTATTAACTTACCGCCATTATGGCTGATGAGGGCTCCTTCACCCATCGATCCTATATTGATGTTTTTTTCTGCATGCTGCACAGTACGCAGACCACTTGTTGCCAGCATTTTTCCACAGCCATTGTTTATAACAGATTTTTGAGCCAAAACTCGCTGAAAACGCATTGGCCCATTTTAATTTCTCGAGAGACCGGATATTCAAAGGGAAGTAACTCACGTTAAGCTAGAAATCGAAAGTTCATTTCTGCTCAATTCGCTGCAGTTCATCCGATCGCATTTATTCAAATTTTATAGTTATTTCCTCTTATATGTTAAAATTTCATGGTCCCCGGGTTTTTTCTAAATGGATATCTTATATTGGTGACATAAATCCAAATTCACAAACTTTCACAAACCATATTCATGTTTTCTTATTTTTCAAAAACTTTCCAGGGCCTGGAAAATTACATCTTTTTTTCCCCAAACCTTCCCAAACTTTCCCAAACGCTATGAACCCTGTCCACAAACAAAGAGCAGTCTGAACCCTGCTGAACTGATTGAACAATGTTGTTGATTTTAATACTAAAGAGGCAGGAGACAGTAATGCTCCCCTGTGGAACACCCAACTCCTGCTCGTGGACATCAGAGAGAGTGGTGCCTACCTGGACCTGAAACTGTCGTTCTGCCAAAAAATTTTGAATGAAAAGCGGAAGATGACCTAGAAAACCCAGATCATGGAGATCATGAAGTATCCCTGACTTCCAGGTGGTATCGTAGGCCTTCTCCAAGTCAAAGAAAATTGCCACTGCATGCTGTTTGTTCAGAAAGGCGTTCCGAAGTGTTGTTCCAGACGAATCAAATGGTCAACTGTAGACCGATGTTTGCAGAAACCACACTGTTCTTTCGCCAAAAGGCCATCGGTTTCGAGTTTCCACATGAGCCTAGTATTGACCATTTTCTCCATCAATTTGCAGACACAGCTGGTCAAAGCTATGGGACGGTAGTTTGATGGATTAGAAAGATCTTTTCCAGGTTTGGGGATGGGAATAATGAGGGCTTTCCGCCAAGAGGGTGGAAAGAAACCTGTAGTCCACACATGGTTGTATACCTGTAGCAGTATGTTCAGACCTATTTGCGGAAGATGTTTCAACAGTTGATAATGAATTTCATCCATACCTGGAGAGGAATCGCTGCAAGAAAGTAAGGCAGATTTCAGCTCGTTTAACATGAAAGGAAGATTATAGTCTTCCATGTTGTCTGACGAAAAGTTGCAGGGTGATTTTTCTTTAAGGGCTTTATTTTTGACAAAAGTGGCTGATTTGTTAGAAGAGGAAGAATTCTTTTCAATGGTGAAGCCAGCAGATAGCAACTGCTTTCTTCTCCGTTATTAAAGAATCCGAAAACTTGAGATGGTTCACAGTGGGATAGGTGTTCTTCCCTTTGATTTTCTTAATGATATTCCACACTTTTTTCTTGGAAGTTTTCGATGTCAGCTGGAGCAGAAGCTTCTCCAGGACCGACGTTTACTGATTTTAAAAGTGTGTCTCGATTTGGCACAGAGTTTTCTGATGGGCTCGAGCGTTGGGACCCGAAGGTCGTTGGTACACCTGACGCTGAGCCCGTTTTCGGACTTTGGAAATTTGTTGGCAGTCTGAATCAAACCAGGTGTGTTTTTGGCATTTGAAGTTTATCGGAAGACACTGGAATACAAGCTTTAGCACACTTGATCACAGTGTTAGTCAGTGATTCTGCTGGGTCCAGACTCTTAAGAAAATCAGTGTCCTGGAATTCCTTAGAAATAGTGGTTGCAAATAGATCCCAGTTTTGCTTTCTTATAATTTAGACGTTGAGAGACAGAGACGTGTTCAGTTATGACAGGTTGTAGAAGGACAGGAAAATGGTCACTTCCGTGCAGATCGTCATGGACAGACCACTCATAGTCCAGGACCAGCGAGGGGTCACAAACCGACAAATCTAAACACGAAAGTGAACCTGTGGAAGAAATGGAGGTAAGTTGCAGATCCATCGTTTCAGACAACACAAATCCAAATCCAAAAGGACATCCTTAATTAGCAGACCTCTGGGTGACGTACTGACACTACCCCAAAGAGGATTGTGACCGTTAAAGTCACCCAACAGCAAAAAAGGTCGAGGAAGTTCTCTTATCAGACATGACAAGGTCCTGACGACAAACTGGGACTGAAGGAGTAGATAAAGGGAACAGATTGTCACAGTCTTGTGGAGAGTGACTCTCACAGCTACAGCTTGAAGGGAGGTAGATAGAGCGACAGGACTATACAGCAGAGTTTTGTGTATGAGAAGGGCAACACCGCCCGACAGTCCCAACGTGGATGGTTGTGCAGGTTTTGAAAGAATATTAAAGCCAGAAAAAGTGAAGGTCTTCTGGCTTTGAATTTGAGTTTCCTGAAGAGCCACGACGGAAGGTTTTATAGACTGACAAAGAAGCTGCAGCTCCTCGAAGTTGGAATTTAGACCACGGATATTCCAATGGAATACTGTACTATCCATGGTGCAGAGGGCGAAAAGGAGAGAGATCAGGTCATCTCCTCATCAACATCTGCTTCTAAAGGTGTAAATTTGTTGCTTAATTTCACTGGACTTTGTTTGTCTTCAAGACCTGCTGGCAGGCTTGCCAACAGGTGAAGAAGGTCTGGATTTGGGAGACGGTGGAGGCTTCTTCCTCATCTCCACCATCTCCACACTGGGATGAACTCCCTTGCCCGCACGGGCACTGGACATGGGAGTTCGAGGTGCGGGTGCTGGTTTTTTAATCTGCCCAGCAGCAGATGTTGTAGACTGCTGGGTAGTCTGAGGGGTGGCGGATTTTTGCCCAGCAGCAGATAGAGTAGACTGCTGAGCAGTCTGTGGGTGGCAGATTTTTTGCCCCCACCAGGGGCACCTACTTTGGGTTGGGAGGTGGTGGACTTGCTTCCACCAAAGCTTATCTGTCTTCCTTGCAAAGTTTTGGAGAAAGTAAAATCGTCAGTCTGGCAGCAGACTGAACGAGTTGATACTTTTTTTTACCGCCGAAGCGTATGAAGATGCTGTTGGCGTCTGACTGCCAACAACCTGCCTGCGGGCTTCAAAAAACGAGATCTTCTTTCTGTTTTGACCTTTTGGATGGTTGACTCTTGTACCCAGACAGGGCAGTTGCGTGAAGAGGAGGGGTGGTCGCCACCGCAGTTTGCACAATGCGCCGGGTCTTTACATGGCCCATCATGGGTTGCCTTGCAACAAACCCCACACTCCTCCTGCCCAGAACAACGGTCTCTGACATGACCAAACTTCTGGCATTTGAAGCAACGCATGGGAGATGGAACATACATTTGTATACGGACATTCAAATATCCTACTCTGATGACAGGAGGTAGCACAGGGTTGCAGAATGTCAGAAAGAGGGTGTTGGTGGCCACTCTTTCTGCACCTTTTTTCACTGTCACCCTATGCACCTCTGTCACCCCCTGGGATGCCAGCTCCGCCTTGATTTCTGCCTCTGAGACACCTCGAAGATCTGGGCAACGAATGACTCCCTTAGAGGAATTCAGCTGTTTATGGGGGGTCACCCGATCTCTCGGTCTACCAGCTTTGTAGCTTTCAGCAGCTGCTCTGATTGTTTTTTTACTTTTACACTGGATGAGAAATGTGCCGTTCTGAGTCGCTTAATGGACTGTGGGTCTCCTGCAATACCTTGGAAGCCCTTCTGTATTGCAAATGGGCTTAATGCAGAAAGAGGTTTGTCCTGCTCCTTACTTTCCATGATCAACCAAGAGGACCAAAATCCTGACAACTGCTTTGTTTCATTTTCAGAATCAGAGTCTCCATCGGACTCCTGTGACGACCTTTGTGAAAGTAACTGAACTTTCCTTTTTTTGGGGGGATGATGTTTGAATGAAGTCATATTTAGAGGCAAAAAATTTCATCTCTCCCTTACCCACCCACCTTGGAGTCAACTAAGGGGCCAGGGCCAAGAATCACTGTCTTGACCCCTTCCAGGCTTCAGGAGAGACATACAACAGACAAAAACCTACCAACCCTATCCCCCTGATCATGCTCAACTCCCGGGAACAGAGAGCTGAGCACTGCAGGGGTTACCTTGGCCAGCCGGAGAAATGCCTGTTTTGACCCAGCCCCAAGAAGGGGAGCCGATTAGTACAACCCGGGCCAAAGTGTACTCCCTGTCTAGGAGAGGTCCGAGCCAAAGTGATGTGTTGAGAGCGCTGGCCCTCTCAATCACCAGGATCTCATTCCCCTCCGACACAGGTCGCACCGCACGGCCAACGCGGCGGATCTTAAGGAGACCACAGAGAGAAAAGGAGTGTGGAAAAAGAAGACTTGAAGGGGAGACGAAGATAGAAAAGGACCAAATAAGGAAGGCAGAAAAAAAAAAGAAAAAAAAAAAGAAGAGAAAGGCGGGTTACTCTTAGTCAGGATCCCTCACCCTTAGCCTATCTGACATGGGAAGCCCTACCAGGGGCATCAACTCCTTACCACGTTACGCTTAGGCCATACAGCATCTTCACCTCTCAGGCCTACAAGCAGTGTGAAAAAAAACAGCCTATCTCCCAAGTATTGATGCCCCCGCCAGCAAAGCCTAAGGGATCACTGGACCGCGCAAGCCCTCCGAGCACGACAAGGTCGCAACCCCCCCGGAGGGATACAGTCACTTCATCAGAATCCGGTAAGTAGGAGATGAGCAGTTAAGTGGGAACTTTCAGCAATATACAAAATGATGATAAGATAATGTTGCTTATAGCCCAGCCGACCGCAAAGGGCCACATCAGAGCTGTTCAATGGTGATGGACTTTTATTATATACATATGTAATTATCTCTATTATAGTTTTGTGATTTTCTCATCAAAACCTTCATTTTCAAGCATTCTAATGTAGTTATATAGCCCTTATTTAACCCTTTCACTACCAGATGTTCTATTTTGCATAAATCCCCATTGCCAGCCATTTTTCCCAAAACCCCTTATTTCATAGCAGCATATGTGAAACGTGAATATCTCTGGAACTAAACAACA
Source organism: Conus ventricosus (assembly GCA_018398815.1). Lineage (NCBI taxonomy): Eukaryota > Metazoa > Mollusca > Gastropoda > Neogastropoda > Conidae > Conus > Conus ventricosus. The sequence continues at coordinate 77,541,367 of CM031600.1, forward strand.
AATTCTCAGCTGTAAAAAAGAAGAAAGCATGCCAACAAACTCTTAACAAGGGAGGAAAAAAAACTCCACTCACAACTGAAGACCAGAAAGTATGTTATAGCAACAGAAAAATGGAAGAAACAGCCATAAATCCAACTACTCCAACAGCAGGGAATACACACACACACACATTCTTATGCTTAACTGGCACACATACAACACAAACACATATCCCTTCCACTTTCACCGTTGTTGAAAGCAATATTTTTTATGAAAACAAAGTCATTCACGTGCCTGTTGGTCTCTTAAACCTGGGGAGCCATTCAAGTTGATCATAATTCCCACTCAAACACATCTCTGCAGCTCACTCACCTCCGACACTTGTCAGTCAACCCATGCCCCCTTCAACCTAAACCTGCAAGCCAGCTGCGTTTCAAGTTCATTGCCTTTTTACTAGTCTTAACTATTCGTCTTGCTCGCCCCCTCACACTTTCGACTCGGTCATTGCTGCTTGGCTCAACGCCAAAACACTGGGCACACACGGTGAGCCTGCATCTTGTCTGATCACTCGTCTTCTCTTATTTCCGCACCACTTTGCATGCGTCCAACACCTCACTTTGCGGTAATTTGGTCAAGCTCTCGCTACCCCATAGCGTCTCCTGGTCACTATCTGGGTCTTCATCTGAATCAGGATCAACTGACTGTCTATTCAATATTTCCAGCACTTGATCTGTGGTAAGTGCACGGTGAGGTAGAGTACGTGAAGTGCCTGGTTGTGACGTCATAGTGAATGGAAAAACAATCAGAATAAAATTGATTAAAACAATTAACTGAACAGCGTTCTGACAAAGCAAATAGCTGTGAGCACAGGTCAGGTCACCCCCCAGCTATGATGTTTACTGTTGGCTTTCTCTCTCATAAAGTTGGATAGTGAGAGTATCCGGAGTTTGGTAACTAGTTGGTCGCATTTTGGCGACGTCAGCGGTGAGCCAAGTTGTCGCAGAAACGCGACATCGGCGGCGTAAGGATTAACCCTCTTGCATTCGCATTTTCCAGCCTAGAACTGCTCCTAGTATTCGTATTGTTTTGAGAAATTTAAGCTAAAACTCACCTACTGCCTTTGAAAGGCTGTAGTGGACAAAGTTTCCACTGCAGCACTGTCAAATTTAGTATGCAAAATTCTAATACATCATATTTCATAATGCAGAGATGTCACATGTTTGGGATGCATGTGGGTGTTATTGTCACCCTGTTTGTCACAAAACAATGGGACATCAAACGTTGACAATGTTACTATAATACACCAGACAGACAATAACATTGTCGGCATGCATTTGTTAGTATAAATCATCAAAGGGTGTCCTACCTCAACTTGTAAACAGCAGTCCTGGTTCAGTAAATCCAGTTTGGGGTGTCACTAAGTGTCACATGATTGTCACATACTCAAACATGGGGCCAGGTAACTTTACGGGGTTTTTTTCGTCCTAAAAGGTGTGTTTGTCACTACTTAACGACTTTTAACACCGGAATATACACAGTTACAGAAAGAAGTAAAATCCATTCTTTACACTCTAATGTGGTGTCTGTCACACACGGCAGGAGGGTGTCACCACTGTCACATGTCACCAATATGGTAAACACTACTCTTGATCCATGGTTTCTACCAAGTTTGCTGCATGGCAGAAACCGTGTTTTCGACATCACCCCACTGATCCGTGGCTCGCTAAACCGAAGATCAGTCGACCAGTAGCACCAGAGTCTTGGCTGACGTTTGATCCCCATCATGACGAGCACAGTTACGTATGCGCGCATCTCCGCAGGTGTCGTATCCTGCCAAAGTAGGTCAGGTTGTCCCCGCTTTGCCATCTGCTGCCTGGCGTACAGGTTCGTCTGGTCAGCAGCTGTAGTAAAAAACAACTGCAGCAGGAAGAGAAAAAATAACCCAGAGGTGTATCTGTGTCTGGCAAATCATGATTTGGCCCAGTCTCTTCCTCAAAAGGCTGAACCACAGGTGCGGAAGTCGCCGGTCGCCACGTGGTCACAAACGCAAACAAAGGCGCATCATCATCTTCATCACTTTCTTCGCCTTCTTCTCCCTCTTCTTCCTCTCAAACATCCACATCACTTTCATTTAACTCCTCTCTTTCATATCTTTCTACTTCTTGTAATATATCATCCAACTCCTCTTTCGTATAATCAAAAAAATCGGCGTCAGTAGAAGCGCTAGCAGACGCCATTTTCAGAAACAAGGCGATGCCGTCTGCAGCAATGGAATGCGGTCAGTTCACGACCCTAGTCTTTGTGATTGAGTTGTTTCCCACACCCCATACTACTGCTAAGATTTCATTGGACCCTCTCAGGGATGCACGTTTATTTTTGGCCAGCCCTGACTTAAAACAAGGTCGCAGTGTGTGAGGGAAAGTAACGCGGCACGTACGGCCGGTTGCGGCCGGAACGAACAGCAGGGGAGACAAACACAGCGGCCGGATACGGGCGAAACGAATGCAAGAGGGTTAAAGAAGTTTAGCAGCCTTTGAAAAGGGGTCCTCAAAGTTTTGGACTTGCAAGACTAGCGTGAACCCTGTACATTTAAGAGAGAAAAAAAATATTCACGAGTTAGGAAAGTGAGAAGAGTCAGATAAAAAAAAAAGCAATTGCTGTCAGTTTCAGGGGCCAGTTAAGGAGAGCTATGGCAGCACCCCCTACTCTGAATATGACACACCAACAGTCGGGTGTATAGCTGACGAAAGGTGAGAATGTCAACCTTTTAAGATAAGATAAGATAAGATAATGTTGCTTATAGCCCAGCCGACCGCAGAGGGCCACATCAGGGCTGTCACCACGTTAAAATCAACTCACCAGTCAAAAAAAAAAAAAAAAAAAAAAAAAAAAAAAAAAAAAAAAAATTCACACATCTCGAAAATCATCGAAACAAACGAACCAGAAACTTTTAAAAACCCTCTTTCCTAAAATTCAAATCAATGAAAAATGTTAATTCTCCAAAAACCCCAAGGACACCCCCAGCGGGACACCCCTGAACGGGATCTTCAGGGATTTTCCGCGAAAATGTTTGTGTCTCACACTGCAATCCCAAAAACCCAAAAAGAACATTTTCATTGTGAGTGGGCATGACATGGAATGCCCACAGAGTTTTCCTCACCAAAAAAAAGGTAAAATGGGTAAAAAAGAAGGGCCGGTGTCACCCGGGCACAAAACCTTCCCTTACGCCACCCGTGAGAGGGAGGAAGTCTTTAATTTTTGAACGGATCGAAAGAGTTTTTTTTTCGCTGTGTGTTCCAATCCTCCTGCCAGGGGCCTCACAAAATCGTTTTTTTTGGGGTTTCACATCTGACGGGGGATATAAGTGTTGACAGTTTCTCTCTTGTGGCGTTCTGGCTAAACGAAAACCCTTTTCCGTTCCCGCCGATGCCAAAGGGCCCGGGAACCCAGCAAGAGAAGTTGAACCTTCCGCCTTCAACTGCAAAAAATTTTCAAAAAAAAGTAAAAGTTCTGGAGCTAAGGGTTTGGGGCCAGCTATGGCCCCAAAGCTGACAGCGAATCCGACAAAACCCAAAAAGCCCCTCCTCGAAGAAGGGGAGATTATCTTCAAACCGTACAAAAGCAGTAAGTTCAGCGAATAGACAGAAGCATCTGAATTAAAATTTTCCCAACAATATCGAAAAGGGACCCCAGGCAGTGGGGGCTGCACGGGCCACCCATCCTCAATTTGGGAACCGTCAGTGAAAACTTTTGATAGGAAAAAATTTTGGAACGAGCTCAGCAAACAAAGCCTTTTACGCCAAAGCGGTAACCCCTTACGGAAAAGCTGCGAGACAAAACAAATCTCGGTGTGAAAAAGGTCCATGGAGGTTGCCCCAAAATTTGGAAAAAAAGGGAAACTACCCCAGGTCTATACCTGCATTCCCACGTGAGCGCATAAACCCAAACGGCGAATAACCCCTTGGGGTTATTTTCAAACTTACTTTGGACGGGGGGGCAAAAACACAGCTACAGGATTTGCGGTTCTGAGAACAGTCGAGTAATAAATCAAGACAGTTTCAGCCTGCATTGACAGTGGGGGTTTCACCTGCCCGCGACAGGCTTACACAGGGGGTGCGGAACGTCCAAGACAGAGACAACCCTTGAGGGTGGATAGGGTCCAAGAGTTTGAGGAAGATGACTTGCGAGCCTAACAGCACAACCGAGTCCAGTTTAGAACGGACCGGGGCTCTGAAAGGGGTCAAAAAATTTTTCTACACGCCCCGTCGGTGTTGCACACCCTAAAAATTTTCAGTCCTTTTGGCAACAGTTTTGAGGTTTTTAAAGGGCAGAAATTTTAAGTTTTGGTAAAAAAGCTCCCAAAAATTTTGGGCTTCTTTAACACTGGAAGGGAATTTCCCACTTGAATTTCCGGATCGGGAAAAAACTGACGGAAAATAGGGAATGAAACACTGGGTTTTGTAGCAAAAAGGTAAACCCCTTTTTCATCCCCCCCGGGATTTTACTACGCAAAGTTTGGACCTGCGCGGACACGGGGGTACAGGTTTCCAGTTGCTAGCAGAAAAATCCCACAAACAAAAACAGTCTGAACCCGCGAACGATTGAACAAGTTTTTGATCTAATACTAAAGAGGCAGGAAATATCCCCCCTGGGAACACCCAACCCTCCGGGACATCGAGAGATTGTCCCAACCCAGACCTAAACGTCGTTCGCCAAAAAATTTAAATAAAAAGCGAAAGACCCGAAAACCCAATCGGGAGATCATAAGTATCCCCCTTCCAGGGGTATCGGGGCCTTCCCAAGTCAAAAAAAATTGCCACTGCATGCGTTTGTTCAGAAAGGCTTTCCAATGAAATTTCCCGACAAATCAAATTTTTACGGTAGTTCCGTTTTTGCGGAAACCACACGTTCTTTCCCAAAAGGCCATCGTTTCAATTTCCAATACCTAGCTTTGCCCAAATTTTTTCCAAAAATTTACAAACACAGCTGGTCAAAGCAAGGGAGGGTAATTAAAGGATTAAAAGATTTTTTCCGGGTTTGGGGATGGGGATAATAAAGGTTTTTTCCCCAAGAGGGTGGAAAAAAACCTGTAGCCCCACACAGGTTGAGACCTTAGCATAGCAGACCTTCTAGGGGAAGATGTTTCAACAGCTATAATGGATTTCTCAAACCTGGAGAGGGAATCGCTGCAAGAAGTAAGGCAATTTCGCTCGTTTTTTAAAAAGGAAGATTGTAGTCTTCCATTTTGTGGGATGAAAATTTGCGGGGTGATTTTTTTTTGGGGGCTTTTTTTTGACAAAATTGACCGTTTTAAATAAAGAGGGGGAATTTTTCCCAATGGTTGAACAAGCAAATAGAACTGCTTTCTTCTCTGTTTTAAGAATCCAAAAACTTGAGATGGTTCACAGTGGACAGTTTCTTTCCCTTGTTTTCAAATGAGTTCCACACTTTTTTTTAAAGTTTTTGATGTCAGCCGGACAAAGCTCCCCGGACCGACGTTACTGTTTTTAAAATGTGTCTTGATTAGCACGATTTCGATGGCTCACGTTGGGACCCAAAGGGTCGTTGGTATACCGACCGACCCGTTTTCTCCCTTTTGGAAATTTTTTTGGGCTTTCGAATCAAACCAGGGTTTTTGGCATTTGAAGTTTGTGGGAAACACGGAATCAGGCTTTAGCATATTTAATCAAGTATTAGCATGATTCCTGGGTCAGACTCTAAAGAAAATCAGGTCCGGAAACCCCCTTGGAAAAGTGGCTGCAAATAGATCCCATTTGGGGGTTCTTAAATTTAAATCGAAGACAGAGACTTTTTCAGTTAAAACAGGTTGAGAAGGCTGGAAAGGGCACCCGTCAGATCGTCATGGACAACCACTCATAGCCAGGACCACGAGGGTCACAAACCACAAACTAAAACGAAAGTAAACCCGGGGAAGAATGAGGTAAGTTGCAGATCCGTCTTTCAGACAACACAATCCAAACCCAAAAGGACACCCAATCAGCAGACCTGGGGATGACGAACCGTACTACCCCAAAGAGGGGTGCCGTTAAAGTCCCCCAAACAGCAAAAAAGGCGAGGGATTTTCCTTACGACTGACAAGCCTGACAAAAACCCGGGGACAGAAGGAGGAAAATAAAGAGAACAGATTGTCACGTCTTGTGGAGAGTGCTCTCGAGCAACACTTAAGGAGTAGACAAGCACGGGACTAACGTAATTTTTGTGTTGAGAAGGGCAAAACCCCGCCCCCCACCCCCAACGTGGAGGTTGTGCAGTTTTGAAAAAAAATTTAAAAGCCAAAAAGGAAAAAGGGTCTTCGGGTTTGAATTTGATTTCCTGAACAGCCACAGGGAATTTTTTAAAGATTGGCAAAAAAACCTGCAGCCCTCAAGTTGGAATTTAGTCCACGGATATTCCAAGAAATTTGTTTTCCAGGGTGCAAGGGCGAAAAGGAGAGAGATCAGGTCATCCCTCTTAAAAACGTCTGGTGCTAAAGTTAAAATTTTTTTGGGGATGACTGGACGGGTTTGGTCTTCAGACCCCCCCCCCCCCGCAGACTTGCCAACAGGTGAAAAGGGGGCGGTTTTTGGGGAGAGGGTGGAGGTTTTTTCCTTATCTCCACCACTCCACACGGGTTTTTGAACCCTTTTTCCCCACGGGCCGGACAAGGATTTCGGGGGGGAATTTTGCTGGTTTTTAAAACTGCCCAGCACAATTTTGTAACGGGGATCTGGGGGGTGGCGGATTTTTTTGCCTCCACCGGGGGCACCCCACTTTGGGGGTTGGGAAGGGTGGACTTGCTACCACCAGAACTGACAATCGTCTTGCAATGTTTCGAAAACGTAAAGTTTCGTCGACACAACTGACCGATTAAAAACTGTAGGAACTTTCTTACGCCAAAGCATAAAGAAGCTTCGGCGACTGACTGCCCACAACCTGCTTGGGGGCTTCGAAAAAGGAATCTTTTTTCAGTTTTGAGAATAGCGATTCCTGAATCCAAAGGGGGCGTTTCGTGAAAGGGGGGATGGTTGCCACCGCAGTTACACAAGTGCCATCTTACACGGCCCATCAGGGGTTGCCTTTCGAAAAACCCCGATACCTCTTGCCCTAACACGGTCCCTGACATGGCCAAATTTCTGCACCTGAAGCACCCCCACGGGGGCGGAACAATAACTGAAAAGAACATCAAGTAACCAACTTTGATGAGGGGGCACACAGGGTTTTAGAATCAGAAAGAGGGTTTGGTGGCCACTCCTCTAACCCTTTTTTTTACTGTCACCCTGCCCCTCCGTCACAAAACCCGGGATCCACCCCTTTAAATTTCGCCTCTTAAAAACCAATAAATCCCTGCGCGAATCACCCTTTTGAGAGTTTAAAGTTTGTGGGGATTTTCCCTATCTCCCTCCACAAGTTTTTTCCCTTTACGCTGTTTTTAGAGTTTTTTGAATTTTCACTGAATAAGAAATGAACCATTCCTCAACCTTGAAGGACCGAGGGTCCCCCTGCTAAAGCAAACCCTTCTGTAGGCAAAAGGGCTCAAGCTGAAAGGGGTTTCCCGCTCCGTCCCCCCCATCAAGCCAGAAGCCCAAAACCTGTCCTCTGTCCCACCTCCATATCGGAATCACATCTAAATCAAAAATTCCCGAAAAGGGGGTCAGCCTTCCTCTTTTTTTTGGGGATTTTTTTTGAAAAAGCCTGATGTATTATTTAATTCATCTCTCCCCTTTCCCACCCACCTGGGGTCCAAAAAGGGGCCAGGGGCCCAAAAAACCAATGTCTTTTACCCCCCCTTCCAGGCTTCGGGGGAGATATACACAAACAAAAACTACCCCAACCCCATCCCCCCTGACATCTAAATCCCGGGGACGGAGTGAAACACTGCAGGGTTAACTTGGCCATAGGGGAACTGCCTCTTGACCCAGCCCCAGAAGGGGGGCCATTAGTACCCCGGGGCCAAAGTGTAAACCCCCCTCAAAGGGGAGTCCGGGCCCAAAATATGTGTTGAAGCGCTGCCCTCCAATACCAGGGCTCAATCCCCTCCGCACAGGTCGCACCCCAAAGCAAACGCGGCGGATCTGAAGGAACCACAAGAAAAAGGAGTGTGGGAAAAAAAGATTTAAGGGGAGACAAATAGAAAAGGGGCCAAATAAGGAGGCAGAAAACAAGAAAAGGAAAAGGTGGGTTTTCTCTTTCGGAACCCCCCCTTAGCCTATCTACATGGGAAGCCCTACCGGGGGGACAAATCCTTTCCAGTTACCTTAGGGCCCAAAAACCATCTGCACCTCCAGGGCCAAAGCGGGAAAAAAACAGCCTATCGCCAAGATTGATGCCCCCCGCCAGCAAAGCCTAAGGGATCACTGACCACCCCAAACCCCACCAGACAAGGTCCAAAACCCCCCCAGGTGCACCTTTGTTGTCTTTATCCTTTGTGACCTGTTTTGAAAACGCGGGGAATTTGACATATTTGCTGCACCTCATTTTTTACACGTCCAATGTTTTGTTTTTGTGGCCATACAGCCTTTTCCCTTTCTATAAACATAGCATTGCATCAAAGCACATTTTTCAAATGACTTTTCCAAGCATCACTTTTCAAAATGAATCACCAATCGCAATAAAAAAATCTCTCGGGGGAGCCCGTCCAACTTTTACACTTTACATTCTTTTTTAGTTTTTTTCACTTTAGCATTATTTTTTTGCTGTGAAACGGATAGTCAATTCCTTCCCTGACAAAGCCCGGAAAATGGGACGCAAGCTACCAACCAAAAGGGAAAGGTACAAAAAAACCCCCTGAAAAAACATTTTACATTTAAAATGCATCCCTTCACTCTCTACACATCCAGTAACTTTTGCAAGCAAAAGGTGCGACTAATTTTCTTCCCCTTTTCTGTTTTTTTTAAAAAAATAATAAAAAGGGCAGTTTTTATTTGTCAGCAAAGTCCCTTTTAATAGACTAAACCCAGGGCCTGTGTAACCACCATAACATCTTTCACAACTAAAATCCCATCATTAACTTTCGAAGAGAAGCCATTTTGGCCCTTGGGATGGATGACACTAAAACTTGCAGCCCTTCCCCGAAATGGAGTTGGCTCTTTAAAGGCGGGATAAAAACGGGCATACACACAAAACCCACCCCTTTTTGGTAATGAATTAAAAATGCTTCCATATAGTGAGTGTCTGCAACATCACCTGCATACGCAGATGAAGAAAATCAGCAAATTTTCATACAACAGGGTTCCCCCGCTCACAGTCCACCCCAGTAAGATCACTGCATCATGGTCCCGGAGGTCAACCATCAGGTGCACTTGCCCCCCCATTGGCAAGTCCTACATCTCCTTTTTTCCCAATGGGGAGCCATTTCCAATATGGGGGGGATCTTCACGGGAGACAAAGCAAAGCTCATTCCTTGGGGGAGTTAGCAGTAACCTCTTAATGCCCAAAAACCAGAATATTTGGCTGGGATAGAAAAGGGATGTATGTGAAAGACCCCTAAGAACCCCGGCTGAAACATTTTGCATGCACTAATCTTAAAGGAAATGTTAAAAAAACAGTAGGAGTGCTTAGTTTTCAATGTTTGTTCCCACTACAACGCTATGATTTTTCTCATTATGATGTTCCCTCATCAATAAAAGCAAAAGGATGGCCATTCCCCTTTCACAATTCACTCCTTTTTAAATGACAATTGCCTTTTCGCCCCCTGTTTTAGGAAAAGCGGTCCAAACAACACTATGGGGGAAAAACCATAGTTTCTCAATAACCCTTCAATCCAAAAACATCAATGCCCAAAAAGGTTTCAGATTTTATCTTCTCACTTTTTGAGAAAGGAAAAAATGAAGGGTAAGGAAAAAAGGTGAACAATATTTACTTGAACACAGGAAAAGACTAATGAACACCTGCTGGAGCTCTTCAGTCCCACTAAAACCAGGTAGGCAGCCCGTGTATAAAAATGTGGGATTTAAAACGCTTAACTTGGCTCTAGCCAAGAAAGGGGCCCATCAATATTCATAAAAATAAGGTTTCACAGAGCAGTAGTGTGCTTTAAAAAGCGTTCCCGCTTGGAATTATGGGCAAGTACAGCACAGGAGGAAGATGGGGAATTTTTCCCCAGTAACTTTAAAAAATTGCTGCATATTTAAGATTGCGCATACTTATGTTGACTTTGATGTACACTTGTTCACATTCTCATGATATTGCTTTTCTGTTATTCTTGGGGGTTGTGTTTTAAAAATGTTTGCAACAACACCACCACAAAAAGCCATTCAAGTAATTGTAATTTTAAAAAACTTTGCAATTTTTTTTTCTTGTTTTTTTTCTGCATGAAAATGCACATGGAAAAAACCCATAGGATAACAAAAGAGAGAAGCGACAAAATTTTTTCTGCAGGGAAAGTCTTTCAAAAACCGTCAAAAAAAGAAAAATTTTCAGTAGTAAAAAATACATACTATACCCTGAATTACACTGCACAACTTTATTTTTTCCAATCCATTTTGCTCTGACAAATCATCAGTATGGGTTAAACAGAAAAAACAAAAAAAACAGGGCTGAAATGAATTTTAAAAACCCTCAACAAAAAAGTTTGAAGGAACAAATGAACGCTCTCCTCTCTCCTCTCTACCAAACAGCAAAGAATTGAATTCGTTCTCTCCCCTCTTACACTCTACCAAAAAACAAAACAAAAAAACGCATGCCCCACATTCACTTGTTGCTCACTCCCAGAACCAAACTCTGCCCCCGAGAAATGAAAAAGAACAGTAACGCAGAAAGTCCCTGCTCCAACCAACAGCCAGAAAGAGCAGGGCTCCGGGCTCTGCGTCCCCCAGGTACACGGGCCCCCACGCAGGAAAAAACAACAACATAGCACACTAAGGACAACCTCTTCTACAAACAAAAACTGGTCATCGTCACGTCCGCGCACTACCCCTCCAGCCGCTTCCCTTTTTCCTCTTTTTTTGGGGTGAACAGTTTTGGGGTGGAGGGTGCATGAGAATTTGGGGGTTCGTTACGGGGGGTGGGGGGGTGGGGCGCTCTCGCTTGGTATATAGGGCAGCTTAGGGGTTTGGGGGGACTGTTGACCCTGGGGGTTGACCGTTGCCCCCGAAAGCACACAGCACCACAGTTCACATGGGCATACACTATTCTAACACAATACTTGGGAGTCCAGTGCGGGAAGGGAAAAGAGACAAAAGGGAGAAAAAGAGCAGACTTAAACCATCCACAAAGAATAAAACAGAACAGAACCCCGATCTGCATTCCAGTCCCAAACTATCCCACAAACCCAGAGAGCCAATGTGGCAAACGATCAGTATCATGAATCCTGCATTCACACATGCGGAACAACCCCCACACAAACCAAAATCAACAAACACGGAAACGTACCACCCCAAAACCCAACATGTCCCCCTCCCCCAAAGCCCCTCCACTGCATCGCCGCACTGCCATCAGCCCTGCACCCCGCCAACCCACCGACTTCAGCGCCACCATCCCCCCCATGTGCCGGGGGTTTCCGCACTGGAGGGGCTGCCCCTGTGCTGCGCTGTTCGTCACCACTATCATCATCGTCCATTGGGTCGATGCTCATCATGAGGTCGCGGAACTGAACCGCGGAAGGGGAAAAAAAAAAGGGATAGTGACATTTTTTTCTCCAAAATAATAGTACTATCCTCCTTTTTAAAAATGTTATTATTAACATGACTAGTACCATCCTCCACATCTCTGGCCCATTTATTCTTTGACATACACAAAGCTAGCTGTGTGAAAGCAAAATTGAAAAACAAAAGTATGTTTGTAAATGACTCGGTCATGATTTTCTCCTCTTCAAGACTGTTTTTAAGCACAAAAATCCTCTCCTCCTCATACATATGCACACAGGCATTCTCACATAAATGAATGTACAAATACACATGAACACAAACCACATGCATCTCACATAATGCATCATAAACACAAATACATATTTGCAAATGCACTTTCACTTCTACAAACCAACCATAACACACATGTATGCACCTATGAGAAGGCATTTGTACCATTCTGATACACAATCGGAGCCACACATCACAACTAGTTTGAGTATCACAGCATATGACTGCCATGATGTTTAACACCAGACATTTGCCATTCAATATCTCCATGTCATTTTATATACACCTGAAAGCCCACATATACATAACAAATACGTAAGCCTACTTAACATAACAAATTTGTAAAAGAAGTCCTATTTCATTCCACACTTTTAAAAAACTATCACTAACTTCATAGGTTTGCAAACATCTAGAAGAAGACGAATGTTTTTTCTTTTGTCAAAAAAAAAAAAAAAAAAAAAAGGAGCACAGATCCACGAGACCCAAAACATTCGGCAAAACTTCATGGGGTTTTGGAGATCCATGACGTAAGGCACGCAATTTTTTTTTTTTTAATGTATGATCAAGGTTAAATACATATTGACATAATAGCAAAAACCTTTTGGCAAGGGGAGCAAGTGGGAGGTGAAACATGGGTAGAAAAAAGAAAGCTCACAACCCACAATATTGCTTGGGAAAAGAAGTGAGGACAAAAGATGGATGGGAAAACAAAGTGATCCAGGACACATGCATGTGTGTGGGAGCAAGAAGAGTGAGAGAGAGAGAGAGGAGGGAGGGAGGGCAGAGAGAGAGAGAGAGAGAGCTAGAGAGATTCACCTCAAGATATTCATCAACAATTTTCTGCCGTTTCTCCTCCTCCTCCAGGTCAGAGTCATGCACCGCACGCAGCTGGTCCAGAGTGTGCAGAGGTGAGAATCGAACAATGTTTTTCCTGTTCAGCGGCTTGTCAAACACTTTGGCTGCCTCTGTTGGGGAGTACCGATGGATCTTGCTGCAACACACACACACGCATAACAAACCATTTACACTAATCTTCTTTCACAGACATGATGGTGGATGAGGGGGGTGGGGGTGGAGGGTGGGGGTGGGTGGGGGGTGGAGGTTATTTGAGAACACAGGCTAACAGCACGTGATAGTCCAGTCATGTAAGCAGGAGAAGGAGAAAAAGTTCTTTCAGTGAAAGTGTTTTAACTGTGAGTGCAGAGGTGTGTGGCTCCATGCATGAAGAGAGAGGGAGGGAGAGAGAGAGAGAGAGAGAGAGAGAGAGAGAGAGAGAGAGAGAGAGAGAAATGCAAAGGGCACTACTCACCTATCTGTCAGGCCGTACATGTCCTTCAGATGCTGTTTCAACATCAGCAGCAGAATACAGCCCTGAGACTGCTGCATTACGTCCTGCAGGGGACTGATGTCGTCAGGTAGCCGAGCTGACAGACATGACCATCACCAATGCGTAAGAACTAAAGTACTGGGAGGGAACTTACAGACATGCTCTGGACACATTCATTCAAAACCCAGTCCTCATCTTTCTCTTTATCTATACAACATACAGTGGCAGGCACAGGACACTGTAACGAGAGTGAATAACTGGGAATGAGCATGTGTAGTAATATGCTAGTTCTGAAAAAAATAACAAAAAAACAAACGAACGTAAATTTCCAACTAAGATATTATAATGTCTGTACATGTTACATCAATGTATGCTTGTTGTGTTCTTTGCACCAACTAACGTATTCACTGGATAATCAGGTTTTTGGGCTGTGTTGACATGACACTGAATAATTACTATCAACAGTGATGAAGGACTTAGCTTACATACCGGGTTGTCCAAACTGACTTTGCCATACCACAGGCTGCCTGATAATAAAAGATATCCTTGTCAGTATTGGAGTGAAAAAAACAAACAAACACAAACACTGTACTGACGTATTTCACAACCTGCACTGGATTTGTATCCTTGGTTTTCGTAACGTTATTGCCCAAACTATTATCTTCACCTGCACTGGATTTGTAGCCTTGGTTTATGTAACACTATTATTTCCAATTCAGTTTCTTTGAATTCAGTATGGCCTAATTTCTTTCAGAAACAGAGCACTGTGACAACAGAAACAAGTGTCCACGCAACTTACTTATTAGAGATTCAGGGTCATCATCGTCGTCATCCTCTGCTGCCAGTTTCTGTTTCTGTTCATCTGTGAGGGAGTCTGGGTGCATGCCGTTCTGCTCCCCGTGGTTCCTGGGTACCAGGTTCTGGACAACACCAGTTCACTCTAGATATACTAACAACTCAATGATAGACATTTACTCTCTCTCCTAACCAATTTGTTTTCACTGAAGAAAAATGAAATGGACATTACTGAAAATGGCAAAATAGAAATAAACACACAAAAATGGGAAGTTTGTATTATACTCCCTGTCTGGCGTCATATACTTACCATGTCAGACCATAGCATTCAACGGCAGTTAGCTCTGAAAGGCCGAATTTTTTGTGGCTAATGCAGTAATAAGACCATCACGTGACGCCCATCCTACTTCCGCCAGGGAAGAAGCTGGTGTCAACTTCCTGTTCCCCATTCTACCTCGGCCTCCTGCCTAACACAAAGAGTAAAGCAGACTGATTTAATATACTGTATGAATGTTCACACTGACAGCTATGTAGTGAGTACTCTTCATAGTATTTTTTTCTCTCTTCTGCTGTTTGTAACATCTGAAGAAGACATGACTGTCAAAAATTCACTGGTCAGTTTTGAACTGTATAACAAATCAGCTGCCCTTCTTACATATCAAACTTGTTGCCACAGCTCGTATCCTCAGTCAACCCCTACCCTAGAAGAAGGCCCTCAGAACGAATAGTCCCCCGCCACAAAACCGATATTCATAAAAACTCTTTTTTTCCATCTACCACAATCATGTGGAACAATCTCCCACTGCATATCCAACAGTCCCAGTCGTTCAGCCAGCTAAAACGATACCTTTCTACTCGTGATAATCCAGTTCCACCATATTACTATAATGGAAATAGGGAAGCACAAGTAAATCACTGTCGTATGCGTCTTGGTATGAGCAATTTGAATTTTGACCTATATACCCGGCACCTAACAAACAACCCCTCTTGCGCTTGTCGATATCCACAAGAAACATCCGAACACTTCCTATTTCACTGTCCACTTCACAACCAACACCGGAGGAAACACTATTTTAGACCTCCCACCAAATCAGATTTCTATCCGAAATCTTCTGCATGGAAACAATTCCTGTAATGTAGAAACAAATGCTAAGATATTTGAAATGGTTCAAAGGTTTATTCTTCTTACAAAGCGTTTTGAAAACTAAACCAACAGCCTCAAGGTTTACTGTTTCCTAGGTATACTTATATTTCGCTACTTCAGAGGCACACCGGTTCATCTCCAAAATGGCAGATTTGAGAAATGCCCACTTGAAGTTTTTAAACAATGGCAGAAGTCACATGAGTACTTCTATAGTCACATAACTCACAATGGTTCAAGTTCAAGTTGTAATGTATAAGTGCTGTTAGCAGCATCAAATAGTATTCAACAGAAAACATAAAAACACACATTTACAAAAAATAGTCATTCCTTGCTTGAAAACTGCTTGGCAGGGCTCTTCATAATTTGGAGCAAACCAGACTTCCAGTAGTAAGCCTGGTGTAGCGCGCTCTTTATCTGACCGTCCTAGCCTCTCCCCTCCCACATGGCAGAGCAGGCCATAAATCAGTGTAATGAGGAAGGCAGACGTTTTCCCTCTCCTGCTGCCAGCATCTTTCACAGCAGGGAAGAGTATCAGCCAAGTGTACAGAGGTAGCCTACCCTCCCTTCCTTTCCTTAACATATCCTCTTTCTCAGCACAGTTGGTTAAAGCCGGGTGTTCTGCTGTTGCTCCAAACACATAGGTAATCTTGCTCTGTGCCACAAGTGTTTTTTTCGCTTTATCTCTGCTATTATGCAACATCACATCACCAGGTTTGGAGCTCTTGATAAGACCATGAAAAGACACACAATGCACCAAAAAACCCAAAACCCAAAATTTGGAGGTAATCTGGTGTGGCTCTAATGTAGCGATTTCACCTCTTCAATTAATGATGCTTTCATCTATATCAATCTAGTTACGGATGTCAGAGGGGCTGGAGCGCTTACATCAGTGTCCTGATTATGTCTTTATCCATGTACAGGAATTTCATATTTGGTTTATCACTGTGCACTGCAGATGACCAGTGTTGCACACATTAAAGTGAGAGAAAGAAAGAAAGAGCAACAACACCACAGAGGCTACAATCGATCAATTAGCCGCAAGAAAATAGCTGTGTAAGCTGATAAGAAAAATAATGAACACAATATATGAAGAGGCAAACGTATATGAAAAAAAAATTACTACAATGGAGAAAAAAAAACAACAGCCATTCAGTCCTCTTCACTGTTCTCAGTGGCATTAAAACCACCGAAGGACTCATCTGCAATGTCAGACATGAAAGATTTAAAGAACTCTTCATGTTGTGCTCAATGTGTAATAAACTATTAAGACTATGCCCACTTTTAGAAACCATCAACAATCATGGACTGCTGTGACCTTTGCACCAGTAGAGTTTGCCTTGCTGCACACACCACTGTTGTATCAATGACTTCAGCTGCTATCTAGTTGCCCTTTTGATGGACCAGATCAACAGCCTTCAGTTTGAAATCGGTGTCATAGGCCTGGGTTCTCGACTTGAGCATTTTTGTTCATGTAGTGCTGAGGAGTAACAGAAAAGCATAAATATTTCTGGTATCGTTAATGGCACTCTTTTTGAGACTTCCGGCCGGCCTCTGATGTCAGCAGGCCACAGGTTTTCAACGCTCTGAGTGTTTTGAGAGGGAGGTGTGTATAGGAGAGAGTGGATGCTCCAAATATAGTACAGAGTTTTGCTGTGTCCAGTGGTAGGTATTCTACTTGTCTAATTCCGTGACAACAACGCCTCGACCGAAGCCCGGAGGAAAAACAAGGTCAGTGAACCAGTGTAAGCCCCGGGCAAAATGGCGGTGGCCGGTGCGGCCCCGTCAGTGGACCCAGTGTATGTGACCGCGCGTGCTTTGCCACAGTACGAGTCCCTTCCAACAACCTACGACATCTGTGTAGCAGCAGAAGCGGTGTCAGGAAGGGGAACGATTCGGGGAGCACAGCGAATTAGAGGACTGTGGCAAATTTATCCTAAACAAAAGAAAGACAGAGACACACTACTGTTAGAAGGTTTTCTTTTCAGGGGGGCACCAGTGGCTCTATTAGACACGAACCCCTTCAGTGTTAGAGGATAGGGGAGGAGAAACCTTCCACAAAACTGTGGGTGGATAGTGTTCCACTGCACATGCAAAACAAAGACATTGAGGATGCGCTTAAAAAAATTGGTGTGGAGCTACGCTCCTCAGTGCGAAATGAACTTGCACGAACCCCAGGGGGACAGCTGACACAGTTCGAAACTGGCCGCAGATTTGTGTATATTACACTACCACGCACACCTCTGCTGCCAGTTTTGAAAGTTGGTGTGTTCACGGCAGGCATCTTCTATAGGGAGATGAAACAAAAACTCCGATGTAACAAGTGCCTGCAAGTGGACCATGTGGCAGCCAACTGTGCAAATCAGATTGTGTGTAAAAACTGCCTACAGCCAGGGCACAAGAGAATTGACTGTCCGAAAGATATGCCAGAGTCAAGTGAACAGAGCGACCAGGCCAGTGCCGAAATACCCGCCGGACAACACACCCGCACGGAGGTGGTGGGGAATACAAATGTAACGGTAGGCCTACCGCCGCAGCCGCGCAAGGCGGTGCCGACGTGTCTCGGGAACACGGAACACGAAAAGAGGGGAGAAAACGGACAACACCACGCCACGCGGCACTGCGGAGAGTGGCGCACCAGGAAGAAAGGAAAAGAGAGAGAGAAGCGAATCGCCGACGGACGAGCTCGAAGCGAAACGCCAAACAAAGATGCCTGAGCGTCAACAGGGGAAAGTGAAGAGTCTGGGCTAGCAGACGAAAGTGGAACCTGATGTGTGCACACGGCAGACGGACTGACCTCACCCTTTCGACCTACAGCTCTGAGTTACGGACTAACGATTATGGTACTCTGATCTATTAATACCTTTTCCTATGAAGAATAACAACATATGTATTGGTACACTTAATGTACGTGGCTTCAGAAATAAGTTAAAAAGAAGAACAACATTTAATTTCATGAGGAAACAAAACATAGACATCTTATGCCTACAAGAAACATACGTAACAAACGATATAATACAAGAAATCAATACACAATGGACAGGAAACGCCTATTACAGTCCAGGCACAAACAGAAGTAATGGACTCATTATTCTCATAAATGATAAACAAATGAAAACAGAACTCATCCAAGCAACAGATCGAATACTGTTAATAAAGGTTGTATTAGAAAATAAAACTACTGTCATAGCTAACTGCTATGCCCCTAACTCAACAAGTGATAAACTAACATTTCTAAATCAGCTCAATAGAATACTACAAGGACAAGATTACGATCATCTTTGGGTCTTGGGAGATTTTAATACAGCAGTACACCCCATTGACAACATTTCAGGAAAATTTCACCCACAACAAGAAAGAGAAGCTCTTTCGAATTTATTAACATCCTATGACTTAAAAGATACATGGCGAACATTCCATCCTGATGCCAGAGATTACACTTGGTCCAAATCTGCCCCGTTTATTGCAAGAAGAATTGATTACATATTTTGTGATGCTTTTTCATACACATCCATACGAGGAGCAAATATTGAAATATTCCCACACTCAGACCACAAACTTGTGAAAGTTAAATATAATACGAATAAATTCCTAAGAGGTCCTGGATACTGGAAATTTAACAGCTCATTGCTGTCAAAGGAAGAATTTCTCAATGAAACGACTAACTTCATTGACGCCCACTTTATTCAGTATGACAAGGAAGACCCACAAAAGGCATGGGAAATGTTTAAAGTAAGGTATAAATCCTTCTGTATAAACTTTTCAAGGGGCACAAAAATTTGGCCTCAACAGAAACAAACCAAAGTCAAACAGCTGGAAGAAATTGAACAAAAACTGTCATACAACCCCTTGGATAAAGGCTTAGCAACAAAAGCACATCAACTTAAAAAAGAAATAGAACTGCAAGAATTGAAAGACGCACGCGGCGCTCAAATTCGATCAAGAGTCAAATGGATCGAAGAGGGTGAAAAGAACACAAAATATTTTCTGCGCTTAGAAAAGACACAAGGAGCAGCAAACACTATTGCATCACTGTGTGTAAATCAGTCATTAACAGACAATTCCCAAACAATACTAGATGAAATTAAGGAATACTACACTCAGCTATACAAAAAAGACATGCCAATTAAACATGGAGAGACGATAAAAGACGATTTCCTAACCGATGATGACTTCCCCACACTCACAGATGAAGAAAAAGAATTCTGCGACAAGGAAATTACACCAGACGAACTCACGCAAGCCCTTAATCATTTAAAAAATGAGTCTGCACCAGGGAGAGATAAGATAAGATAATGTTGCTTATAGCCCAGCCGACCGCAAAGGGCCATATCAGGGCTGTCACCACGTTAAAATCAACTCACCAGTCATATTAAAAAAAAAAAAAAAAAAAAAAAAAAAAAAAAAAAAAAAAAAAAAAAAAAAAAAAAAAACAACAACCACCTTTCATACATCTCGTTAAATGACATCGTCTAGAAACGCACCAGAAACTTTGTTAAAAATCTTTCTGCCGTAAAATCTTAAATCAGATGAAAAATGTTAATCTCTCTCAAAAACTCAAGGATCACATCAGGCGGGACATCCCTGAACAGGATCTTCATGGACTCCGCTGTAAAATGTTTGTGTCTCACATCGTGCAAGTCCCAACACTCTAAAAGAACATGTTTCATTGTGAGTGGCGCATGACATGGAATGCACCACGGAGCTTCTTCACTCTTTAAAAGTAAGCATGGGTAAAATACGAATGGCCGGTGTGCAGCCGGCACAGAACCGTTTCCTCTTTACGACCTCCCGACGTGGATGGGAGGAACTCCTGAAGGTTTGGACGGATCTGAAAGAGTTTGTTATTCGTCTGTGTGTTCCAATCCTCCTGCCAGAGGTCTCTCACATAATCGTTAATTTTCGGTTTCACATCTGAGCAGGGAATATAAGTGTTGGACAGTTTCTCTCTTGTGGCGTTCTTGGCTAAACGATCAACCATTTTGTTCCCGCCGATGCCAACATGACCAGGAACCCAAGCAAGAGTAATGTTGTAACCGTCCGCTTTCAACTTGCTAAAAAGTTCAAAGAAATGCAAAAGTTCTGGATGCTGAAGGTTGCGGCCAGCTATGGCTTCCAAAGCTGACAGCGAATCCGACAGAACCAGAAAGTCCCTCTTTGAAGAATGGGAGATTATCTTCAAAGCCAGTACCAGAGCAGTAAGTTCAGCAGAATAGACAGAAGCATCGGAATGGATATGTTCCAACAGTATCTAAAAAGGAGCCCCAGGGCAGTAGGCTGCACAGGCCACTCCATCCTCAGACTTGGAACCGTCAGTGAAAACTTTTTGATAGGATGGGAATTTCGAACAGAGGTCAGCATACAATGCCTTGTACGCCAGAGAGCTGGTAGACTCTGCGAAAAGCTGCAAGATCGAAACGAATCTCTGGTGTGAAAAAGGTCCACGGAGGTTGATCCGGAAACTTGGAAAAATCGGAAACTACTCCCAGGTTTAGACCTGCATTCCGCACGTGAGGCTGCATACGAAGACCAAACGGCGGAATACATTTAGGGTTGTTTTTAAACTTACTTTGGAATGGAGGGTCAAAGACACAGTCATAGGCAGGATTCTGCGGTTCTGAGAACAGTCGGATATAATAATTTAAAGACAGTTTCAGCCTGCGGTTGGACAATGAAGGTTCGCCCGCCTCTGCGTACAGGCTGTACACAGGGGTGGTGCGGAACGCTCCAAGACAGAGACGAAGCCCTTGATGGTGGATAGGGTCCAAGAGTTTGAGGTAAGATGATCTTGCGGAGCCGTACACAGCACAACCGTAGTCCAGTTTGGAACGGACCAGGGCTCTGTAGAGGTGCAACAAAGTTTTCTTATCAGCGCCCCAGTCGGTGTGTGCTACGACCCGCAGAATATTCAGTGCCTTTTGGCAAGCCGTTTTGAGGTTTTTAATATGGCTGAGAAAGTTAAGTTTTTGGTCAAAAATGACTCCCAGAAATTTGGCCTCTTTAACAGCTGGAATGGGAGATTTCCCTACTTGAAGTTCCGGATCTGGAAAAAACTGACGGAAATTATGGAAGTGAATACACTGGGTTTTTGTAGCAGAAAAGGTGAAACCGTTTTCATCCGCCCACCGATGGATTTTATCTACGCAAAGCTGGAGCCTGCGCTGGACACTCGGGTACAGGCTTCCAGTTGCGTAGACAGCGAAATCATCCACAAACAATGAGCAGTCTGAACCCTGCTGAACTGATTGAACAATGTTGTTGATTTTAATACTAAAGAGGGCAGGAGACAGTATGCTCCCCTGGGGAACACCCAACTCCTGCTCGTGGACATCAGAGAGAGTGGTGCCAACCCGGACCTGAAACTGTCGTTCTGCCAAAAAATTTTGAATAAAAAGCGGAAGATGACCTCGAAAACCCAGATCGTGGAGATCATGAAGTATCCCCGACTTCCAGGTGGTATCGTAGGCCTTCTCCAAGTCGAAGAAAATTGCCACTGCATGCTGTCTGTTTAAAAAAGCGTTCCTAAGTGTAGATTCCAGACGAATCAAATGGTCAACTGTACTACGATGTTTGCGGAAACCACACTGTTCTTTCGCCAAAAGGCCATCGGTTTCGAGTTTCCACATGAGCCTAGCATTGACCATTTTTTCCATCAATTTACAGACACAGCTGGTCAAAGCTATGGGACGGTAGTTAGATGAATTAGAAAGATCTTTTCCAGGTTTGGGGATGGGAATAATGAGGGCTTTCCGCCAAGAGGGTGGAAAGCAACCTGTAGTCCACACGTGGTTGTATACCTGTAACAGGATGTTCAGACCCTCTTGCGGAAGATGTTTCAATAGTTGATAATGAATGTCATCTATACCTGGAGAGGAATCGCTGCAAGAGAGTAAGGCAGATTTCAGCTCGTTTAATGTGAAAGGAAGATTGTAGTCTTCCATGTTGTCGGATGAAAAGTTGCAGGGTGATTTTTCTTTTAGGGCTTTGTTTTTGACAAAAGTGACTGATTTATTAGAAGAGGAGGAATTCTTTTCAATGGTTGAAGCAAGCAGATTAGCAACTGCTTTCTTCTCTGTTATCAAAGAATCCGAAAACTTGAGATGGTTCACAGTGGGACAGGTGTTCTTCCCTTTGATTTTCTTAATGATGTTCCACACTTTTTTCTTAGAAGTTTTTGATGTCAGCCTGGAGCAGAAGCTTCTCCAGGACCGACGTTTACTGATTTTAAAAGTGTGTCTTGATTTAGCACGGAGTTTCTGATGGGCTCGAGCGTTGGGACCCGAAGGTCGTTGGTATACCTGACGCTGAGCCCGTTTTCTAACTTTGGAAATTTGTTGGCATTCTGAATCGAACCAGGGTGTTTTTGGCATTTGAAGTTTATCGGAAGACACTGGAATACAGGCTTTAGCACATTTGATCATTGTGTTAGTCAGTGATTCAGCTGGATCCGGACTCTGAAAAAAATCAGTGTCCTGGAACTCCTTACAAACAGTGGCTGCAAATAGATCCCAGTTTGCTTTCTTATAATTTAGATGCTGAGAGACAGAGACGTGTTCAGTTATTACAGGTTGTAGAAGGACAGGGAAATGGTCACTTCCGTGCAGATCGTCATGGACAGACCACTCATAGTCCAGGACCAGCGAGGGGTCACAAACCGACAAATCTAAACACGAAAGTGAACCTGAGGAAGAGTGGAGATAAGTTGCAGATCCGTCGTTCAGACAACACAAATCCAAGTCTGAAAGGACATCCTCAATTAGCAGACCTCTGGGTGACGTACCGGCACTACCCCAAAGAGGATTGTGACCGTTAAAGTCACCCAACAGCAAAAAAGGTCGAGGAAGTTCTTCTATCAGACTGACAAGGTCCTGACGACAAACCGGGACAGAAGGTGAGAGATAAAGGGAACAGATTGTCACAGTCTTGTGGAGAGTGACTCTCGCAGCTACAGCCTGAAGGGAGGTAGACAGAATGACAGGACTATACAACAAAGTTTTGTGTAGGAGAAGGGCAACACCGCCCGACAGTCCCAACGTGGATGGTTGTGCAGGTTTCGAAAGAATATTAAAGCCAGAAAGAGTAAAGGTCTTCTGGCTTTGAATTTGAGTTTCTTGAAGAGCCACGACGGAAGGTTTTAGAGACTGACACAGAAGCTGCAGCTCCTCGAAGTTGGAATTTAGACCACGGATATTCCAATGGAATATTGTACAATCCATGGTGCAGAGGCGAAAAGGAGAGAAATCAGGTCATCTCCTCTTCAACGTCCGCTTCTAATGGAGCAAATTTATTAGTTAGTTTCACTGGACTGTGGTGGTCTTTGGACATGCTGGCAGACTTGCCCGCAGGTGACAAAGGCCTGGAGTTTGGAGATGGTGGAGGTCTGGATTTGGGAGATGGTGGAGGTTTCTTCCTCATCTCCACCATCTCCACACTGGGTTGAACTCCCTTGCCCGCACGGGCACTGGAAGAGGAATTCGAGTTGCGGGTGCTGTTTTTAATCTGCCCAGCAGTAGATTTGTAGACTGCTGGGCAGTCTGAGGGTGGCGGGGTGTGCTCCATCTACAAGAAA
>CM031600.1:77566032-77582320 GCA_018398815.1 Conus ventricosus
AGGTGAAAAAACAGCTATCGCAGTATGGCCCGCAGCAAAGCTAAGGATATGGACCACGCTAAACCTCGACCACGACAGTCGACCCGGAGGGTGTCAATTTTGTCTTTATCCTTGTGAGCCTGTTTTGAAAGCGGGGCATTAGACAGTTGCTGACCCATTTTTAACTGTCCTAATGGTGTTTGTTTTTGTGGTCAGTACAGAGCTTTTCCCATTCTTAAACTAGCATTGCTATAAGCAATTTTGCAAATGACTTCCAGCACATTATTCAACATGAATCATCCAATCTGTCAATAAAACACTCTCTGGTGAGCTCCGTCCAACTTGTAGCACTTGACATTCTTTGTAGTTTCTGTCACTTCAGCATTATTATGTATGCGTGAAATCGTGATAGCTCATGTTCCTTCACCTGACAAAGCACCGTGAAAATGGGACTGGTCAGAGTAGCCAACCAAAAGGAAGTTACAAAAACCACCTGAAAAATGCATTGACATTTAACTGCTATCCTTCACTTCTTACCACATCCAGTCAACTTCTGTGCAATGCAAAAGTGTGCGACTAATTTTCTTCCCCTTTCTGTTTTTTTTAAAAAGTATAAAAAGGGCAGTTTCATTTGTCAGCATAGTCCTTTGAATGAGACTATAAACCCGAGGTTCCGTGTGGTGACGCACGCATAACATCTTGCACACACGTAAAATCCCATCATTAACTTTCGGAAGAGAAGGCCAGTTTGGCCGTTGGTATGGATGACACGTAATACATTGCATGCACCTTCCCTGAAGATGGAGTAGGCTGCCTTAATGGCGGGATAAAAACGGTCATACACACAAAACTCCACTCCCTTGGTTGGGTAGATGAGATTAATACTTGTCTGTCCATATATGAGTGTCTGCAGGAGCATCAGCCTGCATACGCAGATGAAGAAGAAGTCAGCATAATTTTCATACAACAGGATGTCCCTGCTCACAGTCCAGCCTCCAGTAAGATCAGTCTGCTAGTCATGGTCCTGGAGGTCAACCAGTTCAGGTGCAGCTTGCCCCCTCCATTAGCAGAGTCCTAGCATCTCCTTTCTCAAGTGGAGAGCAGCAGTTCCAATATGGGTGATCTTCACGCCAGATGTCAATGCAAAGGCTCATTGCCTTGGGGAGTTAGCATTGTAAGCCTCTTAATGCCAAAGATCCAGAGATATTTGGCTGAGGATGGAGAAAGGCATGTATGTGTATGACCACCTGAGACCAGGCTGAAAGCATTTTGCATGCTACTAATCGTTAATGGAAATGTACTAAAAACAGTATGGAGTGCTTAGTTTACAATGTTTGTACGACTATCAACAGACTAGTGATTTTTCTCATTATAGTTATGTTCCCATCATCATATAAATGCAATAAGAGATGGACCATTCCCTTTCACAAGTTCGACTGCCTTTTGAAATGACAATTGCCTTTGTTCTGCCACCTTGTTCAGGGAAAGAGCGGTCTCAAATCAACACTATGGGAGAGAAAACCATAGTTTCTCAGATGAACCATTCCAGATCCATGAAAACATGCAATGCCAGAAACGGTTTCAGATTTCATCTTTCTTCACTTTAGAGAATGGAAAGAATGAAGGAAGTAAGGAAACTGAGTGAACAATATTGACTTGATGACACAGGAACGACTGAATGAAGCACCTGCTGCAGCTCTTCAGTCAGCACTATCCAGGTAGGCAGCCCGTTGTATAAAAGTGTGTGGATTTTAAAGCGCTTAGAGCTTGGTCCTAGCCAAGGATAGGCGCTATACAAGTATTCATAATAATGATAGTGTGTGCACATGATGCACTGTAGTGTGCTTAAGAAGCCTGTTCCTGCTTGTGAATTATGGACAAGTACAGCACAGGAGGAAGATGGAGAATTTCCACAGAAATTCTTAACAAATATTGCTGTCATATTCATGTATTGCTGTCATACTTATGTTGACTTTGATGTACGACTTGTTCACATTCATCATGATATTGCTTGTCTGTTATTCTTGGAGGTTGTGTTTTAAAATGTTTGCAACAGATCAGCTCACCACAAAAAGTCCATTTTCAAGTATATTGTAATTTTAATCACTTTTTGCAGATTTTTTTTTTCTTGTTTTGTTCTGACATGAGAAATGCACATGGTGAACAACGATAGAGATGAACAAAGAGAGAGATGAGCGACACATGTTTGCTGCAGGAAATGTCTTTCAACACCGTCAAAAATAGAAAACTTTCAGTAGTAATAAATACATACTATTACACCTGAATATACACTGCACAACTTCTTTTTTGTCCAATCCATTCTGCTCTGTACAAATCATCAGTATGGCTTAAACAGAAAAACACAACAAAATCAGGACTGGTAAATGAATTTCAACCTCAACAAAGAATGAATTGTGAAGGAACAGATTGAACGTCTCTCCTCTCTCTCTCTCTACCAAACAGCAAATAATTGATTTCGTTCTCTCTCCCGTCTTACACTCTACCAAACAACAGAAGCAAAATAACGCATGCACCCATCATTCACTTGTTGCAGTCACTCCCAGAACAAACTCTGCCCCGAGAAATGAAAATGTGAACAGTAACGCAGAGAGAGTCCCGTGCCTCCAGACTCAACAGCCAGCAGAAGAGACGAGGGCTCCGTGCGTCTGCGTGCCCCCAGGTACACGGCCACCACGCAGGAAAGAACAACAACAGTCAGCACACTAAGGACAACCATCTTCTACAACACAAAATCTGGGTCATCGTCACTGTCCGCGTCACTACCGTCCAGCCGCTTCGCTTTTTCCTCTTCTTTTTGGGCTGAACAGGTTTGGGGTGTGGAGGATTGCATGAGAAGTTTGGGAGTTCGATTACGGTGATGGTGTGGGGTGGTGCGCTCTCGCTTGTGGTAGTAGTAGGGCAGCTTGGCAGGTTTTGGGGTACTGTTGACCATGGAGTTGACCGCTTTGTCCTGAAAGCACACAGCACCACAGTTCACATGGGCACTACACTATTCTAACAGCAATACTGGCAGTCACAGTGCGGGAGGAACGAATGACAAAGGTAGAAAGAGAAGTCGAGACTTAACCATCCACAAGCAGAATAAAACAGGAAGCATGAGACACCCGAGTCTGCATTCTCAGTCCACACAACATATCCACACAACCTAGATGATGCCAAGTGTGGCAAACGATCAGTATCATGTAATCCTGCATTCACACGATTGCGGAACAACCCACACACAAACAAAGTGCAACAAACAGTCGGTATCGTACCATCCCCAAAACCCAACATGTCCTCCTCACCATTGCCATCCACTGCATCGCCTGCACTGCCATCAGCTGCCTGCACCCGTCCACACCACGAGCGATTCATGTCGCCACCATCCCCCTCATGTGCCGGGATTTCCGCACTGGAGTGGCTGCCCCTGTGCTGCGCTGTTCGTCACCACTATCATCATCGTCCATTGGGTCGATGCTCATCATGAGGTCGCGGAACTGAACCGCGGAAGGGGAAAAAAAAAAGGATAGTGACATTTTTTTTCTCCAAAATAATAGTACTATCCTCCTTTTTAAAAATGTTATTATTAACATGACTAGTACCATCCTCCACATCTCTGGCCCATTTATTCTTTGACATACACAAAGCTAGCTGTGTGTAGCAAAATTGAAAACACAAAGTATGTTTGTAAATGACTCGGTCATGATTTTCTCCTCTTCAAGACTGTTTTTAAGCACAAAAATCCTCTCCTCCTCATACATATGCACACAGGCATTCTCACATAAATGAATGTACAAATACACATGAACACAAACCACATGCATCTCACATAATGCATCATAAACACAAATACATATTTGCAAATGCACTTTCACTTCTACAAACCAACCATAACACACATGTATGCACCTATGAGAAGGCATTTGTACCATTCTGATACACAATCGGAGCCACACATCACAACTAGTTTGAGTATCACAGATATGACTGCCATGATGTTTAACACCAGACATTTGCCATTCAATATCTCCATGTCATTTTATATACACCTGAAAGCCCACATATACATAACAAATACGTAAGCCTACTTAACATAACAAATTTGTAAAAGAAGTCCTATTTCATTCCACACTTTAAAAAACTATCACTAACTTCATAGGTTTGCAAACATCTAGAAGAAGACGAATGTTTTTCTTTTGTTCAAAAAAAAAAAAAAAAAAAAAGGAGCACAGATCCACGGAGACCCAAAACATTCGGCAAAACTTCATGGGTTCTGGAGATCCATGACGTAAGGCACGCAATTTTTTTTTTTTTAATGTATGATCAAGGTTAAATACATATTGACATAATAGCAAAAACCTTTTGGCAAGGGGAGCAATTTGGAGGTGAAGCTGGGGAGAAAAAAGAAAGCTCACAACCCACAATATTGCTTGGAAAAAAAGTGAGGACAAAAGATGGATGGGGAAAACAAAGTGATCCAGGACACATGCATGTGTGTGTGGGAGCAAGAAGAGTGAGAGAGAGAGAGAGGGGGGGGGAGGGAGAGAGAGAGAGAGAGAGAAGCTAGAGAGATTCACCTCAAGATTCATCAACAATTTTCTGCGTTTCTCCTCTCTCCAGGTCAGAGTCATGCACCGCACGCAGCTGGTCCGAGTGTGCGAGGTGAGAATCGAAAAATGTTTTTCCTGTTCAGCGGCTTGTCAAACACTTTGGCTGCCTCTGTTGGGGAGTACGATGGATCTTGCTGCAACACACACACACGCATAACAAACCATTTACACAAATCTTCTTTCACAGACTGATGGGGATGAGGGGGGTGGGGGTGGAGGGTGGGGGTGGGTGGGGGTGGAGGTTATTTGAGAACACAGGCTAACAGCACGTGATAGTCAGTCATGTAAGCAGGAGAAGGAGGAAAAAGTTCTTCAGTGAAAGTGTTTTAACTGTGAGTGCAGAGGTGTGTGGCTCCATGCATGAAGAGAGAGGGAGGGAGAGGAGAGAGAGAGAGAGAGGAGAGAGAGAGAAGAGAGAGGAGAGAGAGAGAGAATGCAAAGGGCACTACTCACCTATCTGTCAGGCGTACATGTCCTTCAGATGCTGTTTCAACATCAGCAGCAGAATACAGCCCTGAGACTGCTGCATTACGTCCTGCAGGGGACTGATGTCGTCAGGTAGCCGAGCTGACAGACATGACCATCACCAATGCGTAAGAACTAAAGTACTGGGAGGGAACTTACAGACATGCTCTGGACACATTCATTCAAAACCCAGTCCTCATCTTTCTCTTTATCTATACAACATACAGTGGCAGGCACAGGACACTGTAACGAGAGTGAATAACTGGGAATGAGCATGTGTAGTAATATGCTAGTTCTGAAAAAAATAACAAAAAAACAAACGAACGTAAATTTCCAACTAAGATATTATAATGTCTGTACATGTTACATCAATGTATGCTTGTTGTGTTCTTTGCACCAACTAACGTATTCACTGGATATCAGGTTTTTGGGCTGTGTTGACATGACACTGAATAATTACTATCAACAGTGATGAAGGACTTAGCTTACATACAGGGTTGTCCAAACTGACTTTGCCATACCACAGGTGCCTGATAATAAATGATATCCTTGTCAGTTTTGGACGTGAAAAAAACAACAAACACAAACACTGTACTGACGTAATTCACAACTGCCACTTTGATTTGTATCCTTGGTTTTCGTAACGTTTATTGCCAAACTATTACTCACCTGCACTGATTTGTAGCCTTGGTTATGAAACACTATTATTTCAATTCAGTTCTTTGTTTTCAGTATGCCTATTTCTTTCGAAACAGAGCACTGTGACAACAGAAACAAGTGTCCACGCAAACTTAACTTATTAGAGATTCAGGGTCATCATCGTCGTCATCCTCTGCTGCCAGTTTCTTTTCTGTTCATCTGTGAGGGAGTCTGGGTGCATGCCGTTCTGCCCCCCTGGTTCCTGGGTACCAGGTTCTGGACAACACCCGTTCACTCTAGATATACTAACAACTCAATGATAGACATTTACTCTCTCTCTAACCAATTTGTTTTCACTGAAGAAAAATGAAATGGACATTACTGAAAATGGCAAAATAGAAATAAACACACAAAAATGGGAAGTTTGTATTATACTCCCTGTCTGGCGTCATATACTTACCATGTCAGACCATAGCATTACCGGCAGTTAGCTCTGAAAGGCCGAATTTTTTGTGGCTAATGCAGTAATAAGACCATCACGTGACGCCCATCCTACTTCCGCCAGGGAAGAAGCTGGTGTCAACTTCCTGTTCCCCATTCTACCTCGGCCTCCTGCCTAACACAAAGAGTAAAGCAGACTGATTTAATATACTGTATGAATGTTCACACTGACAGCTATGTAGTGAGTACTCTTCATAGTATTTTTTTCTCTTCTGCTGTTTGTAACATCTGAAGAAGACATGACTGTCAAAAATTCACTGGTCAGTTTTGAACTGTATAACAAATCAGCTGCCCTTCTTACATATCAAACTTGTTGCCACAGCTCGTATCCTCAGTCAACCCCTACCCTAGAAGAAGGCCCTCAGAACGAATAGTCCCCCGCCACAAAACCGATATTCATAAAAACTCTTTTTTTCCTCTACCACAATCATGTGGAACAATCTCCCACTGCATATCCAACAGTCCCAGTCGTTCAGCCAGCTAAAACGATACCTTTCTACTCGTGATAATCCAGTTCCACCATATTACTATAATGGAAATAGGGAAGCACAAGTAAATCACTGTCGTATGCGTCTTGGTAGAGCAATTTGAATTTTGACCTATAATACCCGGCACCTAACAAACAACCCCTCTTGCGCTTGTCGATATCCACAAGAAACATCCGAACACTTCCTATTTCACTGTCCACTTCACAACCAACACCGAGGAAACACTATTTTAGACCTCCCACCAAATCAGATTTCTATCCGAAATCTTCTGCATGGAAACAATTCCTGTAATGTAGAAACAAATGCTAAGATATTTGAAATGGTTCAAAGGTTTATTCTTCTTACAAAGCGTTTTGAAAACTAAACCAACAGCCTCAAGGTTTACTGTTTCCTAGGTATACTTATATTTCGCTACTTCAGAGGCACACCGGTTCATCTCCAAAATGGCAGATTTGAGAAATGCCCACTTGAAGTTTTTAAACAATGGCAGAAGTCACATGAGTACTTCTATAGTCACATAACTCACAATGGTTCAAGTTCAAGTTGTAATGTATAAGTGCTGTTAGCAGCATCAAATAGTATTCAACAGAAAACATAAAAACACACATTTACAAAAAATAGTCATTCCTTGCTTGAAAACTGCTTGGCAGGGCTCTTCATAATTTGGAGCAAACCAGACTTCCAGTAGTAAGCCTGGTGTAGCGCGCTCTTTATCTGACCGTCCCAGCCTCTCCCCTCCCCCATGGCAGAGCAGGCCATAAATCAGTGTAATGAGGAAGGCAGACGTTTTCCCTCTCCTGCTGCCAGCATCTTTCACAGCGGGAAGAGTATCAGCCAAGTGTACAGAGGTAGCCTACCCTCCCTTCCTTTCCTTAACATATCCTCTTTCTCAGCACAGTTGGTTAAAGCGGGTGTTCTGCTGTTGCTCCAAACACATAGGTAATCTTGTCTGTGCCACAATGTTTTTTCGTTTATCTCTGCTATAGCAAATCACATCACCAGTTGGAGCTCTGATAGCCCATGAAAGACACACAATGCCCAAAAACCCAAACCCAAATTTGAGTAACGGTGTGCCTAATGAGGATTTACCTCTAATATGATGCTTTCATCTATATCAACTAGTTACGGATGTCAGGGGGGCTGGAGCGCTTACATCATGCCCTGATTATGTCTTTATCCATGTAAGGAATTTCATATTTGGTTTATCACTGTGCACTGCAGATGACCAGTGTTGCACACATTAAAGTGAGAGAAAGAAAGAAAGAGCAACAACACCACAGAGGCTAACAATCGACAATTAGCCGCAAGAAAATAGCTGTGTAAGCTGATAAGAAAATAATGAACCAATATATGAAGAGGCAAACGTATATGAAAAAAAAATTACTACAATGGAGAAAAAAAAACAACAGCCATTCAGTCCTCTTCACTGTTCTCAGTGGCTTTAAAAAACCACCGAAGGACTCATCTGCATGTCAGACATGAAAGATTAAAGAACTCTTCATGTTGTGCTCAATGTGAATAAACTATAAGACTATGCCCACTTTTAAAAAACCATCAACAATCATGGACTGCTGTGACCTTTGCACCAGTAGAGTTTGCCTTGCTGCACACACCACTGTTGTATCAATGACTTCAGCTGCTATCTAGTTGCCTTTTGATGGACCAGATCAACAGCCTTCATTTGAAATCGGTGTCATAGGCCGGGGTTCTCGACTTGAGCATTTTTGTTCATGTATTTGTGGGGAGTAACAGAAAAGCATAAATTTTTTGGGTATCGTTAATGGCACTCTTTTTGAGACTTCCGGCCGGCCTCTGATTCAGCAGGCCACAGGTTTTCAACGCTCTGAGTGTTTTGAGGGAGGTGTGTATAGGAGAGAGTGGATGCTCCAAATATAGTACAGAGTTTTGCTGTGTCAGTGGTAGGTATTCTACTTTTTCTAATTCCGTGACAACAACGCCTCGCCCGAACCCCGGGGAGGAAAAAAAGGTCAGTGAACCAGTGTAAGCCCCGGGGCAAAATGGCGGTGGCCGGTGCGGCCCGTCAGTGGACCCAGTGTATGTAAACCGCGCGTGCTTTGCCACGTACGAGCCCCTTTCCCAACAACCTACGACATCTGTGTAGCAGCAGAACGGTTTGTCAGGAAGGGGAACGATTCGGGGAGCACAGCGAATTAGAGGACTGTGGCAAATTTTATCCTAAACAAAAGAAAGACAGAGACCCCACTACTGTTAGAAGGTTTTCTTTCAGGGGGCACCAGTGGCTCTATTAGACACGAACCCTTCAGTGTTAGAGATAGGGGGAGGAGAAACCTTCCAAAAAACTGTGGTGGATAGTGTTCCACTGCACATGCAAACAAAGACATTGAGGATGCGCTTAAAAAAATTGGTGTGGAGCTACGCCCTCGTGCGAAATGAACTTGCACGAACCCCAGGGGACAGCTGACACAGTTCGAAACTGGCCGCAGATTTGTGTTATTACACTACCACGCACACCTCTGCTGCCAGTTTTGAAAGTTGGTTTTGTTCACGGCAGGCATCTTCTATGGGGAGATGAAACAAAAACTCCGATGTAACAAGTGCCTGCAAGTGGACCATGTGGCAGCCAACTGTGCAAATCAGATTGTGTGTAAAAACTCCCTACAGCCAGGGACAAGAGAATTGACTGTCCGAAAGATATGCCAGAGTCAAGTGAACAGAGCAACCAGGCCAGTGCCAAAATCCCCGCCGGACAACACACCCGCACGGAGGGGGTGGGGAATACAAATGTAACGGTAGGCCTACCGCCGCAGCCGCGCAAGGGGGTGCCGACGTGTCTCGGGAACACGGAACACGAAAAGGGGGGGAGAAAAGGGACAAACCACGCCACGCGGCACTGCGGAGAGTGGCGCACCAGGAAGAAAGGAAAAGAGAGAGAGAAGCGAATCGCCGAGGGAAACGAGCTCAAAGCGAAAACGCCAAACAAAGATGCCTGAGCGTCAACAGGGGGAAAATGAAGAGTTGGGCTAGCAAACGAAAGTGGAACCTGATGTGTGCACACGGCAGACGGACTTTACCTCACCCTTTCGACCTACAGCTCTGAGTTACGGACTAACGATTATGGTACTCTGATCTATTAATACCTTTTCCTATGAAGAATAACAACATATGTAATTGGTACACTTAAAGTACGTGGCTTCAGAAATAAGTAAAAAGAAGACAACATTTAATTTCATGAGGAAACAAAACATAGACATCTTATGCCTACAAAAACATACGTAACAAACGATATAATACAAGAAATCATACACAATGGACAGGAAACGCCTATTACAGTCCAGGCCAAACAGAAGTAATGGACTCATTATTCTCATAAATGATAAACAAATGAAAACAGAACTCATCCAAGCACAGATCGAATACTGTTAATAAAGGTGTATTAGAAAATAAAACTACTGTCATAGCTAACTGCTATGCCCCTAACTCAAAGTTTATAAAATAACATTTCTAAATCAGCTCAATAGAATACTACAAGGACAAGATTACGATCATCTTTGGGTCTTGGGAGATTTTAATACAGCAGTACACCCCCTTTTACAACATTTCAGGAAAATTTCACCCAAAAACAAGAAAGAGAAGCTCTTTCGAAATTTTTTAACATCTATGACTTAAAAGATACATGGGAACATTCCATCCTGATGCCAGAGATTACACTTGGTCCAAATCTGCCCCGTTTATTGCAGAAGAATTGATTACATATTTTGTGATGCTTTTTCATAACATCCATACGAGGAGCAAATATTGAAATATTCCCACACTAGACCACAAACTTGTGAAAGTTAAATATAATACGAATAAATTCCTAAGAGGTCCTGGATACTGGAAATTTAACAGCTCATTGCTGTCAAAGGAAGAATTTCTCAATGAAACGACTAACTTCATTGACGCCCACTTTTATTCAGTATGACAAGGAAGACCCCCAAAAGGCATGGGAAATGTTTAAAGTAAGGTATAAATCCTTCTGTATAACTTTTCAAGGGGCACAAAAATTTGGCCCCAAAAAGAAACAAACCCCAAAATCCCAAAAAGCTGGAAGAAATTGAACAAAAACTGTCATACAACCCCTTGGATAAAGGCTTAGCAACAAAAGCACATCAACTTAAAAAAGAAATAGAACTGCAAGAATTGAAAGACGCACGCGGCGCTCAAATTCGATCAAGAGTCAAATGGGTCGAAGAGGGTGAAAAGAACACCCAAAATATTTCTGCGCTTAGAAAAGACACAAGGAGCAGCAAACACTATTGCATCACTGTGTGTAAATCAGTCATTAACAGACAATTCCCAAAAAATACTAGATGAAATTAAAGGAATACTACACTCAGCTATACAAAAAAGACATGCCAATTTAAAAATGGAAGAGACGATAAAAAACGATTTCCTAACCCTGATGATTCCCCCACACCCAGATGAAGAAAAGAAATTTTGCGACAAGGAAATTACACCAGACGAACTCACGCAAGCCCCTTTAAACATTTAAAAAATGAGTCTGCACCCGGGAGAGATAAGATAAGATAATGTTGCTTATAGCCCAGCCGACCGCAAAGGGCCATATCAGGGCTGTCACCACGTTAAAATCAACTCACAGTCATATTAAAAAAAAAAAAAAAAAAAAAAAAAAAAAAAAAAAAAAAAAAAAAAAAAAAAAAAAAAAAAAAAACACACACCTTTCATACATCTCGTTAAATGACATCGTCTAGAAACGCACCAGAAACTTTGTTAAAAATCTTTCTGCCGTAAAATCTTAAATCAGATGAAAAATGTTAATCTCTCTCAAAAACTCAGGATCAATCAGCGGGACTCCCTGAAGGATCTTCATGGACTCCGCTGTAAAATGTTTGTGTCTCACATCGTGCAAGTCCAACACTCTAAAAGAACATGTTTCATGTGAGTGGGCATGACATGGAATGCACCACGGGCTTCTTCACTCTTTAAAGGTAAGCATGGGTAAATACGAATGGCCGGTGTGCAGCGGCACAGAACCGTTCTCTTTACGACCTCCCGACGTGGATGGGAGGAACTCCTGAAGGTTTGGACGGATCTGAAAGAGTTTGTTATTCGTCTTGTGTTCCAATCCTCCTGCCAGAGGTCTCTCACATAATCGTTAATTTTCGGTTTCACATCTGAGCAGGGAATATAAGTGTTGGACAGTTTCTCTCTTGTGGCGTTCTTGGCTAAACGATCAACCATTTTGTTCCCGCCGATGCCAACATGACCAGGAACCCAAGCAAGAGTAATGTTGTAACCGTCGCTTTCAACTTGCTAAAAAGTTCAAAGAAATGCAAAGTTCTGGATGCTGAAGGTTGCGGCCAGCTATGGCTTCCAAAGCTGACAGCGAATCCGACAGAACCAGAAAGTCCCTCTTTGAAGAATGGGAGATTATCTTCAAAGCCAGTACCAGAGCAGTATAGTTCAGCAGAATAGACAGAAGCATCGGAATGGATATGTTCCAACAGTATCTAAAAAGGAGCCCAGGGCAGTAGGACTGCACAGGCCACTCCATCCTCAGACTTGGAACCGTCAGTGAAAACTTTTTGATAGGATGGGAATTTGAACAGAGGTCAGCATACAATGCCTTGTACGCCAGAGAGCTGGTAGACTCTGCGAAAAGCTGCAAGATCGAAACGAATCTCTGGTGTGAAAAAGGTCCACGGAGGTTGATCCGGAAACTTGGAAAATCGGAAACTACTCCCAGGTTTAGACCTGCATTCCGCACGTGAGGCTGCATACGAAGACCAAACGGCGGAATACATTTAGGGTTGTTTTTAAACTTACTTTGGAATGGAGGGTCAAAGACACAGTCATAGGCAGGATTCTGCGGTTCTGAGAACAGTCGGATATAATAATTTAAAGACAGTTTCAGCCTGCGGTTTGGACAATGAAGTTCGCCGCCTCTGCGTACAGGCTGTACACAGGGTGGTGCGGAACGCTCCAAGACAGAGACGAAGCCCTTGATGGTGGATAGGGTCCAAGAGTTTGAGGTAAGATGATCTTGCGGAGCCGTACACAGCACAACCGTAGTCCAGTTTGGAACGGACCAGGGCTCTGTAGAGGTGCAACAAAGTTTCTTATCAGCGCCCCCGTCGGTGTGTGCTACGACCCGCAGAATATTCAGTGCCTTTTTGGCAAGCCGTTTTGAGGTTTTTAATATGGCTGAGAAAGTTAAGTTTTTGGTCAAAAATGACTCCCAGAAATTTGGCCTCTTTAACAGCTGGAATGGGAGATTTCCCTACTTGAAGTTCCGGATCTGGAAAAAACTGACGGAAATTATGGAAGTGAATACACTGGGTTTTTGTAGCAGAAAAGGTGAAAACCGTTTTCATCCGCCCACCGATGGATTTTTATCTACGCAAGCTGGAGCCTGCGCTGGACACTCGGGTACAGGCTTCCAGTTGCGTAGACAGCGAAATCATCCACAAACAATGAGCAGTCTGAACCCTGCTGAACTGATTGAACAATGTTGTTGATTTTAATACTAAAGAGGGCAGGAGACAGTATGCTCCCTGGGGAACACCCAACTCCTGCTCGTGGACATCAGAGAGAGTGGTGCCAACCCGGACCTGAAACTGTCGTTCTGCCAAAAAATTTTGAATAAAAAGCGGAAGATGACCTCGAAAACCCAGATCGTGGAGATCATGAAGTATCCCCGACTTCCAGGTGGTATCGTAGGCCTTCTCCAAGTCGAAGAAAATTGCCACTGCATGCTGTCTGTTTAAAAAAAGCGTTCCTAAGTGTAGATTCCAGACGAATCAAATGGTCAACTGTACTACGATGTTTGCGGAAACCACACTGTTCTTTCGCCAAAAGGCCATCGGTTTCGAGTTTCCACATGAGCCTAGCATTGACCATTTTTTCCATCAATTTACAGACACAGCTGGTCAAGCTATGGGACGGTGTTAGATGAATTAGAAAGATCTTTTCCAGGTTTGGGGATGGAATAATGAGGGCTTCCGCCAAGAGGGTGGAAAGCAACCTGTAGTCCACACGTGGTTGTATACCTGTAACAGGATGTTCAGACCCTCTTGCGGAAGATGTTTCAATAGTTGATAATGAATGTCATCTATACCTGGAGAGGAATCGCTGCAAGAGAGTAAGGCAGATTTCAGCTCGTTTAATGTG
Source organism: Conus ventricosus (assembly GCA_018398815.1). NCBI lineage: Eukaryota > Metazoa > Mollusca > Gastropoda > Neogastropoda > Conidae > Conus > Conus ventricosus. The sequence goes on from CM031600.1 coordinate 77,579,867, forward strand.
AAAGGAAGATTGTAGTCTTCCATGTTGTCGGATGAAAAGTTGCAGGGTGATTTTTCTTTTAGGGCTTTGTTTTTGACAAAAGTGACTGATTTATTAGAAGAGGAGGAATTCTTTCAATGGTTGAAGCAAGCAGATTAGCAACTGCTTCTTCTCTGTTATCAAAGAATCCGAAAACTTGAGATGGTTCACAGTGGGACAGGTGTTCTTCCCTTTGATTTTCTTAATGATGTTCCACACTTTTTTTCTTAGAAGTTTTTGATGTCAGCCTGGAGCAGAAGCTTCTCCAGGACCGACGTTTACTGATTTAAAAGTGTGTCTTGATTTAGCACGGAGTTTCTGATGGGCTCGAGCGTTGGGACCCGAAGGTCGTTGGTATACCTGACGCTGAGCCCGTTTTCTAACTTTGGAAATTTGTTGGCATTCTGAATCGAACCAGGGTGTTTTTGGCATTTGAAGTTTATCGGAAGACACTGGAATACAGGCTTTAGCACATTTGATCATTGTGTTAGTCAGTGATTCAGCTGGATCCGGACTCTGAAAAAAATCTAGTGTCCTGGAACTCCTTCAAACAGATGGCTGCAAATAGATCCCAGTTTGCTTCTTATAATTTAGATGCTGAGAGACAGAGACGTGTTCAGTTATTACAGGTTGTAGAAGGACAGGGAAATGGTCACTTCCGTGCAGATCGTCATGGACAGACCACTCATAGTCCAGGACCAGCGAGGGGTCACAAACCGACAAATCTAAACACGAAAGTGAACCTGAGGAAGAGTGGAGATAGTTGCAGATCCGTCGTTCAGACAACACAAATCCAAGTCTGAAAGGACATCCTCAATTAGCAGACCTCTGGGTGACGTACCGGCACTACCCCAAAGAGGATTGTGACCGTTAAAGTCACCCAACAGCAAAAAAGGTCGAGGAAGTTCTTCTATCAGACTGACAAGGTCCTGACGACAAACCGGGACAGAAGGTGAGAGATAAAGGGAACAGATTGTCACAGTCTTGTGGAGAGTGACTCTCGCAGCTACAGCCTGAAGGGAGGTAGACAGAATGACAGGACTATACAACAAAGTTTTGTGTAGGAGAAGGGCAACACCCGCCCGACAGTCCCAACGTGGATGGTTGTGCAGGTTTCGAAAGAATATTAAAGCCAGAAAGAGTAAAGGTCTTCTGGCTTTGAATTTGAGTTTCTTGAAGAGCCACGACGGAAGGTTTTAGAGACTGACACAGAAGCTGCAGCTCCTCGAAGTTGGAATTTAGACCACGGATATTCCAATGGAATATTGTACAATCCATGGTGCAGAGGCGAAAAGGAGAGAATCAGGTCATCTCCTCTTCAACGTCCGCTTCTAATGGAGCAAATTTATTAGTTAGTTTCACTGGACTGTGGTGGTCTTTGGACATGCTGGCAGACTTGCCCGCAGGTGACAAAGGCCTGGAGTTTGGAGATGGTGGAGGTCTGGATTTGGGAGATGGTGGAGGTTTCTCCTCATCTCCACCATCTCCACACTGGGTTGAACTCCCTTGCCCGCACGGGCACTGGACAGAGGAATTCGAGTTGCGGGTGCTGGTTTTTTAATCTGCCCAGCAGTAGATGTTGTAGACTGCTGGGCAGTCTGAGGGGTGGCCTGCACAGGGAGTGATGGCCTCACACCACTCTTCTACAAGAAATTCTGGGATAAATTAAGACAACCTTTACTGAATTGTATCACAGCTTCACTTGAGCAAGGTGAATTATCCTTTTCTATGAAAAAAGGAATCATAACATTAATACACAAAGGCAACGATCTAGACAAACACAACCTCGCTAATTACAGGCCAATTACACTCACAAATACAGACTACAAAATATTCACAAGGCACTTGCCTTGAGACTACAGAACATAATAACATCAATCGTAAGCGAAGACCAAGTAGGATTTATAAAAGGCAGAAACATAGCCCTCCATTTAAGATTCTTTGATGATCTCACTGCATACCTCAACAGAACGAACCAGCCAGGTGCCCTACTGGCACTAGACTTCTCTAAAGCGTTCGACACCCTGTCTAAAGACTGTATCCTAGAAACGCTTGATTTGTTCAATTTAGGCCCACGATTTAAAAGATCTGTTTTAACCGTTATGGAAAACACACAAAGCTGTATTCACAATGGTGGATGGTTATCTGACTGGTTCCCAACAGAAAGAGGCATTAGGCAAGGTTGCCCACTCAGTCCTCTCCTTTTTGTGATAACTGTTGAGACACTAGCTATCCGAATAAGGAACAGTAAAGATATTCAAGGAATTAGTTAACACAAATCTGACGTAAGAAGCATTCAACTTAAATAAACAATTTGCGAGATCAACTGCCTTAGAGACAAGTATTCAGGAAGCACAAACTAGTTGTAATTCGAGAGCTAAAATAAAAGCAAATTTGCGGTTGAATGGCACGTTTGTAATAACTAGAAACGGGTAA
>CM031600.1:77583320-77645883 GCA_018398815.1 Conus ventricosus
CGAAATATATGAAAAACCCAGTTGAATAAGAATAAAGAAACAAAATAAACAAACAAAAACAGAGAGAGAGAGAGAAGAGAGAAGAGAGGAGAGGAGAGAGAGAGAGAGAGTAATGCATGAACCTAATGATTTGTCTTATATTAGGGACATGTGCATGCTGGGAAAAAAAGAAAAGAAAAGAAAGAAAGAAAAAAAGGAGAGATGATGAAAAGGGAATCAAATTATAATAGGTACATAGAATACAGACCAACAAGGTGACAAATGAATGATTTAAGGAAAATAAAACTTGGCCCCGGAGAATCACAGCGAACGGCTACATTTTGGAACAGCAGGCGAACGAAACGTGAAAGTGAGCGAAACGGCAGCCACGAAGAGGAAGAAAACCAACGCTCATGGTAGTGACGCGAGCGCAGCCACAACACAGAACATCCCTTGCCTTTGATGGAAACAAGAGAGAACTCGACCTTCCAAGACATGAACCCACACCACTACGGGCTCAACTGGTTACTGAAGAGAACGCCGTACTGAAGAATGAAGACCTCCACCGACAGAAAGCCAGAAGTGAACAGAATAGAAGACAGTCAAGACACACCGACGATGATGACACTCTTAGAGAGAGAGAGAGAGAGAGAGAGAGAGAGAGAGAGAGAGAGAGAGAGAGCGAGAGCTTACATTAATGCATGCGTAACTTGTGTCCATTTATAACAGAAATTAGCAATACAAAGTAAAGAAAAAATTCCCGTCAACTGCTCTTCCCCGTGTAGGAAACAGTTGAAAATTCGATCTCCGAAAAAAAAAAAAAAAAAAAAAAAAAAAAAAAAAAAAAAAAAAGCACTCTTTTTCTGTGTCACTCACGCATAAATCACCCCTTCAGTGAAAAGTGGTCAATTTGATTTCTGCAAACACTGGTTCTCAGTTCGTCTGATAACTGTAGATCAGGAAAAGAAAACTATGGATTGGAGAAATCTTTAAACTACAGCCATGGTAGCAGCCACAGTGGTCAGAGGTTAGAGTTTAGAAAAGAGAGATCAGGTTTTAGCTTGAAAATTATTGTAAGACCTCTAAACGATCCACATTGATCAGGTCAAGAAAGTCCTAGATTTTGTTGTTTTTTTCTTTCTCTCTTTTTTTGTTGTTGAGCATCCATGAACTCTTCTAGCCTGCTTTCAGAACCTGACCACGCTGTTCGGGGAAGACGCTAGACCATGCACATGACCTTTTAAAAGGGACTGCATGGGTTGGGAGCCCCCCCACAGACCTTTGGGGGTCGATTGGGGATGACGAAGAGGGCTCTTTCCTGCCTTGGAAGGGGGAAAGGCCGGGGTTGCCCGCCACGTACACTGCCCCCCACGTGTTTTTCTGAAACGCACACCCAGCACCTTTGAAAACTCTGTAGTATCACGTTGGGCAGTTTTTCTGTTTGGTTTGCAATTACTGGGGTCTATTAAATACCAAAATGGGAAGGCAGAGCGGCCTTAAAGGGAGTTTTTTCAATTGTTGGAAATTTTTAAAAAGCACCGGCACACGAAACCCCGTCTTTTGCTCCTCACTCATTGAGCGGACTTTGCCTTTTAGGCCGGCAGCAAAATAAAGCGCCCCCGCATTAAAATCAGCGAACGCGCGCCCCCCCAGCACAGCCGGAAAGAAAACGCGTACCCCCCATATTTAGCGGGTGTTGTTGTGGTGATTTTGTGAAAAAAGTGCATGTCGGTGTTTTTGGATACTGCGTTCATATTTCGTTTTTTGTCGGTTAAAATAGTCTTAGCTCGAAAGAAGTGACAGGATATCATTTTGCCCAGATTTAAAAACCCAAAATCCATCGTGTGAGCGACGGGGAAAACGTTTTTTTGAAATAAGAAAATTTCGTGTTTTGGGGGGTTTGGGGACAATTTTAAAACAAAAATCAGGTCTTTTGGAGGTTTTTTGCCCGCTTTACAATTTTTCCGGGAAAGTTTTTAGTTTCCAGTATTAAGTTATCAAAGTCATACACCGGAACAGGCCCCGGGAAGGCTATACGTGGGGGGGTTAAAGTAAAAACCCGTGCTTGTTCGGGTCAGTAAGCCTCTCCGTGTCTGACGTCACTGTCTGTGCGTTTAACACGCAGCGTGGGCTCCCTGCGGGCCCTGTTTTTTTCCTCTCTCTCTCTTTTCTCTCTGGGGGGTTTGTGTGTGTGTGGTGTGTGTGTGTGCCTAGTGTCCTTGCTGCCCCCCCGTAGTTAATGCTCGTTTAAATGTGGTGTGGTGTGTGTGTGTGTGTGGTGGTCCAGCTTACTTTTCTCCTTTTTGGCATTTAGTAAAAGGGGCAAAAAAAAGGCTTAAATTTGAAACCAAATTTTTGTTTTGTGTCTGAGAGGGCATGTATCAAATTGTGTCATTAAACTAGGAAAAATTAAAATTCCCCGAAATGTGACGTCATTTTTGAAATATTGTGTTTGTTGTCATTTTTTAAATTGCCTGCCCACTTGCGTCAAGCTTTCATGGGATTTGTTTTTAAAAAAAAAAACCCCATCGGGGTTGGGTATTAAAGAATTTTTGGGAATTCCCCCAATTCAGTATCCCAAATTTGAGATATATTCTTTTTTTCTGACAATAACAATTTATAAACCCCTCACCCCCATTTGAAAAGGGCCCCGAAAACCTTGCGAAGATTGTCCCGACCATATGCACGAGACTTTCAGTTGGGCCGAATAAAGTGCGGTTAGTGGCTGGTGGGGGGGGCTGAGAAAACATCCTTTCCCTACCGCTTCCCAAGTTGGGTCTTGCAGCAAAACCCCGGCCAAAAACTAAGTAATTTGCTCTAACAGCGGGGGTGTGGGTTTTGCTACTTTTTAGAGCGATAAAGGGTTTTTTTTTTTTTTTTAAAGGGGCCTCGTTTAACCCCCACCCCCCCCCCACCCCCCCCGCCCTCACGCTCCCCCTGATGGTATTGCTGGCTGGCAACCAACCGAAAATTTCCAAATAAAATTTCACAGGAAAGTGTAAAGAAAATCAGTTGGAACTTCTTAGTTGTTTGATAAAAAGGAAAAACAATACTTATTTATTTATTTAAAGGGACATCCCTGATAAAGTAACATGTTTAGTGATTTTAATGAGGATACTCCTACATCCCCAGCTGCACAACCGGGGGTACAAAATCTCTGTCTTCCTCTGTCCCTTTTTGCATTGCCCCCCCCCCCCCCCCCCCCCCCCCCTCTCTTTTCTTTGCCCCCCCCGCGTTGCTTTTTCTTATCTCCCTTTTCCTCTCTCTCCCCCTCCCACACAATGCCTGTTTTTGTGTGTGTGTGGTGTAAAAACTCAGCATGTTTCAAAGTAGGAAAAAACATGAAACATGCCAAAACCCCCCTGTTATGTTTATGTGGAAATTTGATGTTCAATCCAGAAAAACAAATGAGAAACACGAAACCAAATTGTTCATGTTTATGTGGAAAATTGCATGTTACACCAAGAAAAAAAAAAAAAAAAAACTGAAAAAAAAAAATTGTGTTGGTAGTAATGTGTGAAGGGCAGAGAGGTGTTCCCGGGATTGGTCAAAGGGGGCGTGAAATTCATAAGGGTTAAATTTCCCCACAAAATCAGGTGTCCGTGGTCGTGGTTAAAACGCGAGTCATTAAGTGGAAAAATGGATCCAGGGGTCAGGGTTGAATCCCGCCTGGCTCGTCCCCAAAATGGGAAAAAAAAAAAAAAAAGGGGAGCGAGGGAAACCCAGTCTGAACCGGGGGTGGCCCAAAAACCCCCAGAGTGTCAGGAATAAGGGGCCCAAACACTTTGAAGGGGGGTTTCTTTGGGGCTCTCGCTGCCCCGCTTCCACGGTTTCTTTTAGATGCATGGGTAAACCTTGATTCCGGGAAATAGGGGGGAGGACGTCCGGGAAGACCGGGGACCTGGGAAGCCAGAAACCCAAAGGGTCTGTGGGTGGCTCCCCCCTTTCCTTAAACATGTGGTACGAAAATAAAAGGAAAAAATGCTCCCCCGGATTCCCGAAAGGGGGGAGAATGATGAATCCTGGTGTAAACCCCAAAACGACGCAAATCCCCAAAAGGACTAGACAGGAATAGATAAAATAATGTTGCTTAAGCCAACCGACCGCAGGGGCCACATCAGGGCTGCACCACGTTAAAAAACAAACTCACCAGTGTTTAAAAAAAAAAAAAAAAAAAAAAAAAACTTTACACATCTGTTAAATGAATGTCTAAAAACGCCCCAGAAATTTTGTTAAAAATTTTTTCCCAAAAATCTAAAATCAGATAAAAAAATTTAAATTTCTTAAAAAAACCCAGGATCCGTCAGGGGCCCCCCGAACAGGTTTTTCCGGGATCCGCGAAAAATGTTTGTTTTAACCCGTGCAAGCCCCAAACACCAAAAAAGAAATGTTTTATTTGTGGTGATCATGGAATGACCAGGGGCTTCTTCCTCTTTAAAAGGTAAGAATGGGTAAAATAGAAGGGCCCGGGTGTGCACCGGCACAAAACCCTTTTCCCTCTTTAGCCCAAAACCCGACGTTTTGGGAGGAAGTCTTTAAGGTTTGGAGGTCTGAAAGATTTTGTTATTGTCTGTGTGTTCCAACCCTCCCCAGAGGCCCTTCAAATCGTTAATTTTGGGGGTTTACATTGAGCGGGGGGTATAAGTTTTTGGACGTTTTCTCTTTTGTGGCGTTTTTGGGCTAAACATAAACCATTTCTTTCCCCCGCGATGCCAACAGGGCCCCGGGGAACCCAAGCAAGAGTAATGTTGAAACCCGTCGCCTTCAACTTGCAAAAAGTTCAAAAAAAAAGTAAAAGTTCGGGAAAGTAAAGGTTGCGGCCAGCTTGGCCCCCAAAAGGACGGGAAATCCGACAGAAAGAAAGTCCCCCTCGAAGAATGGGAGATTATTTCAAAAAGTATAGGCAGTAATTCGGAAAATAGACAGAAGATCTGAAGTTTTGTTCCAACAAATTGAGGGGACCCCCAGGGAGTGGGCTAAAGGGCACTCCCCTCAGATTGGAACCGTCATGAAAACTTTTTGATGGGAGGGGAATTTGGAAACAGAGCCGCATACAAAGCCTTGTGCCAGAGGGACAAAGGAAATTTCCCCATGTGTTGTGGGAAAACGTTTCGCCCCCCGTGGAAGAAGAAAACCCAAAAAAGATGGGGTGTTGAAGATATCGAATGACAGCAGCACTGATCGCAATAAAGTCGGAAGCCCGGCCAGGATTTAAACCCCAGTGCCCAAAGGGCATCCAGCTGTTTGGTTCGGAGAGGGGAATTTTCACAGGCCTCGATGCCAGGGGCCTGAAATAACCTGAACGAGCAAACGAAATGAAAATTGGGAAAATGGTGAAAAATGTCCAAAGACTGTGCATGGGGGGAAAACCCCCTTGAACCAAACTACCCAAATATGGGGACATGTGTATCCCACATGTAAGAGCTATGGAGTAAAATACCAAAGAGAAAAACCTCCAAAAACCAGAGCCAAAAAAAGAGGACAAGATCAGAGCCAAAAAGAAAAAACTAAAGAAAAAATAAAGAGCCCCCAGTGAAAAACAAGGTTTGGAAAAACTGGGGGAAAGACCTGAAAAAAAAACACGCGCCCCAAAAAGCGAATCTGCGAGAAGGGGAAAGGAAAAAAGAAAAAGACAAAAGAGGCTTTTAAAGGCCCCCTTCCCAGTTTCCCAGAACACTTTTTTGAGCACCCAAAAATTGGGGCCCCAAAGTGTACAAAGGAGTTTTTGAGCCATTGGGAAAAAATACTCTGACTCACAACAAAGCACCACTGACATTCAAGGTCTGGTGGGGAAACCCAACCCGAGGAACATTTAAATGGCCCTCCAATTGGCGGAAATCAAAAAGGTGGTCGACAAACCCAGACCCAAAACATCCCCGGGGCCCAAAACGGAATACCTTACCAGCTTTCAAGAAAATGCCCCAAGGGCTGGAGTGGCCACGGGTTGTCGATCGTTTGGGAGAAACCGAAGACAGGGCCCATGGATGACGGCAGAGGGTGTTACCCCCCAAAGAGAAAAACGCAAGTGACTCAGCCGTTCGGGCAATACACCTGAAGTCGAAGGGAAAACTTCTTCTCTGTCATGGCAGAAAGGTGACCAAGTACCTGATGGAAAACAATCTTGGATGTGTCAGTCCGAAAGGTGGCACCCGGGCGTGGCTGGCTGTGTAGAAACGCCACAATGTTTGGGGGACGAACCCAAAAAAGCAAAAAAAAAAAAGAGAGCCTGACGAGTGTGGCTTGATCTGGAAAACGCAAGGGGACTTGCCCTGAGAGATACATTGGTCTTGGTTTCCCAGGTGCCAAGAACCCCCGCGACAGCTCAGAAGTACTTAAAGGGTTTTAAATGGGGTTCTCTCCCCGGGTCCCAAAACGATTGGATCAATTGGAAGGGGGCATCGCAATGGGCTGGAAATTCCCCCATCTTTTCGGCGGGCAATGGATCATTTTGAAACCAAAACAACGCGAGAAAACAGACCTTGGCGATGGATACAAGTCCCTCCTCTCAAGCCTTCTGGATGACACTAATGATTTTTCCAGAGAAGACGGACGTATGTGTGGAGGGGGTGGACGACTAGTTGCCCATCCAGAATGCAGTTCAAAAAGAAAACAGGGTCTTCACTGAGGAAAGGAAAAGTGGCCCAATCTGTGGGGCTTGTGTTGCCCAAACCCGGCCATTTTCCAACAGTCCAGAAGAACCCCGTCAAGGCCTTGGAAGTGGTATGATGACCGGGTGAAAGCACACAAAGAGCAAAGAAACAAAGTGGGGAAAAAGGTTTGGGGACCATTGACCATGTGGGCTCCCTGGAAAACAAAGGGGGGTCTGCAGTTTTGCTGAACCAAAACTCCCATGGCCTTGATGATATCACATTGCCCCCGCACAGTTAGGCAATGGAAGCCCAAAAAAAAAGTTCACAAAAAAAAGGCTTGGTGTCCCCCCTGTTGACTGAATGGCGTACTGTCGCCAAAACAAAGTGAAACTACCACTAAACCATCCTGGAGGAAACAAAAAGGAAGATCAGATTCAAAACAGCGGAAGACTCAGGAGCAAGGTGGTAGAAACAATCAAGCCCCCCTGAGACAGGAAAAATGGGAAAAATTTAAAGGGGTGGATTCTGCAAAAGAAAGTCTCAAGATCAGAGAAATAAAAGACACACCAGACCAACAGACAAGGACGGGGGGGGGACCAAAAATGAATGGTGGTCAAAGGCCCAAAAGGAAAAGCCAAAAGAACATGATATTCAGGAGAGAGAAAAGAAGAAGACCAAAAAAGACTCCAAAAAGCAGTCCAGCGAGCCGAAGGGCAATGGACAAGTGGGAAAAATGCACTCCAAAGAAGTTCATTTGGGAAGAATTTGGCACATGGCCCCTTGGTCGCTTCTTCTCAGATCGCAATGACCTTCGCCCTCAAATGAAAACCCTGGTGAAGGGGGGGGAAAACGACGACCTGCTCCCCCCTCTGCATGAAAACAAACAGTGGAGCTGTTTAAGCTCTGAAAAGTAGCCTGGCCAAAGGGAAAGGGTAAAATGGGGGCCAACCAAGTGCTAAAAAGAGATTGAAAGTAGTCTGGGCCAGTACCAACCCCCAAAAAAGGGAGAATCGGGACCCCAAAGCACCGAAACTTTTTCCGGCAGGAGGCGCAAACATGGCCAGAACAACAGTGCCACTGAAAATGCAGGCGGGTTTTGGGGAGGGGGGCAGATGCTGGGATGCACTGCAAACCTCCGAAGGGAAGGACCCAGAAATCATCGCAAGGTGGCATGAGCCCGAAAAAGATCCACTCTAAGTAAACCCAAGACTGATCATGATCGATCACGGTGATATGAAACAGAAGGAGGCATAAAACTACAAGACTAAAGTAGCTTTTTGGAAAACACCCTGAGGAGAAGGCTATCGGTCAAACCCTCACTGCAAAAATTGGAGCTAGGGATTTGTGGGAAGTCTGCATACAGCCTCATGAAACAGCTTCGGTTTCAGGGAAGGGAAAAAAACCAGAGCCCCGAAAGCATGGCAGAAGCGGAGGAGGTGTTCAAAATGGTCTGGTCAAGGGGAAAAAAGTGAACGTCATAAAGGGTTAAAATTTTCCCCCAAAATCAGGTTTTTCCCCGTGGCTCAGTGGTTAAACGGATATTAAGGGAAAAATAGCATCTCCCCAGGGTCATGGGTTTGAAACCCCGCCATGGTGTCCCCAAGAGGAAAAAAAAAAAAAAGGGGGCAGCAGAGGACATCCAGGCGCGCAGGGGCATCAGACAACTGCATTAAGTTCGCTCAGCGCTTTGCCTTTTTGACCCAGAGGGAGTAACAGTCGCCACCCCCTTCCGGCGCTAGCGAAGCGCTGTATGCTGTGTGTGTGGGGTGGACGCTTCGAGACCTGTGAAAAATCATTAAGTTATATTTACTGTACAGTTGTTTTTAGACTATAATTTCTGTGTGTCAGCAATAGCTCAGTGAGTACTTGAGAATGTGACAAAACTGGCATTTCGACCAGCTCTGTGAGTACCATAATTAAGCATGTGTTTAAAACTTTCTGACAGAACTTTGCGACCGGCCTGCGCGTGGTGCGTCGTTGGCTGATGTGCTTTTAAGCCGAAGTAGGTCAAACATTGGCAAGCATCTTTGTGAACGAAAAGTTGGCATTTGTAAAGGGGTCGTATTACACCGTTGTATACACACATATTTCTTCATTGTTGCTACATTTTATATGTACTATGGTTGCATGTAGAGCAACGTAGGCCTAATTAAAGGGAAACGTAGAGGATAACATAATTACTACAAGCAAAATAACACTACTGATAACAGTAATGGTAGTAGGCCTAACAGTAATAAGTAAACAATTATCATAATTATAATAATACTTCATTTCCAATCACTACTACTATTTCTATCGGCAAATTCAAATTAAGTGTGCTGTTGGTAGTACCATTAGGGTGTTTTTTATTTGTGTGTGTGTGTGTGTGTGTGTGTGTGTGTGTGTATGTGTGTGAGAGAGAGAGAGAGAGAGAGAGAGAGATGCACTGTTGAGAAGAGTCTGGGGCTTGAAAAACAAACAGCAACAGCTCAAAGTCCTGCTCACAGAGCATCTGACACTGGTGGCACCACAGTTTCATGGACTGATACTGCCACCACGTGAGAAAAAAACACAGCACTGATTAGGGGAAAACGTTTGTAATTGTCAGTTTGTACATTCTTTCCCTAAGCATCTTTATATTTTGTCACTGAACAAAATTCTAAGTATATGTTTCCGGCAGACTTTTGCAGATCATCCATTTCAGAGCGAGAGAGAGACAGGTATGAAAATTCATATACGTAAGATTTGTTGAAATGAAAAAGCATACATAAGTACTATCCCAAATTCACACAAAATAATTGTGTACATAATCATCCTATAGAACGTAAGAGCATTATAATGTTACTTTCAAGTTGACATATGTTCACTGATACAAGTTGAATTGCATGTTTGTAATGGGTGTAAAATAATAGCCAGAAATATTGACCTTTATTTCCAAGATTATGCATATATTGATAAATATAGGTTTTAAAATTATTACATGAAGTGAGAGTAACTACTGAACATCAACTATAGTTTTTGTTTTAGATTTTTTTTTCAAACGGGCAAAGTGTACTTCATGTTAAAGTGTGGGGGTGGGGGACGGGGTGGGGGTGGGGGGGGTTTGAGAGAGGAGAGGGACAACAGCAAAAGCCCTGTCAGTGTCACACTCTTCTGTAATACAAGCCGCTGATCTGAGAGTGTAGGACACACCACGAGACATGTCAGACAAGACAGTTTGTGTTGTGTTAAAAGTGATAGTGAACAGTTATGTGATGAGAAGTGGATATTGACACAGAACCATGGCTTTACCATCGTGAGTACACAGTGTGTGTGTGTGTGTGTGTGTGTGTGTGTGCGTGTGATCTGTTTTGTTCTGTTAAGTCATGCATGCACGTCAGTTTCAATTCAGCTTCTCTCTCTCTCTCTCTCTCTCTCTTTCCCCCCCCCCTCTCTCTCTCTCTGTCTCTCTCTCTCTCCCTCCCTCCCTTCCCTGACCCACCTCAGTCTCGTATGCCGTGTGCCGTGTATATGTTGTGTGTTGTGTGTGTGTGTGTGTGTGTGTGTGTGTGTGTGTGTGATATCTGTTTTGTTCTGTGAAAGTCATGCATGCACGTCAGTTTCAGTTTCAGTTTCTCTCTCTCTCTCTCTCTCTCTCCGCCTCAGACTCGTATGCCCTGTGCCTTGTATATGTAATTTTTAGTGTGTGTGTGTGTGGTGAGAGAGAGAGAGAGAGAGAGAGAGTGTGTGTGTGTGTGTGTGTGAGGGGAGAGAGAGAGAGAGAGAGAGAGAGAGAGAGAGAGAGAGGAGAGAGGAGAGGAGAGAGAGAGTGTTTTGTGTGTGGGGGGGGTGTGTGATGAGAGAGAGAGAGAGAGAGAGAGAGAGAGAGGGGAGAGAGAGAGAGAGAGAGAGAGAGAAAGAGAGAGAGAGAGAGATTGTTCAGTTATGAGTGCAAGCCATTGTCATGTGAAAAAATTTTCTCTCTGATCATGCTTTTATTGATTTTGTATGTACAAAGCTATCTGTGCATGTCAAGTTCTTCATATATGTATTATTAATCAGTCCTCCCTCCCACCTCCACTCTCCTCCCTCTCTCTCTCTCTCTGCATGCTTTTATTGATTTTGTGTGTACAAAGGTATCCGTGCATGTCTGTTTCTTTATGTATGTATTCTCAATCAGTCATCCTCCCCACCCCCAATCTCTCCCTCCCTCTCTCTCTATGTCAGACTCTCTCTCTCTTTTCTCACTCTGTCTCTCTCTCTCTCTCTCTCAGTTTTTGCATGCGCGCCGGTGTACACTGTGCATGTTTCTTTTCTTCCCTATTGATTTTATAAGTGGTAATTTGGTGCAGTGTCTTGTGTAGTCATGTTTACTCAACCATCCTCTTCTCACTCTCTTTCTCGTTTTTCTCTCTCTCTCACAGACACACACGCGCGCGCACACACACACACACACACACACACACACACATACACACACACACACACTCGACTTGGTTGCAGCAGTTTTTCGTCAAGCCGCTGGTCTTGTTTTTGTTGTTTTTTTTTCCATTAGTCAGGCTGTTAAAAGTTCATACCTAAACCCACATCTGTAATGTTAATAATCATAATGAGGGTATTGACGGTAAGTTTCTGCTTTTATGTACATATTGTGAGTGCGCGCGCATGTGTGCATGCGTGTGCGCATGTGTGTGTGTGTGTTGTGTGTGTGTGCGCGCCCCGCACGCGTATGTGTTTTGTGTATGTGTAAGAATTCAAGCGCTTCGGAACAGATACTTCGTTCCGGCACGCGAAAATAGCTCACAGCGTGTTGTGGACAAAGACAATTCCGCTTTTCTCGGTGTACCAGGGCTTGGCTGTGTGCAGTCGTTGTGTAAATATTGGTCAGCTTTAGGCGCGATACAGACACCAAAGCAGTGTGTAGTTCGCTATTCTCCATGCTTTCAGTACTAGCGCGAGACTTTTATCTCCTGACACTCCAGGGCGTCGGACACAAGACCGCTAACAGTAAACAGACCCAGCGCACAATTTGTTTCTTCTGCTTTTTTCCGTCTCACGCTATTGAAGACTTTGACTCAAGCGACTTAAAGCAGCAGTCAGAACTGACGTGATCCGGGAGTCATGAACCGGTGTGGCCCAACCCCCCTAGAGTGTCAGGAGATAAGGGCCGAAACACTTGCTTGAAGGGGGCTTCTCTTCTGAGGACTCTCTGCTGCCACGCTCTCCACGAGTTTCTTTCTACTGTTTACGTCTGCGTCTGGTGAATGGGCTTGACAGCATTTTGAGGACAGCAAACAGTGAGCGCAAGTGTTACAGTAAGTATTAAATCTCTCTCTCTCTCTCCGCGTGTGTGTGTGTGTGTGTGTGTGTGTGTGTATGTGTGTGTGTGTGTGTGTAGCGTAATGTAATGTAATGTAAAAGGATAAACATGATAAAATTATAATTCCTATTCAAAGCACACACACACACACACACACATACACACACACACACACACACACAACCGCCGGAAAACTCACACACGCAGCACACGAGCGCATTCAACACTAGAAAACACGCGCACCGTTGTAAGTGAATATCGTTAATCAGTCCGAGGGAAAAGATGTGTCTTTAAGGAGATTTGTGTGTGTGTTGTTGTTCTCTTCAATTTAACGTCTTTCCACATAAAGTGATATTAGACCAAGGTGTGTGTGTGTGTGTGTGTGTTTCTTTTGCCCTCTATCTGTCTCTCGCTTTGTCTGTCTGTCTGTCTGTCTGTCTGTCTCTCTCTCTCTTTTCGTGTGCGTGCGTTTTGCTCTCTCTCTATCTCTCTCTCTCTCTCGCCTTGTCGGTCCAGCAGTACGGTAATTGTAATGTTGTTTATAGCAAAGCCGACCACAAAGGGCCATATCGGGGCTGACACAGCAGTACAAGTGGTCAGTAGTTTCTGCAAAGCCACTTTCTTGGCTCTGGGGAGACCAGCATTACACATTCCGATCGGCACAGCATGTACCTCGCCACAGTGATGCTGCCATTCCGCGCTGCGTGTACCTCGCCACAGAGAAGCTGGGAAGGAATGCGCGGGCGGACGATGCGAGAGGGATGGATGGGGGTGGGGAGGGGATGGGATGGGGGTGGGGAGAGGGATGGATGGGGGTGGGGAGAGGGATGGGATGGGGGTGGGGGAGAGGGATGGATGGGGGTGGGGAGAGGGATGGATGGGGGTGGGGAGAGGGATGGGATGGGGAGAGGGATGGGTGGGTGTGGGGAGAGGGATGGGATGGGGGTGGGGAGAGGGATGGGTGGGGGTGGGGAGAGGGATGGGTGGGGGTGGGGGGAGGTGGGAGTGCTACTGCGGGGAAGGGAGGTTGGGCGCTCGTTAAAAATAGGCGGGCCTTCCTCGCGGCCAAGATGTTGTAATTGCGTGCGCCGTGAGCAGCATTCCAAAAATTCTTTTAGAACAGCCAGGTTGCTCATTTTCTTCACCTTAAACATAGGACTGATTCCAATGCCTTTTTATCTGTAACTTTCTTTTTTCTTTTCTTTGTTCTTTCTTGCGTTTAAAATTTTTTAAATTTATTTTAAACTGTTTTAAAGACATACTGAGTGCACTGTTCTTTGTTTCATTCATGTATGAAAAAAGTTGCTGATGAATGATGGGCATAAAACCAGTGATCACACACACAACAGAAAATCACAAGCACTACATACCCCTGTGTCATCAAAGAGATTAAGCAGAGAGGTAAGCAGGCCTCGCCGATGGGAGCGATTGGAGCGTAGTACAGAGTAGAGGAAGCCATTGAAGGACTGGAACTGGCCCTCCTCTGTTTGGCGGAAGCCCCGGATGGGCTCCAGAGGGTTTGTTTTATGTAACACTTGCTGCAGACGATACGAGTTCTTGATGCCTTGGAGAGCTTTCATCTGGGGAGGACATGGCAATAAATCAACATTTCTGACTTGGACTTTTTTCTCACACTTGCATACCCTAAAATAATCAGAGCTATTTCCCTTGAAATTGCTTTTGGTGCACTTTTCCACAAGATGAACAAAAATGTCGAATTGGCCAGATGGCAGAAAACAATATAGCCAGAAAAAGCATTCATGTCTGGCTCACCAGCGTACTTTGGGAGAAATTCTTGTCTTCAAGCCAAAGTTTGTAAAATTGTTTTCATGTTCAACTATTTGTCGTATCCCCCCCCCCACCCCCCACCCCAAAACTTGTGTACAGAATATATAAAGGGTAAAAAGGTGTGTGTACTACATGACTGCTGTTTGGACCGACACAAATGATTTCTAATTACTATTTGACAGATAGGTACCTTGAGTTGCCATGCCACAGGATAATCAGAAAAGGAGTGAAAGAAAGAAATATGTGTGAGTGTGTGTGTGTGTGTGTGAGAGAGAGAGAGAGAGAGAGAGAGAGAGAGAGAGAGAGAGAGAGAGAGAGAGGAGAGAGAGAGAGGTGACAGATTTGATTCACTGATGATTACTCACATGAGTAAAACCAGGAATTTTTTCTCTATGTCCTCCAACTGTTGGTCTGCCTTGATGCGAATCACAGTCTCTGGATCAGTGCTCATACAAATCAGGTAAGGCATACACTGCAACAAAGTATACATTACTTATGAGATTAGAGACACACACAGATACCGCCTGCAATTCTTACTGCAAAGAACACAATTGTGGGCACGTACTGTAAAAACATGAACTGAGAAACAACTGGTAAGACATCCACTGAAACAAACATACCTTATACCCATAGATCCTCATGTTGAAGTACCCCAAGATAGATCAGGAAAGAAATATTAAACACAGTACATTGTCAATCAGGGGAAGTACAAATATATAAGCCCTGACATAGTGACTGGCTGCATAACATTCCAGTCTGGCATGTTTTCGCTGTTCAGATGGAAGTTCAAGGTTGCTTTACTCAAATTATAACTGTGGACAGGCACTTAAAAAGGGCACACACTTACAGAAATACAATATCAGATTCAGATTTTTGTTGCATTTGAATTATTCATTAACGGATGGTTCCTAGATAAACAGAGTCTGAACACATCTTTCATCAAAACTTCTTTTTCAGACAGTTTTCATTATTCCATTTGTGAAATAAAAAAAACCTGAATGGAATGAATACAAAAGTCTTTTTCAAATGAGGAGAGAAGTAATCTGTCAAGGAATTGACTCATCCCTTTTTCATACAAAGATGGAGGTAATCTGTCGACAACTTCAGACTTCCCTTTTCAAATGAAGATGGAGGTTATCTGTCAAGGACTTGATACGCCTTTCTTTTTCAATTGATGGAGGTGACCTGAACACTCAGCACTTTTGTTTTCCAAGTTTACAGGACCCCTACTTCTCACATTACCTGTTTGTTTTTCTTAACACATGATCACATTTTCCCTCTGTCCAAGGTTAAGGTAACTTCAGTAACATAATATAAATGAAAAACTCAAAGAAACAAGTTACACAGAAGGTGGTAGATTTCTGCTCAAATCAATCTGAACATTGGACAGAAAGATATCGTCAAAGGATCATGTTACCTATGAAGTTGTGAACTGAGCAAGGCCCCTAAACTACAAGTTTACGATGTTTTATTTACACCAGAGCCTTGACAAGAAGAGAAGGCAACATGGAAAATCTAAAAACACACACACACACACACCTTGTTCTCCAGAGCCACCCTATCCTACTGTATCCAAACCAGGCAGATACAAGGGAGACAAGAAAGTGCAGACTGACCTGGACGGGATGGACGAGGCCCTGACGTAGGATAAGCTGTACAAAAGTTGAGAGCCGTGATCCGCACCTGAGAGTGGTCATGGTAGAAGGCCTCCAGCACCTGCTTCAGGTACAGCTGCACCACTGTGCTGGCCATGCTGTGAACATGAACACACCATCACCTGACTCACTGGGACCTCTCTTCCAGCCTTCACTCTGCCCTGTATGCTACTGACAATCTCTTTCTAGAACACAAATCTTCGCTTTTTAACCATACGTGTTACTGAGAATCTTTTTCCAGTACACAAATCTTCACTTTTTACCCATACATGTTTCTGAGAATTTTTTCAAGTACACAAATCTTCACTTTTTAACCATACATGTTACTGAGAATCTTTTTCCAGTACAGAAATCTTCACTTTTTAACGATACACTGGCCACAGCCGAGTAGTGCCAACATAAGCACCATTCTTCTGTTGGTTTAACCTTGGCTACCAGGGAAAGCTTCATTCACAGTGCCTATATACTAGCCAGAGCTTAATCAGAGATGGGAATAAGAAAAAGTGAAAAAGGCGGAAAATTAGGCGGGGGGCCGGGGGCCGCCGTAGGTCCCCGGTGGGGTCCACGGGCAAAGCCCCTGGTGGGGGTCAGGGGGCTTTGCCCCTGAAGCTGAGCATTTTTCATATTTCAGTATCTAAAAATCACCCCAGAAATGCATAAACTGGCAAGAAAAAAAGAAATAAAATAACAAGCTTTTTATTCCATTTTCCCACACGGACCTTCACCTCGTGGCTAACGGTCTCTTTACCACGCGATAAAGTCACTGTTGTATGCACATCTTCCTCCAGCCACTTCCAGTTCCACTTGTTTTTCACAGAGGAATCGATCTCCGTGGCCAAAACTTTCTCATTCGCGGTGATTTGTCAGAACATGTTGACAACTTCGGAACTTTGGACGTGCAACTTGTAAGACAATATGGCGCCGGAATCCGCAAATGGCACTTTTCACAGCTAAGGGATTACTTCCCTTCTTTGTAGTTTCGGTAAGCCGAATTCCATTATGCACTGTAATCTGTCCTGGGTGCCCAAACGAGCCGGAAGTTTTCCATTTGAGAACAAACCGATCGAGAACAAAATCGCGATCCAAGTTTTTGCTTACGAAAAACAAACCTCACTATACATATACCCCCCCCCCCCCCCCCCCCGCAGTTTTCTCAACGGATTTACATCGATCTCAAAAACAGCCCCTGGAGCCTCCAAATCGGCGGAAATCCGCCTTTCGGCGGAAAATTCCCATACCTGCTTAACCCAATGCCTACCAGATCGACCAAGATCGACCGCGAGATTTCCTCTTTCTGAATACCGGATCGACCGAGATCGACCGCCGAATACTCGGTCAACGACTTTCGCTTTCATCATCGCATATCCCAGAATGCAACTGCGACAGAAGAGTCTTCCGGTACTTCCGTTTCTGGACGCCATTTTGGTTTTTGTTGCATGAGTTTTGGTGGAGTAGTTTCGCTGCTGTGAATTTTCAAAGTTCGGCTTTTTTTTTTCGCGAAGATTTTCTGGGAAAATGGCGGATCAAGTAACTATGCAACTTGCAGAATTCATTTTCTGAAGTGATATTGATGAAGAGAGCGTATTTGCGGGCTACACTCTTGAAGAAGATTTGAAGCAAGACGATTCGGACGTCAATCGTGACCTAGTTATGAATAAAGATCGACTGCTGACTGATTTTGAGGCCGGAATCAATAATGATTCAGGCGATGATAATGACGACGTCGAATAGCCCATTGCTGCTGGGCTCAGACCCCAAAAAAAAGAAAATTCGAAAAACAAAACTTGCTAGAGATTCTTTAATTGTTGACTAGAGTGGTTGGCTACAAGAAGTGAAGCCCCCCAAAAGTTTCCCTTGTTTTGATGGCCAGGAAACCGGGTCAGTCAGAGGGTGTGTCCCATGATTTGCCTGTGGGCGCATCACCTGTGGCCTTTTGATTTCATCAGAATTTTGGCAGATTTTTTAACGAGAAACAAATTTATTTGCTGCACAAAAGCAACAGAAAAGGATGAACATAAACTCTGGCCTAAAATAAAAACTGCCTGTTTATCAAAAAGCAAAGAGGAGCCGGACAAGAGGTACATCATCACCACAGTGTGTGTGTGTGTGTGTGTGTGTGTGTTGGGGGGAAGGGGGGGGGGGGGTTTGCTCAGTGCACTTGTGCAAAAGCACATTTTTGTTGAATTCCATCACAATCTAAAGCCCAGTATTCAGTAATCTGTTCTTGTTATTTTTTCCCCTCAGTAGTTAGAAGACAAATCTTCTTGTATGTGATGCCTTCAGTTTAACAAAATTGTTGAAGTTTGGGTTGTTGTTTTTTGCTTCACAACAAAAGTTGATTATTTAGTGTGCATACCATACAGAATGACTTTATTTTGTTCCTGAAGGTTTCAGTACTTTGTTTAGACTTGGAAAATTACTCTGTGCTCCTAATCCATGATGTTCTGTGGGTACAGTGAATTTAGGGAAAATTGTTTTAGCACTGAGATACCGAAGTACAGTTAGTCTGTTCGTTTGTTTTTTTTTTCCTCGTGTACCAGTTCACTATATGTGGGGGAAAATGGCTGTTTTGGATGGAGTGATGTCTTTGAATTTTTTTCATTACTTTTACAGAATAGATAAGTTAAAAACAAATTTTCTATTGAGGTTTCTTTATGGCAAGTGTGTATGTGTTGCGGAGTTACCTCTCTTGGCATGGTATTCTCATAGTCATATAGCACAAAGTCATGCGGTAGGCAGAGGGTTAATGCATACTGGAAAATCCCTTCTGGGCCTAGGTAACAAGCTGTGGTAGGTGTAAATACATGTTGAGGATTTCATGTTGGCCAGCTGTAGCAGGAAAACATGTGATTAGTTTTTTTCTCTCTTAAAACAGAAGGGAGTTTGCACTCTGTAATACATCTAACAAAGACAAAAAAAAATGTTCCTGTATGCACTTTTCTGAATTGAAGGAGTATTGCCTGGGGATAATCAACTTGATGATTGTGGACACTCTACGGAAAGAAGGGAGACCTTTTCTTTTCTTCCTGATTTCACAGTATGTTTACTTGCTCCCTCACTGGTATAACTGCACTCCTCTGTGCAGGCCATGTTGAGCATAGCAACACACTGGAGTCCTATCAACTCATTTCACAGTTAGTTACTGACCATCCTAAATTTAGAGTGATGCAAAACACTTCAGCAATACATTATTATTTCCTCCAATATTTTACATTTTGCTGGTTTGTTCTTGATTTCTTGCGCATGTGTTACACTACCCATATTCTTGCCATGTTCCAGACCTGTTTACCCCCCTATTCACTTGCTCAGTAGATTGGACCTCCCAAGTCAGTAGATTTGCATGTCAAGTCAGTAGATTTTTCGCGGCGTTTTTTTTCGCGGCATTTCTTCTTAGGCAAAGAGTACAATATCAACTCATAGCAGTATTTAATTGAGAGTATATATGACAGCTTTAAAAAGTAAGCTAAAATGTTATTAAAGCAAAGAAAGAAAGAAAAACAACAAAAACTCACCAAAGAAGCGCTGAAATAGCCCATACTCTCATACTTGCAGAACTTAGGTCATTGGTGTAGGAGGTGGGGATAGGAGGAAAAACCACAGTGCTTGAATGCCATCTCACTTTGAAGTAGGGGGGTGGGGTAGGAGGAAAAACCACAGTCCTTGAATGTCATCTCACTTTGAAGTAGGGGGTGGGGATAGGAAGAAAATACAGAACTTGGGTATTTACTATTATCTCACTCTGAAGAAGGGGTAGGTGGGAGGGAGGTGGTGGAGATGGGGGACAGACATGACTGAAAGGATCTCACTGCTTCAGGCTGCTGGCATAAGCAGACTTCAGCTTCTTCAGAGAGGTTTCTGAGGCAATCTTGCTGTCCGGACAGATCCACTTGATCGCTCGCACAAGCTTGTCAGCTGACGCCAACGGCAAGTTGCATTCAGCGATCACGCCACACAACGTTGCCTCGGAACGAGTGATCTGGAGTTCCAGCATGTTGTTTTTTTTTTCCTCTTCCGCAGGTGAGCGGCCATAAAAAACTGAGTTATCCGTCCACCATCGCTGCTTGAGGCGTTCGACTTGTGGTTCTCAGTCTGGATGTGGTGTTTTATGTCGTGCTGTCCGCCGTGCCCAATTCCGAAGTGAACATTGCACTTTCGGCAAAACGCAAAATCTTCGCCTTTGGGTGATGCCACTAATCCCGGAAAATCTTTCGAGTACGATGGTTTGAATCGTTGTAAATATTTCTTCTTTTTCGCCGATGATTTTCCACTTCCATGGCTATCTTCACGCCTAGTAGTGTCATCTTCACTGTCCGTTTCATGGAGCTTCGCTTCTTTCGCCGCCATCTTGAATGCAGATACTTTTCGCGCCTTTCGCACTAAAGAGTGACAAGCATCTTTGTACTGTACGCTAGGCAGCATGTGTGCTGCCGGCGTGATGCTAACCTATCTATGCGTCGCTTAGGCCTAGGCCTAGTGCCGTAGCGCGAGCGGACCTCGGGGTTTCTTTCGAAAGTGCCTTGTTTCAAACTGCCGAGTGCGTAGACGGCGCAAACCGGGAGAAAACCAAATCGGACATCGGGAGATCGATGCTATGACCGGGAGACCGGGATGTGACCTACGAAAACGGGAGAATCTCCCGGCGAAAACGGGAAGTAAACAGGTCTGCATGTTCACATACGTAAAACTGCGAACTTGGCTATGACAAAACTGAAGAAGCCTAATCTCTGATTCAGCATCTTTCCATCTAAAATCCACTTGTCAGTCTTAATCTCATTTGTGTTGAAGATGAAGCAGATATAAAGGAACAAAGCTGTCTCAGACGAGGATTGCTTAAGATTCGTCTGAGCCAAGTTCAGCCTGTTCACACATAACACAAACTTTTGCACAGTATGTGAACTGTGCAGGAACACGGTAACTATTAACACAGCTGTCTTCCCCAGGCATGCAATGTGTTGTGTTCCTTGAACAGGACTTCTGACAGGGCTGTCCACCAACCACTGTAACAATTTAAGGAATGGAGGCTCACTCTTGGCCTGAAAGTTCTCCCGAACTACACCACTGATTTGCCTGTCTAAAGGCTGTCTGCTATGTAGGTGGGTACAGCTGCACCAGGGTGCTTTGCATTGCCATATCTACCTATAATACACTGGGTACAGCTGTACCATTGTGCCAGTCATACTCATCTTTGATACTGTCTGCACAACCAACCATGTGTAACTGCCACACTCGGAAAACCAGAATGCTTCACCATACAAAGAAAACCAGTATGCTTCATTTCTTTGCTGATCATTCCAGGGAAGAAATATTTCCTACAATATTTCAGGTAAAAGAATAAAGAAAGACACAAACAGTATATGTAACTGTGAACATAGAAAATGGTTAAAAATATAAGCAAGCTCTCACTTCCAGTGGATTTTAGAATGGTTGCAAACACACTCATGCAGTCTACACTTCTCTTGGGGATGTCATAGTCAAATGTTTGCAGCACTGTGGGCCAGTACACTGTCCACAACTGTGCTAAATGGACATTTCTCGTATCACTGTTGTGCTTGAAAATAGCTGGGAAAAAACCACCACCACCAAACGATCTTTTGTTGTCATTGTTTGAATCCACATGTTTTGCATTCGCTTTTAGCAGATGCTTCATCTTACCGCTAAAGCCTTCCCAAATAACCTACAAGGGAATGAAATGGAAGATCAACCTCAACATGTGGACAGATAGTTAACTTGTAATGGCAAATGAGCAGAGCCAAAGTTTAGGGGTTAAGATGAAATTGTTCAACTCTGTCCTGCTGCTTGTAACTTGATCAAGTGAAGACAGGTATGTAGGTAATGTTGCTTATAGTCCAGCCGACCTCAAAAGGCCATATCAGAGCTGTCACCACGTTAAAATCAGTTCACAAGTCATCAAAAAAACTTCACACATCTCTTTAATTTGAAATACATCTTCTAAAAATGTACCAGAAACTTCGTCAAAAATATTTCTTCCACGAAGACAACTATGACAGTGAAAGAGAGAGAGAGATATCCAGTGCTGGTTGTCTCTGGCATAAAAGTGTAAGAACCAGTCTTCTGATCAGAGTGAAGACACCAGACAACCACACTGGCCTGGTGAATTTTTCACTGCACTGACAGTCTCTATACTCACCCTGATTGCACATCTCCCATTTCTTTCAAGTCTTCTTGCTTTGCATGTTTCTTCCCTGAAACAAACAGTGGCCACAGCTGTCACAATACCGAGCGCACAATGAAGATTTTACAAAATAAAAAAAATCTGCAGCAATATTCTGTTTTGGGGTTGCACTTCTACTTCTGCTTTTAAACTTTGATTTTTCTTAAAAACAAAACTTTTTTACCATATAAATGTGGAAACTGAAAATTAAATAAAACTTTACTAATTTTTTTTTCTTTCTGCATCACCATTCAAACTATAGATATTCAAATGACTGCTGCTGTAATGTCAGTTTTCATGACATTCTTCCCAACCAACACTGGTCAGGATCAAAAGCTCTAGTTCTCCAGCTGCCCACCTTCTACCACTACCTGACAACTGCTGTCTTCCCTTCCCTAGCTGCTCTCCCTCACTTACACTCTGCATCAGACTTGGCCATGGCGATTTCCTCCTCTACCAAGTACAGCTGCAGGTTCTTCAGCACCTGGCACCTCAGCTTGATGGGGGCATTGTCGTTGGTCAGGAAGTCATGATACATCTCCTTCAGCAGCTTGCCCAACATGTACTCATAGTGCCGACACAGGAAGAACCCTGCAAAGCCCAGAACCTTTGTCAGCAGTGTCTTTGAATGAGTGAAGAAAGAATTACATCATGGTAGTGTGTATGTGTGCTCACATTTTATTTAGCTTACAAAAGAAAAAAAAAGAATGTAAAAGACATTTTCCAATTCATATGTCCAAGTAAGCTTTCTGTGGGGACAAAGCTGATTTATTTTCATGATAACATGACAGTGAAGAAAGACACAAAAAGGCAAGAATGTAACATAAGAAAGAGAGAAAGTCAAGAGTGTAAAACAATAATAGAGACGAAGACACAAGCGTAACATAAAAAAGAAAAAAAAAAAGAAATCAAATTGTCAATTGTTTCCTGTGTACAGACAGATGGAACAATGAGCTAAATAGTTACAAGACTGACCAAGGGCAGTGAGGGCCTTGTGTTGGACGTCCTCCTCCTCATGGTGAATGAAGTAGTACAGGACATCGAACACCTTTTGACGAACACATACCTGTCAACAACAATGAATCGAGTATTATAGGACATTGAACACCTTTAGATGAACACATACCTGTCAACAACAATGAAGTATTAAAGTATTATAGGGCATCAAACACCTTTTGACAAATATATACATGTCAACGAGTGAAGAAATACCGGACATTCAACACATTTTGCTGACCACACACCTGTCAACAACTATGAATGACGTAGCACAGGAGATCAGACATATTTTTTCCTAAAACCTTTGAAAACAGTTACTTCAGTAGAAGTCATCAAATACTTTTTGACACACACCCGACAACAATGATGCAGTTGATACAACACAAAACATTTCTCAATGAATACACACCTGTCAACAATGAATGAACAGCACATCAACATACACTGTCAACAACAGTGAAGTTAATGTGACACAACAAACACATCTGACAAGCACATACCTGTTACCACCAAAAAAATCATTACACTAAAAACACACCTGTCAACAACAGTCTGAACACTGTTGTGTAAAGATCTGCAGTTGGACACCTGAAACCGTTTCTATCACATGTAAAGACAAAGTCAATGTACACCATCTAGTGAGTTCACCTTGGCCTCGCCCATCTCCTTGGAGTCAAAGTCAAAGTGCCTGGTGAGCTGTCCAACGGTGAAGAGGGAGCGAAGGAGCGTGGGTTTGCGGGCCTTGAGAGTGGGGTTGGCGCAGTCCTCCTGGTGGTCCTGCATCAGCTTGGTCAGCACCCCGAAGAACTTGCCAAAGCAGTCCTTGACCAGGGCGTAATTGTGGCTGACGTTGTTCACCACCGACCCCAGGCAGCTGACACAGCTCTGAACCACCTGCACCAACATCACCACACTGCTGTTACACTGTGTGGACAGTGCTCCACCTCCGCCTTACAGTCTCCAGCTGTTTTTTTTTTCACCCACAGGACATCAACTCTGCCAATGCCGCTTTCCCCGATTCATTCCAGACAACTGTCTGCAAAAATGTTAAATAGGTCGGTATTTTGCAGAATCTATTCAATGATATTCTCTACAAAGCAAGCGTGCAGAACAGATGTCTGAACACCAAACTCGAACACAAGACAACATTTACGCAATCTAATGGAATCCTGCAAAGCTTTGACCCAAAACCATTGTGCAAGGTCATCATTTCTCTAGTTTTCATAATAGCCTTCTCTACACCACAGGGGTAATTCAGGGCTGTTGCCACACAGATAAGGAAATCCAGTCACAACAAACAGCATAAACACATTACATACACCATTCCAAAACCGAACTATTGACATCCTTTAAACAAAGAATCCATAACCATGCAGTGGGCCTCAGCCATTCAGGTCACTTTTTTCTCTTCAAGACTTACACATATTCAAACCATATCGGCCTAAAATAGAACGAAAAACCAAATCCTTGGCAAACACACAGCCAAATTCATGGACAGCTAGTATCAGTTTTATCACACAAGTCTCCAGCTCTGTAGAGCTGCTGATATGTTATAAATTGGAACAAGACAAAAAAAAAAAAAAAAAAAAAAAAAAAAAAAAAAAAAAAAAAGCAAACACTTCCTACAATAAAGATGAATAAAAGGGCCACAAAGCCCCTACCTTAATCTCACAACAACGACCCCCCCCCCCCCCCCCCCCAAAAAAAAACAACAACAAACAAATCAGTGGAAGACAGTCAAGAAATCAAGGTAAACTGGAGAAAGACAGGAAAGAGGAAACATCCAGCACAGAATTTCCGCAAGATGGACATCCAATTCATACTGAAAGACACACTGGCATCCCCAGAGGCAGTGGGGGAAACATGATCAATCAAGTACAGAGTTCACAACACTGTCAACAAAACAAAGGGGGAAAAAAAAGGGTGGTATAGGACTAGGGAAAGAAATGCCTGACCATCATGCCATGCTTGAGGATGAGTTTGATCATGTCCTCCTCCAGAGTGACAAGGAAGGTCTCGCTGGGTGGTCCATCAGGGGCACCACCAGCTCCAGGATGCGGGCCACATAGTGCAACACCAGGTAGTCACTCTGAGACTGCAACCCACACACAGCACACACACAGCTTTATTTTTCTGTCCCATTCGAGACACTTAGTTAAAGGGCCGAACAAACAAGGCTTACACATTTCTGACCAAACATTTTTGTTGTTGTAGTCCAAGCAGAGGCATGTATCAAACTTGTGTACTAGTTAACTAGGGAAAATTAAGTTCCCAGAAGTGATGACGTCATTTTTGCACAATTGTGTGTGTGTGTTGTCATTGTTTGAATATCGCCTGACCTCTTGTGTACAAGCTTTCATGCCATATCTACATTATCTACAGGATAATAAACCTAGTCGAGTTTGGTATTAAAAGAATTGTTGGGAATTCGCCTATTCAGTCATCTCAAGAGCACAGATATATTACATTTTTCATGACAACCACTGATTATCAAACTAAGAGCCCCATTTGTAATGGCCGCTCATCAATGCCGAACACATTGTTGCCAGACCAGCTGTACACAGATGACATTCAGTTGGCCGAGTACAGCGCGGTTAGCTGGCTGGTGGGGAGCGGCCTGCAGAAAACACCTCTTTCCCTGACCTGCATTCACGGCTTAGCCTCTGCAGCTGTGGGCGAGCTGTAAACTCCCCTTCCTCTCAGAACTAAGTGGCTTGCTCTGAACAGCCGTGCACATCGTACACAACAACAGTGATTGGGATGAACACCTTCAGGATCCTTGCACCTGGAAAACACTTTACTGAAAAGGAATACCTGTCCCTTTTCATTCCTCAAATTGTGCTGGAAATAATATTATTTGCAAGTTCATAATCATAACTGCTTCTTGGGTGAACTTTCTGCACCACCTCTGTGGCATTGCAACCACGCTGCTCATTCCTTCCCCCTGTTCACAGCCCCAGTCCGGTCCAGCCCGCCA
Source organism: Conus ventricosus (assembly GCA_018398815.1). Classification (NCBI taxonomy): domain Eukaryota; kingdom Metazoa; phylum Mollusca; class Gastropoda; order Neogastropoda; family Conidae; genus Conus; species Conus ventricosus. The sequence goes on from CM031600.1 coordinate 77,608,759, forward strand.
CAGCCCCAGCACTCCACAGGGAGCAATGTCAAAGAGTCAAGAGGCAACCCACCCGAGGAGATACTGCATTCTGCCAAGTCACTTCAGTGGTGTTCAGTGGTGCCTGTTCTGATCCAACATATGCAGGGCACCACCTATACAATCTTCTACTGACGATAATAACTGCTTAGTCAGAGAGCTAGCATAAGTAACAATAATAACTGCTTAGTCAGAAAGCTAGCATAAGTAAGCTCTCCATCAGGAGGGCGCCACCATGTCCCTCCAACGACAGCCCCCATGAATTTGTCAATACTGGTGACGCTGATAGCATCTAACCAAGACCACAAGCATGGAGAGGACATCGAAACTGAGGTCACCATGACAGCAGGGCATGAAGGGCTACAGAATTTGAGATTTCTTTTCTAAATGCTGACTGATGAGAATAAGGCTGATGAAAATGATGCTATGGATTTCCATTCTGGTCTAAGACTTCATGACAGGACTGTACTCTCGGCTTAACTTTCATAATATATCCTGGCGTCAACCAGGCCTGAGAAATACAGAAACCTGCAGTGTTGGTCAGGAAATCTGAGCAACACTCTCAGCGACGCATCCACTTAGTGGATGAAACTCGACTGTGTGGTCCAAGTCTTCCCAATTGAGCCCGTAGCAAACTCACCTCTGGGTAGGAGCAGGTCGGGGCAGAAAAATCCCACATGGCTCTGATCGGAATCAAATCCACGACCTCCCAGCATGCTAACCACTTTGTCACGACAGCGGGTTTTTCCTGGGTAAACTTAATAATGCGAGTGAATATGCTGCAATTATTCTTACTTTTGTTTGAAAAACCACTATGGTGAAGTCAATAAACCATCAGTTTATTACAAGTTCACAGTCAAACACTTGCAATTGCACACAATCTCAACAGGTTCTAATTTTCTAGTTTTTGTCTGGATTCAAGTTTGAAAATGTGGGGGTAAATGTTTCCTTTGCTGCTGTGGCGAAGTGGTTAGCATCGCGGACTCCCAGCTGGGAAGTCGTGGGTTCAAATCCCATCCGAGTCATGTGGGTTTTTCTGCCCCGACCGGCTCCTACCCAGAGTTGAGTTTGCTGCAGACTCAGTTGGGAAGACTAGGACACCAGGTCGAGTTTCATCCACTTAATGGATGCGTTTCTGAGAGTGTTGCTCAAATTTCCTGACCAACACTGCAGGTGCCTGTGTCTCTCAGGCCTGGTTGATGCCGCGATATATTATGAAAGGAAGTGTAGAGTACAGCCCTATCATGTAGTCTCAGACCGAAATGGAAATCCGTAGCATCATCTTAATCATCCTCATCGATCAGCATTAAAAAAAAAAAAATGTCTCAAATTCTGTGGCCCTTCATGCCCTGCTAGCTGTCATGGTGACCTCAACTTTGATGTCCTCTCCACGTTGTGGTCTTGGTTTGGTTCTGTCGGTGTCACCGGTATCGGCGAGTCCATGGGGGCTGTCGTTGGACGGACGTGGTGGCACCCTCCGGAGGAAGAGCTTGCTCACGCCGACTCCGCGACTAAGCAATTATTGTCGTCAGTAGGGGGCTTAGTAGGTGGTGTCCTGCGTATGTTAGATCAGAACAGGCGCCACTGAACACCACCGAAGTGACTCGGCAGCAGTGCAGTGTCTCCTCCGGTGGGTTGCCTCTTGACGACTTGACATTGACTGCTCCCTGTGGATTGCCGGTGCCGGGGCTGCGGCGGGGCGACCGGGCTGTGGCTGTGGACGGGGGTGTCAGAATGAGCGGCGTGGGTGCACTGCCTCTGAAATGGCGCAGAGGTTGGGACAGCAGGAAAAAAAAAGTTTCCTAAGTTACCTAGGGTGAACAAGTTATCATTAAACAGGGTTCCTACAGACTCCCAAGAACAAAATTCAAGGAGTTTTCAAGGAGTGCCTTTTCTATTTCAAGGCTACAATACTTGCGTAAAAATTGAAAAAAGAAATGGGAACAGACAGACTATACATGGTGTGTAAGAGACTGGTTGGAGGAAAGAAAGAAAAACTAGTTAAAAAAAAATAAAATTTTTTTTACAAACATCGTCGCTAGAGTTTACCAAGGGAGATAATTTGTAATTTATCAAAACTGATGAAGTTACAAATTACCTCCCTTGGTAATAGCAGACGGCAATCGAGGATCGCGAAAATGTAAAAATTTGTTTTTAAATAATTTTTCATTTGCCTCAATGCAGAAAAATTCAAACTGCCATTTCTTTTTACCACATTAAAATTTTTTTGAGCTGATGGCTTGATTTTCAAAGGTTTTCAAGGAGGTCTGGTCAACAGAACCACATTTTATTGATTTTCAAGGTCTTGAAATTCACTAAATTTAAGGATTTTCAAGGAGCGTACGAACCCTGTTAAACTCTATGAGCAAAACTCCAGTGTTTGTGCTAAAATCTGCAGGGGTGGGAACTGGTAACAGACAAAAAAGAGGAAATCTAGGGGGGTCCGGGGGCATGCCCCCCGGAAAATTTTTTTTCTTAAGGATGCATATCTGTGCAATCTGGTGTATTTTGGGCAAATAAATGAAACATTCAGAGAGCATAAAATATGTTTTTTTTTGGGCACGGTTTCATCTATAGATCACATGCAAACATTACAAAAATACTCAACCTACTTCGAAAAAAAGAACATTAAAATGGATGCCTGCTTTCGTTTACTGAATATCCATTTCACGTGGTCTTGCAGTGCAACAAGCCCGCGACTGGAGTAGTTGACTTCTTTTTCACACAGAGAACAAAAAGCGAGTCCAGGAGCCAGAATTTTTCTCATGAATGTACACAGCCTTTCGTTGTCTGCTGTCTTCTCCATCCACTCCCATCTCCATGGATTTTTTATGTTGCTTTCGTCAAATTTCTGAAGCCCGCGCTTTACGATGTCTCGTCGGTACGCCATTTTTGAATGTATCCCACAGTTCTTAGCGCCGGATATAGGCCTACTGTATCCTGCTAGACAGGCCATCTGATTACCGAAATCGACCGTAACCGAACAAGAGGTAGGCCCTATCTCCGCGAATTTCATTTTCCGAGGAAATAACATTTCAAATCCGAGGAAATCTTTTGCTTCTACCGCGGAATTCCGCGGATCCGAGGAGAATTCCTACCCTGATAATTCCGCGGATCCGAGGAGAATTCCTACCCCTGATCTGGCAATACCAAGGAAAACGGACATGTACTCGACAGTTTATTCACCGAGCGACTTTCAAAACAGAGTAACTTCAGCTCTAATCAAAGAAAATTTTCTGGTTCAGCAATGGTATAAAGCTTAATCCAAGCTAAAATATAGAAACTGTATTGGATTTCATGAACGCAGTAGGTCACACAGGTAACAATGCACAAAATATGCCATGTTTATCAAAGTATGAATCACAACCCCTGCACATTATTTCAACTTCATAGGCTATGTATGACTATAGTACAACAGAAGAAAAACAAGAATTTTTCATTGAAAAGAATAAAATCAAACATGCAATTCTATCTATACTAATACATTTAACCAACAGCACCAGTGTCATAGGACTGAAATAAGTTTATCAGTGAATTCGCAACTTCACCACCATTTGCATTGCTGGTGTACAAACACCACACTTAATTAAACAGTCTTTTGAATCAAACAAAATTCATATAAAAAATAAATTTTCATAGTTTACTTCCTTATTTGTCTCAAACTGTGATAGCATCCAATACAAAAACAAAGACTGGACAAATTCTGTGAAATGATTAACATCTAGATTCGGCCTTTCCAACCTCAACCCATGATCCAAAATAAGCAAGTCATCATGTTCATCACCCAAAATAACTGCAGACAATTACCAAATTTTAATTTGAAATGCCCATTTGAAGATAGTAATCTCACCTTTTTCAACATTTTTGAATAAATCTTCGACTGTCTACAATCTTACTCTCGAATCGATACCACTTCATCACGAACTTTCAGCAAGCAACAGGTAAAATTTCAACCTGACCAGATCTGCTTCTTCGATATCGATGTTGCTCACAATAAGCACACACACAAGCCTCCTACAATTTCATTATATTTCCGAATAAACCTGTTCATTCTACTAAATTCATGCCCATACGGTTGCTGTATAAATTTGACAGAATTTTGGCGCATGCCCTTTGCAATCATCAGTCAGACTTATTCTGAAAAATCATCCTACAAGCCTCATTTTCGTTCTAAATGCAGGGCAACTTCCTGTCAAAAAGATGATGAAAACTCACTGGTTTTGATAACACTTTCCTGAAATGTGTGATAAGTACACAACTTGTGCTTCTCATTTAAATAATGATACCCATGCGCTACATGTATATGCATTTCCTGAATAATACAGAGGTTTACATGCTTGTACATTTCTCAATGCTTCAGTAAGCTTTGCACCAGTGCATTCCCCCAGATAAGAAGGTTAAGCTGACAATAGAATCATCAAAAGTATAAAACAAAACAAAAACCGCCCCTACTCATCTTAGCTGGTATGCAGCTGTTAAACACATACCCCAGGAGACCAATTTTTAAGATAAAACATGGATATAAATCAGAATTTGTCTTGTCATGCGGTCAAAACACTACCTCCTCCCTTTTCTTCACTGCCTTAGTCCAACGCCCCCTGCCGGTGACTTACACTGCACTTGATGTCGAGGTAGGGCTGCAGGGTGGTGGCATGCTGCACCATCAAGTCTGCCTTGATCTTGCTGAATAAATACAACGTGGATAGACAGGCTACCAGCCGGGAGTTGGTGTTCTTCCCGTCCGTCATTTCTAATAACACGACATACACAGAAATGTAGCCAAATATAACCTCCTAACTACATTACAAAACAGTTAATAAAAACACTCATGGTGCAAAAGCCACGATTCAAATTAAGGAATTCAAGTTATAGTCAAAAGAACAATAATAAAATATTAAAATATAAAAAATTAATAATAAAAAAGGAATCCTACAAACTGAAAGTTTTTTACAATATACTTTCCTGTCCAAACAAATACATCATCTCCACCTAACATGGAACGCCATATTTCTCCCAATTTTGTTTTTGGGGGATCCTTATATTATAGTGACAATATGACGTTGTTCCACACCAAGATGGGATAAGGCATTTGTTTGGACAGGTAAGTATGAAAAAAACAATTCAAACATATCACACATACACAAAGACACAAACCAAAAACCTTAGACATGATGATTATGATTTGCTGAGCGCAGATATTCATGAAATGTAAGCTCACAAATCCATGCTCACCACGCAAAGACATAAAGGAACGGTGAGGATGGAGACAGAAGAGAAACATGTTGAGAGGAAGAGAGTATTCATATAACCAAGTTACGAAAATCTGGGATCAGACAAACAAAATTAACGATCAAGCTCACTCTTCACCCCCCCCCTCTCTCTTGAGCCAATACACACACAAACAAGTGCCACAATCACAACTTCCTTCCAAAGCCTCTGACACTGTAATACTGACCAACACTTTTCTCCTCTATCCTGAGAACGTTTTCCACCAGACAGTCCACTATCTGTGTGCAGGCAAGAATGGCGGTTTTGTTGTAGTTACCATCTTCATCTTTCTTTAGCAACTGTGGACAAAAAGCATTGGTGGGGATCAAGTTAAAGAACAGTCAATCACTCAAATATCAGTTTTAGTTCACATGTATTGTACAGATCACTAGCTGAAATAGAAATTAAAAATGACCGCACCTCTAATATTTCTCAGATAGATAACTTAACTTGCTTGGTTTCAATTTCACTGATTCGACAGAAAATCCCCTTTCCTTCCCTTTCCATCTGGGGTGGGGTGGGGGTAGGGGGTGGGAGGGGAGTCTCATTTTCTGACCCCTCAAAACCCCCCCAGTTGCTTTTTTCCAGGTCCCTAACAAAACCAAAACCCCACTTGTCCTTTTCGCCCCCAACTCGCCCAAGGGACCAATAAATTAAAATCATCATGGGAAACCCAAACAGCTGAAAAACCGAACACAGTATGTTTAAAATTTAAAAGTTGCATGCCAAAAAACCAGCTTTTCTTTTAAAATAAGGGTACCCATGCAGTAATGTTTAAAGAGCATCACCTTTTTGGCCCCAAATCTCCTGGGGCACATAAGATAAGATAAAATGTTGCTTATACCCACCCGACCGCAGAGGGCCACATCAGGGCGTCACCACGTTAAAATTTCAACTCACCATTCATTTAAAAAAAAAAAAAAAAAAAAAAAAAAACCTTTCACACATCTCTTAAATGACATCGTCTACAAAAAAACCCAAAACTTTGTTAAAAATCCTTCTTCCGAAAATCTCAAATCAGTTTAAAAATGTTAATTTCTCTCAAAAACCCAAGGATCACGTCGGGCGGACATCCCTGAACAGGAATCTTCATGGACTCCGCTGTAAAATGTTGTGTCTCACATCGTGCAAGCCCAACACTCTAAAAGAACATGTTCATTGTGAGTGGTGCATGACATGGAATGCACCACGGAGCTTCTTCACTCTTTAAAAAGGGTAAAAAAGGGTAAAATACAATGGCCGGTGTGCAGCCGGCACAGAACCTTTCCTCTTACGACCACCCGACGTAGATGGGAGGAGTCTTTAAGGTTTGGACGGATCTGAAAGAGTTTGTTATTCGTCTGTGTTTTTCCAATCCTCCTGCCAGAGGTCTCTCACATAATCGTTAATTTTAGGTTTCACATCTGAGCAGGGGATATAAGTGTTGGACAGTTTCTCTCTTGTGGCGTTCTTGGCTAAACGATCAACATTTCGTTCCCGCCGATGCCAACATGGCCAGGAACCCAAGCAAGAGTAATGTTGTAACCTCCGCCTTCAACTTGCTAAAAAGTACAAAAAAAATAAAATTCTGGATGCGAAGGTTGCGGCCACTATGGCCTCCAAAGCTGACAGCGAATCCGACAGAACCAGAAAGTCCCCTCCTCGAAGAATGGGGGATTATCTTCAAAGCCAGTACTAGAGCAGTAAATTCAGCAGAATAGACAGAAGCATCTGAAAAGTTAATGTTCCAACAATATCTGAGAAGGAGCCCCGGCAGTAGGCTGCACAGGCCACTCCATCCTCAACTTGGAACCGTCAGTGAAAACTTTTTGATAGGATGGGGAAATTTTGGGAAAAGAGCTCGGCATACAAAGCCTTGTACGCCAGAGAGCTGGTAGACCTTACGGAAAGCTGCGAGATCAAAACGAATCTCTGGTGTGAAAAAGGTCCATGGGGGTTGATCCGGAAACTTGGAAAAATCGGAAAATACTCCCATGGGCTATACCTGCATTCCGCAGTGAGGCTGCATACGAAGCCCAAACGGCGGAATACATTTCGGGTTTGTTTTAAACTTACTTTGGAACGGAGGGTCAAAAACACAGTCATAGGCAGGATTCTGTGGTTCTGAGAACAGTCGGATGTAATAATTCCAAAGACAGTTTCAGCCTGCATTGGACAACGAAGGTTCGCCCGCCTCGCTACAGGCTGTACACAGGGGTGGTGCGGAACGCTCCAAGGGCAGAGACGAAGCCCTTGATGTGGATAGGGTCCAAGAGTTTGAGGTAAGATGATCTTGCGGAGCCTTACACACACAACCGTGTCCAGTTTAGAACGGCCCAGGCTCTGTAGGGTGCAACAAAGTTTTCTTATCAGCGCCCCAGTGGGTTTTGTGTGCTACGACCCGCAGAATATTCAGTGCCTTTTGGCAAGCAGTTTTGAGGTTTTTAATATGGCTGAGAAAGTTAAAGTTTTTGGTAAAAAATCCCCCAGAAATTTGGCCTCTTTAACAGCGGGAAGGGGAGATTTCCCTATTTGAATTCCGGATCTGGAAAAAACTGACGGAAATTATGGAAGTGAATACTCTGTTTTTTTGTAGCAAAAAAGGTGAAACCGTTTTCATTCCGCCACCGTTTGGATTTTATCTACGCAAAGCGGGACCCTGCGCTGGACACTCGGGTACAGGCTTCCAGTTGCGTAGACGGCAAAATCATCCACAAACAATGAGCAGTCTGACCCTGCTGAACTGATTTCACATGTTTTTTGATTTTAATACTAAAGAGGGCAGGAGACAGAAATGCTCCCCTGGGGAACACCCAACTCCTGCTCGTGGACATCAGAGAGATGGTCCCAACCCGGACCTGAAACTGTCGTTCTGCCAAAAAATTTTGAATAAAAAGCGGAAGATGACCTCAAAAAACCCAGATCATGGAGATCATGAGTATCCCCGACTTCCGGGTGGTATCGTAGGCCTTCTCCAAGTCAAAGAAAATTGCCACTGCTTTGCTGTCTGTTTAAAAAAGCGTTCCTAAGTGTAGATTCCGACGAATCAAATGGTCAACTGTACTACGATGTTTGGGGAAAACCCAAACACTGTTCTTTTTCGCCCAAAAGGGCCATCGGTTTCGAGTTTCCACATGAGCCTAGCATTGACCATTTTTTCCATCAATTTACAGACACAGCTGGTCAAAGCTATGGGACGGTAGTTAGATGGATTAGAAAGATCTTTTCCAGGTTTGGGGATGGGAATAATGAGGGCTTTCCGCCAAGAGGGTGGAAAGCAACCTGTAGTCCACACGGGGTTTGTATACCTGTAACAGGATGTTCAGCCCTTTCCCTGCGGAAGATGTTTCAATGTTGATAATGTATGTCATCTTTTACCTGGAGAGGAATCGCTGCAAGGGGAGTAAAGGCAGATTCAGCTCGTTTAATGTAAAAGGGAAGATTGTAGTCTTCCATGTTGTCGGATGAAAAGTGCGGGGCGATTTTTCTTTTAGGGGCCTTGTTTTTGACAAAAGTGGCCGATTTATTAGAAGAGGAGGAATTCTTTTCAATGGTTGAACCCAAGCAATTAGCAACTGCTTTCTTCTCTGTTATTAAAGAATCCGAAAACTTGAGATGGTTCACAGTGGGACAGGGTTCTTTTTCCCCCGATTTTCTTATGATGTTCCCCACTTTTTTCTTGGAAGTTTTTGATGTCAGCCTGGAGCAGAAGCTTCTCCAGGACCGACGTTTAAATGATTTTAAAAGTGTGTCTTGATTTAGCACGGAGTTTCTGATGGGCTCGAGCGTTGGGACCCGAAGGGGCGTTGGTATACCTGACGCTGAGCCCGTTTTCTAACTTTGGGAATTTGTTGGCATTCTGAATCGAACCAGGGTGTTTTTTTGGCATTTGAAGTTTATCGGAAGACACTGGAATCAGGCCTTAGCACACTTAATCATAGTGTTAGTCAGTTTATTCGCTGGGTCAGGGACTCTTTAAAAAATCAGTGTCCTGGAACTCCTTTAGAAACAGTGGCTGCAAATAGATCCCCGTTTGCTTTCTTATAATTTAAATGTTGAGAGACAGAGACGTGTTCAGTTATTACAGGTTGTAGAAGGACAGGGAAAGGTCACTTCCGTGCAGATCGTCATGGACAGACCACTCATAGTCCAGGACCAGCGAGGGGTCAAAAAACCGACAAATCTAAACACGAAAGTGAACTGTTGGAAGAGTGGAGGTTAAGTTGCAGATCCGTCGTTCAGACAACACAAATCCAAGTCTGAAGGACAAACCTCAATCAGCAGACCTCTGGGTGACGTACCGGCACTACCCCAAAGAGGATTGTGACCGTTAAAGTCACCCAACAGCAAAAAGGTCGAGGAAGTTCTCCTATCAGACTGACAAGGTCCCGACGACAAACCGGGACAGAAGGAGATAGATTAAAGAGAACAGATGGTCCACAGTCTTGTGGGGAGTGACTCTCGCAGCTACAGCTTGAAAAGAGGTAGACAGAAACGACAGGACTATACAACAAAGTTTTGTGTAGGAGAAGGGCAACACCGCCCGACAGTCCCAACGTGGATGGTTGTGCAGGTTTCGAAAGAAAAATTAAAGCCAGAAAGAGAAAAGGTCTTCTGGCTTTGAATTTGGGGTTTCTTGAAGAGCCACGACAGAAGGTTTAGAGACTGACACAGAAAGCTGCAGCTCCTCGAAGTTGGAATTTAGACCACGGATAAATTTAATCAATGGAATATTGTATTATCCATGGTGCAGAGGGGGGGAAAAAGGAGAGAGATCAGGTCTCTCCCCCTCAACATCTGCTTCCAATGGAGTGGAAAATTGTTTGTTAGTTTCACAGGAGAGTGTTGGTCTACAGACCTGCTGGCAGACTTGCCAACAGGCGAAGAAGGTCTGGATTTGGGAGATGGTGGAGGTTTCTTCTTCATCTCCACCATCTCCACACTGGTTGTTGAACTCCCTTGCCCGCACGGGCACTGGACATGGGAGTTCGAGGTGCGGGTGCTGGTTTTTTTCATCTGCCCAGCAGCAGATGTTGTAGACTGCTGAGCAGTCTGAGGGTGGCGGATTTTTTGCCTCCACCAGGGGCAGTCTTTTTGGGTTGGAAGCTGGTGGACTTGCTACCACCAGAACTGACAGATCTTACTTGCAATGTCTTCGAGAACATGAATTCATCAGTCTGGCAGCAGACTGACCGAGTAGGAACTATGGGAGCTTTCTTGACAGCCGAAGCATAGGAAGAAGCTGTCGGCGTCTGACTGCCCACAACCTGTTTCCGGGCTTCAAAAAATGAGATCTTCTTTTCCGTTTTAACTCGTTGTATAGCAGATTCTTGAATCCAAAGGGGACAGTTTCGTGAAGAGAGAGGATGGTCGCCACCGCAGTTAGCACAATGTGCCGGATCATGACACGGCCCATCATGGGTTGCCTTGCAGCAAACACCACATACCTCCTGCCCAGAACAGCGGTCCCTGACATGGCCAAACCTCTGGCACCTGAAGCACCTCAATGGGGACGGCACATACAGCTGCACATGAACATTCAGGTAACCAACTTTGATGACCGGAGGCAGCACAGGGCTGCAGAAGGTCAGAAAGAGGGTGTTGGTGGCCACTCTCTCTGAACCCTTCCCGACCGCCACCCTGCGCACCTCCGTCACACCCTGGACGCCAGCTCCGTTTCTATTTCCGCCTCTGAAACACCCGTCAGATCTCTGCATCGAACCACACCTTTGGACGAATCCAATTGTTTGTGGGAGCCACCCCGATCTCCCTGTCCACAAGTCCTGCTGCTCTCTGCAGCCGTTCAGATTGTTCCTGTGATTTGCCCCGAATGAGAAACGAGCCATTCCTCAACCTCTTGATGGACCGAGGGTCGCCTGCCATTCCTTGAAAACCCCCCTGAATGGCAAACGGCTCAGAGCTGAAAGGGGTCTTTCCTGCTCCGTCCCCTCCATCACGAGCCAGGAAGCCCAAAAACCCGTCCTCTGTCGAACTTCGGTATCAGAGTCACTATCTGTTTGACAATCCCCTGAAATAGGGGATGCTGCCTTCCTCTTCCTTTTGGGGGGTAGTTTTTTGAAAAAGCCATGTGTATTTTATTATATTTCATCCTCCCCCACCCACCCACCCCGGAGTCCAACCAAGGGCCAGGGCCAAGACTCACTGTCTTGACCCCTTCCAGGCTTCAGGAGAGACATACAACAGACAACAACCTACCAACCCTATCCCCCCCGATCACGCCCAACTCCCGGGAACAGAGAGCTGAGCACTACAGGGGTTATCTTGGCCAGCCGGAGAAATGCCTGCTTCGACCCAGCCCCAAGAAGGGGAGCCGACTAGTACACCCGGGCCAAGGTGCACTCCCTGTCCAGGAGAGGTCCGAGCCAAAGTGATGTGTTGAGAGCGCTGGCCCTCTCAATCACCAGGATCTCATCCCCCTCCGACACAGGTCGCACCGCACGGCAAACGCGGCGGATCCTAAGGAGACCACAGAGAGAAAAGGAGTGTGTAAAAAGAAGACCTGAAGGGGAGACGAAGATAGAAAAGGGCCAAATAAGGAAGGCAGAAAACAAGAAGACAGAATAGGAAAAAGGTGGGTTACTATTTGTCTGGGCCCTCACTCCTAACCTTTCTGACATGGGAGACCCTACCAGGGCATCAATTCCTACCACGTAATGCTTGGCCAGTCAGCAACTTGGCTATACAGCCTAGAAGCGTTCATAACAACTAACCATCTAGCTGAGTATTGATGCCCCCGTCAGCAAAGCCTAAAAGATCACTGGACCACGCAAGCCCTCCGACCACGGCAAGGTTGCAACCCCCGGAGGGTCCTGTGCACATCATGTTAGCCTGATACCTATATGCACATGTGTATCCTGCCAAATTCTGGCTAAGTATGGTCCAGCTGATCATGCATAAAAAGGAAATGAAAACATAACCAAGTCACAAAAACTACATAAAAAAAACAGCCATGTGGTACAACATTCATGGCAGAATGTACATCTGGTGTCCGCTTCAGACAATGTCTTCACAGTCACCACATGACAACTGAAAAGCGGGCATGGCATCCACTAGAACAACAGTAAACATGATCTAGTTCACAAAAGTCTAAAGTAAACTTCAAAGGGTCTGGTCACACTCACATTTTCCAACATCTGCTCAAAGAACTCGTACCCAGTGTCTTTGGATGCTGCAACCTGTACACAGCAAGACATACATCACTGGAATTGGTTCACACAGCTATATAACTATGTAACAGTTATACCATCTACAGGGTTCCCACTTCCTCACAGGAAAAAAATTCAAGGGTTTTTCAAGGGTTTCTAAAGGGGATATTTAATTTTAAGGGGCAAATTTAGCCGTACGATTGAAAAAAAAGAAGTGAATAATTACCTTACACATGTAATCCAGCCATGATGATAAGGTGATTACACTTCTGTAGTCTTTTCCATGCTCAATACAAAAAATAAAAAATGAAGTCTTTATACAGAAAACTGAGAAATCAGAAAAAAAACTTTCAATCTGCTTTCTGGACCAGTATCTGACATGGGATGTCCAGCTGCTTCTGTTTCAAGTCCTTATTCAATGATTCATCAAAAAGCATGACATATTCATTAATTCTCTTCCGGCAGCTGCAGCGGAGGCCCCCTCTCTGGCACATTTCAGGGGAGCTCTGCAAACTTTACTTTTAAAATACAGCCACTGTATGTGTTGTGTGGAAGTGTGTGTGAATGGTTGGCGGGCCTGGACTACTAGCCTAATGCTTGTTCTGGGGCAGGATCAGGAGCGGGATAACCCCTCTTGAAAGGTGAACGTGGGTAGCCTTCCTGCAGCTCCACACTGAACGGTTTTTTTTTTTGTTTTTTTTTTAATAACTTTTTTTAAATTGCTTCAAACAAAATGACAATAACAAATACACAAAAGAAATCATATTCATTATAAGTGAATTAAATATAAAGCTAGAAAAAAAGTATAGAAGAGAGAAAGAGAGGAGGGAGGAGGGAGTGGGGGAGTGAGAGAGAGAGAGAGAGAGATTGGGTGGGTTTGTGCGTGACTTCAATTGCTTTCAGTAACATGCTTTAAATCAAGTTTTGGATGTTGGACAAACAAGCTGTAAAACACAGTGGAGAGTACATGGGCAAACAAGACCTATATCAACCATATGTAGTGTAACACAAAAATACTAAATACTTGATTACATGCGGGAGCAAAAGTGGCCTTTTGAACTGTTTTTTAGTTTGGTGTGTGTGTGTGTGTGTGTGTGTGTGTCTCTCTCTCTCTTTCTGTGTGTGTGTGTGCGTGTGTGTGTGTGTGTGTGTGTGTGTGTGTGTGTGTCTCTTTCTCTCTGTGTGTGTGTGCGTGTGTGTGTGTGTGTGTAGGCTAGCTGGTAGGTAAGTTGGGGGGGGGGGGGGGGGGGGGGGGGGGGGGGGGGGGGGGGGGGGGGGGTATGAATGCTGTCTTTTAAACAGAAAGTAGGATTTTTTTTTAAAAATTACAAATGTGCACACACGAGTCACTTAGTGTCTATGGAGACGACGTGACGATTGATTTGAAGATTCAGTATATGATTTCACTCTTTTTCAGTTCTAACAGAAAAAAGGAGCAATGCCAAAAGTTGCAAAATATCTAATTTTAGTTTCCCCACGCCGATAGTTCGTCGCAATCGAGTAATATGTTAACATTGCTGCAAACAGTTTCGTGTCGTCTTCAGCAGATCGGAAACTGTGATGATTGTTGATGGCATGAATCGTCCACAACACTTCAGCTTTTAACACATCTGTCCCACTTGCTGTTATTGTGGATTGGCTGACGATTCTTACTGAGGAAAGGGTCTGACCTGATGTTGATGAATTTGATGATTGCCGAACGAAGTCCGTAAGACTAACTACCAGCCTACTCGCGTTTTCCAATTCCACATATTTTCCTCTTTCCGTGACTTGCAACCGCGATTCGCCCATTGGCCCGAACATCAACGGTCTTTTTGCACACTTTACGGAAAAACGCATGTTTGTTGTCTCTGCATTCAGTGATCCAGCTTCGATATTCTTCCTTCTGTAACCACAACGGATCAAATGCGCAATTTCCCTTAGGCATGATGACAGACGCAACAGTGTTGGCATTCACCGAAGATTAGGGACACAGCTTTATTTTTCTGTCCCATTCGAGACACTTAGTTATAGGCCGAACAAACAAGCCTTACACATTTCTGACCCAACATTTTTGTTGTTGTAGTCCAAGCAGAGGCATGTATCAAACTTGTGTACTAGTTAACTAGGGAAAATTAAGTTCCCAGAAAGTGATGACGTCATTCTTTCACAATTGTGTGCGTGTGTTGTCATTGTTTGAATATCGCCTGACCTCTTGTGTACAAGCTTTCATGCCGTATCTACATTATCTACAGGAAAATAAACCTAGTCGAGTTTGGTATTAAAAGAATTGTCGGGAATTCGCCTATTCAGTCATCTCAAGAGCACAGATATATTACATTTTCATGACAACCACTGATTATCAAACTAAGAGCCCCATTTGTAATAGCCGCTCATCAATGCCGAACACATTGCTGCCAGACCGGCAGTACACAGATGACATTCAGTTGGTCAAGTACAGCACGGTTAGCTGGCTGGTGGGAGCAGCCTGCAGAAAACACCCCATTCCCTGACCTGCATTCACGGCTTGGCCTCTGCAGCTGTGGGAGACCTGTAAACTCCCTGCCTCTCAGAACTAAGTGGCTTGCTCTGAACAGCCGTGGGAGCATGGCGCACTTTGTCGGAAGTCGAACTGCGCATGCGCAAACAATAACCAACTATTGAATTGCTTCCCTTTGCTTGAAAAGCAGACGACACACAGAACGATTCGAGAGGCGAAAATCGATGTCCGAAGTCTTATTCGCGTTTGTTCTCCGATTCGTCTTCAAATTTTTACGGTCAGTTTTGGTCCGAAAACGATTTTTAAGGGGATTTAAAGGGGATGGTAGGGATATCTGCAGTATTCAAGGTTTTCAAGGGCCTTTTTGACCCAGTTGTATTTTAAAGGGTTTCAAGGGTCTTCAAGGGGCGTACGAACCCTGCATCTAGTTTAACCCTCTGCCTACCGGATCGACCGAGAGATTTCCTCGATCTGAATAACGGATCGACAGAGAGACTTCCTCTATCTGAATCCCGGGATCGACCGCTGACTAGGTCAACTACTTTCACAATCGCATATCCCAGAATGCAATCATGACAGAAGTCTTCCAGTACGGCTATTTCTACATGCCATTTTGGTTTTTTTTTGCACAAGTTTTGGTGGAGTAGTTTTGCTGCTGTGAATGTTCAAAGTTCAGCTTTTTTTTCACGAGATTTTCAGGAAAATGGTGGAACAAGTAACTAGCAACTGTAGAATTCTTTTTGATGTATGTGATGAAAAAAGCGTATTTGACAGCTACACTCTCAAAAGAAGATCAAGTAACTATGCAACTTGTAAATTTTTTTTCTGAATGAGAGCAATGAAGAGAGCTTTTTGGGGGCTAACTATTGAAGAAGATCTAAACAAGAGATTTGGGGACGTCGACTTACCTAGTTTAAATAAAGATTGACTGTGACTGATTTTGAGGCCGAATTTGATAATTTTTGGGCGATGATAATGACGATGTCAAATTTTCCCTTTGCTCGGGGGCCCAGCCCCCCCCCCCCCCCCCAAAGAAAATTTGAAAAAAAAAAGTTTAAGATTCTTAAATTGTTGATGGAGTGTGGGCTACCAGAAGTGAACCCCCCAAAAGTTTCGCTTTTTTTGCAGCCCAAAAAGGGGTCGTCGGGGGTGGGTCCCTGTTTTGTGGGGGGAACGTCCCCCTTTAGCTTTTTTGTTTTCAAGGAATTTTGGCAACTTTTAGCAGAAAAAATTTATTTGTGCCAAAAGCAAGCAATTGTTGGCACTTGGGGAAAAGCATTTTTGCTGATTCCCTCACAATTTCAAGTCCATTTTCAGTAAACTGTTTTGTTTTTCCCCCCAGTATTTTAAACAAATCTTCTTTTATGTGATCCTTTTGTTTAAGCTTGGTCTTTTTTTTTTTCCTTCACAAAAAAAAGTTGATTTTTTTGTGGCAGACCATATAAAAAAACTTCTTTTTTTTTGAAGGTTTAAGTATTTTTTTAGACTTTAAAAAACACTATGTGTCCTAATCCATACTCTGGGGTACAGTGAATTAGGGAAAATTATTTCACTAAATAGAGTAAGTCCCCTTCCCCCCCCCCTCCAGTTTCAACTAGTTTTTTTGAACAACCCTCTCTCCCTCCCCTTCCCCTTTTTACTTTGTAACAATACAAACACCATGCACTGATGCAGAGACTGAGATGTGAGGAAAAAGAACACGAATGATGGCACTGACCACATCAGTGATGTTCATGACTTTTTGCAACAATCTGGAAGAGTCCCGTTCCCTTCGTGCTGACATGGGGAGAACCACATGGTCTGGAACACTTCGTTCACCAGTTTCTGAAACAGCCATCAACACTTTGGAATATGGACACAGGAACACACACAACCATCAACACTTTGGAATATGGAACAAGGAAGCACACACAACCTCACACTTTGGATAGTGTGTTGGAATAGTAGAATTGTGGTTGGGGGGGGGGGGGGGGGGGGGGGGGGGGGGGGGGGGGGGGGGGGGGGGGGGGGGGGGGGGGGGGGGGGGGGTCTTAAAATGCATTTGATTTGTAACATTTGTAATGCTGGGATTCCTGCTTTTAAAAAGCTCTTAAGACCCTGTTTAAAAGTATGTAAATATCTTATTCATGGTGATTAAAATGTGTTTTTAATTGTTCGTTAGGCCTCTTAATGAAATCCTGTCTTTTCGTGTTCTGTGATATGTTTTTATGTAATATGTTTGTAAGTAAACGGTGTTGCACCTGATAATAATTTCTCTTTTGAGATAATAAAGTATACTTGACTTGACTTGACTTGACTTGAATATGGACACAGGAACACACACAACCATCAACACTTTGGAATATGGACACAGGAACACACACAACCATCAACACTTTGGAATATGGACACAGGAACACACAACCATCAACACCTTGGAATATGGACAGGAACACACACAACCATCAACACTTTGGAATATGGACACAGGAACACACACAACCATCAACACCTTGGAATATGGACACAGAACACACACAACCATCAACACCTTGGAATATGGACAGGAACACACAACCAACACTTTGGAACATGGACACAGGAACATACACAACCATCAACACCTTGGAATATGGACAGGAACACACAACCAACACTTTGGAACATGGACACAGGAACACACACAACCATCAACACCTGGAATATGGACAGGAACACACAACCAACACTTTGAACATGGACACAGGAACATACACAACCATCAACACTTTGGAATATGGACAGGAACACACAACCAACACTTTGGAACATGGACACAGGAACACACACAACCATCAACACCTTGGAATATGACACAGGAACACACACAACCATCAACACCTTGGAATATGGACACAGGAACACACACTACACAACCATCAACACCTTGGAATAATGGACAGGAACACACAACCAACACTTTGGAACATGGACACAGGAACACACACAACCATCAACACCTTGGAATATGGACAGGAACACACACACCATCAACACCTTGGAATATGGACAGGAACACACAAAACCATCAACACCTTGGAATATGGACCGGAACACACACAACCATCAACACCTTGGAATATGGACACAGGAACACACACAACATCAACACCTTGGAATATGGACAGGAACACACACAACCATCAACACCTTGGAATATGGACACAGGAACACACACAACCATCAACACTTTGGAATATGGACAGGAACACACACAACCATCAACACCTTGGAATATGGACAGGAACACACACACACCATCAACACCTTGGAATATGGACAGGAACACACACAACAAATCAACACCTTGGAATATGGACACAGGAACACACACAACCATCAACACTTTGGAATATGGGACACAGGAACACACACAACCATCAACACCTTGGAATATGGACAGGAACACACACAACCATCAACACCTTGGAATATGGACAGGAACAACACACAACCATCAACACCTTGGAATATGGACAGGAACACACACAACCATCAACACCTTGGAATATGGACAGGAAACACAACCAACACTTTGGAACATGGACACAGGAACATACACAACCATCAACACTTTGGAATATGGACAGGAACACACAAACCATCAACACTTTGGAACATGGACACAGGAACATACACAACCATCAACACCTTGGAATATGGACAGGAACACACAACCAACACTTTGGAATATGGACACAGGAACACACACAACCATCAACACTTGGAATATGGACACAGGAACACACACAACCATCAACACCTTGGAATATGGACACAGGAACACACACAACCATCAACACTTTGGAATATGGACACAGGAACACACACAACCATCAACACCTTGGAATATGGACACAGGAACACACACAACCATCAACACTTTGGAATATGGACACAGGAACACACACAACCATCAACACCTTGGAATATGGACACAGGAACACACACAACCATCAACACCTTGGAATATGGACACAGGAACACACACAACCATCAACACCTTGGAATATGGACAGGAACACACAACCAACACTTTGGAACATGGACACAGGAACATACACAACCATCAACACTTTGGAATATGGACAGGAACACACAACCATCAACACCTTGGAATATGGACAGAACACACACAACCATCAACACTTTGGAATATGGACACAGGAACACACACAACCATCAACACCTTGAGATATGGACACAGGAACACACAACCACACTTTGGAACATGGACACAGGAACACACACAACCATCAACACTTTGGAATATGGACAGGAACACACAACCAACACTTTGGAACATGGACACAGGAACACACACAACCATCAACATTTTTGGAAACAGGGACACAGGAACACACACAACCACAACATTTTGGGAACAGGACGGGAACACCACAACCAAACAACATTTTGGGAATAGGGACAAACACACAAACCAAACTTTGGAACATGGACACAGGAACACACAAAACCCCAACACTTGGCATGACACAGAACATACAAAACCATCAACATTTGGGAATAGATACAGGAACACACACAACCTCAACATTTTGGGAAATAGGGACAGAACAAAAACCAACACTTTGGAACATGACACAGGAACATCACAACCACAACACTTTGGGAATATGCGGGAACCCCCCAAACCAACACTTTGGAACAATAGGTATTTCCAAGCGGGGGCCCCTTCCTGGCGAACACGCTGCAGGAGGCGAAATTTTCCCGTGTTCTCAACTTGGCAAACCACATAAAAAAATGGCCGATTTAGACAATAAAAAAACACCAACAATTTCCCAGCTTTTTTTCTTTCTTTTGGGATAGGTTTTATCATTTAAAAGAACAAATAATTTTTATTATCAACCTGTAAAAAAACTTCTTCGGGGGTCGGGAGGCAGCCGTCGCGACTTCAAAACACAATTTTTAAAACCCAACCTTTCTTTCCCCCCCCATGAGGGGGCGGCGCGCACAAATAGCTCAATAAACTCATACAGAGTTTAGGGGAGACTTAAAGTTTCATTTTCGTATCAGAAAGGGGTACAGAAAAAATTTGTTAAGTTTCCCAAAATTAGTTTTTAAAACTTCAATTACTCAAAACCTAAATTAACGAAATCTGTTAAAAATATATAAAATTTAAAGCTCAATTTCCCCCTTTTTTCCAAAAAAAGGGGTCAAACAAATACAAACAGTGCCCGCGCTCCCCCGGGTTCCCCGCATATCACAATTTGGAAGACTTAAGCAGTCAACAATGGGGGACAGTAAACTATCTGGTCTCGCTTACAACCCAACACTTTTTTTCATAAAATTTTAACATCGGGGCGCTAGAAACCACAGAAAGGTAAGCGATAATTTACTAAATTCTAAAATTTTAAAATTTTGTGTACTAAAAGCGCGATTGTATTAAAAATCTTTTTTAAAAACGTGAACGAAGACCCTTTTTTTGAATCAACACTTTAACTTCACGACGACTTTTTTAAATTTTCCTTCAGTACGTGGAAGATTTTTTAACATTTAATCCCCAATAAAACGAAACATCAATTTGAAAAACCGTGCATAAAAATATGATTTTAATTTTCTTTCTTCTTTTTTTTTTGAAAAGGTCACGTGACTTGGCCAATTAGGGTCCGAACAAACAGTCGTTGCTAAACACTTTTCCGCGATGATCGCAAAGCCGCACGGAGTCACGAAGCATTCTTTTACAACCCGTGATTCTCTTGCCCTGCAGCATGTAAACACAACACCCCACACACACACACAAACACAATGAGGTCATCTCACACTGAAAAAATCCAAGAATACAAAGACCTTGGCACACACACCCACACACACAAAATAGTTCTGCTGATTTCAGTTTGTTTTTAAAAAAAAAATTTGCAAACAGTGATTTATTTTAATGTATAAGAATTGCCCAAGCACATGGTTTTTCTTTCTCATTCTTATGTCCCGACATATTTTTTTGCGTTTATGTATTTTGTAATTTTTAAAAACCCCTTAAAATTTGCAAAAAATTTTTAATTGACTTTCCTCCAACTTTTTAGTAAACCAAGGTTCACTGTGTGTATGCATGTGTGGGGCGTGCGTGTGTTGGAAGGGGAGGGGGGGGGGACGTGCCATGCATGCAAACGTGGGTGTGTGTGTGTGTGTGCTGTATCTGGTGGCGCATTGCAAGTGTAATGTGTTGTTTTGGTTTGGGGTGTGGTGTGTTGTGGTGTGTGTTACTTTGTGTGTGGGGGGTGCGTGTGGTTTCTGGTGTGTTTGGGTTCAGAGGGCGACCATAAAAAAAATGAAGTGCTGCTTTTTGGGGTTTGGGAAAGAAAAAGACCCCCCCCCCCCCCCCCCCCCCCCCAAACATATCCACTGCACAAACAGACTTTACGACTTTACAACTTCGAATTTAAAATGAGAAGTCTGTAACTTTTGACACTGTGGCGAAGGTTTCTTTTTTACTTTTCCCCACCCCACTTTCCCGATTAACGGTTGAAAGGGGATCCACACTGTACACCAAAGGGGAAATTTTCCAGCTAAAAACTTTCCAATGGCAAATGAAGATGTTGATTTGGGTAAATTTGAGATGCTCTTCTTCAGTTTGGGAAATTGAAAACCGAAAAAGGCTGAGCTTTTGAAGATTCCATGTGACCCCAAAGGACAAATGCTTTGCTGCGCTTTTTAAAAATTTTTAGGGAAAAAAGAGGGGGGGGGTTCAAGTTTTTTTTGACTGGCTGCAAAAACTGACAAAACAGCAATGGGGCAGAAAGACGTCACAAAAATTTATCTGACTACAAAACTGTCGGAAAAAAAAAAAAAGATCCAGAAAGTTCAACTCTTCATGGGAAAACCCAAAATTATTATATACTTTTAAAAACTGTGCACTATATTTTTGGGACTGAAAACTGTTAAAATATATTTTTGATGGCCGAAAAGCTGTAAAATGTATACTTTCTCTTCTTTATAAGATCATATTTTATTGTTGCATAATTAAAATTATGTATGAAATATCTCGCAAAATGTGTTATATATGTGTTTTATAAGCTTTTTAAAAATCATTTTGGTATAAAAACAACACTGTACAACATACAGATACAAATTAATGAACATGTAAAGACAACCGTAATTTACGTAAAAAGTGACCCTTTTGCGCAAATTGCATATTTAACCAACTTCAGGATTACACTGTTGACTATTTATTCAGGGAAGACAGAAGGAAAAAATTGGGCATTATCTATAAGTGCATGAGAGTAGCCAGGAACAATTTGGGCTCATTTGAGAACATAGAAATGGATTTATGGTACCTCAAAGTTGGGGTCCGAAGCAAATTGCCACTTTCGCAAAATTTTCTAAGTCCAAAATTTCTTTAAAAAATCATAACTTCGTCAAATATTATCAGAAGAACATAAATTTTATATCATGTGTTCAGAAAATTGAGCTCTTTTAAATGAAACTACTTTTAAACAACTCTAGGCTGTTTAAAAAATCACCTTGGAATACCTACATGGACACAGGAACATACACAACCATCAACACTTTGGAATATGGACACAAAAACACATACAACCATCAGCCAAACAAGTGACAGACACACTACTACACCATGGTGATGCCATCTTTCTGGAGAAAGGATTCAATTTTCTGACTTGCATCTATCATGACAGCCGCACACCCCTCCTTCCACATTCCAGAGAGAGAGAGAGAGAAAGATAAAGCCTGCATTCAACTCCTTACAGAATAATACCACTTTTATATATACACACTATGTTGTGTCACACCAACATGATCCATCCCCCCCCCCCCCCCCCCCCCCCCCCCCCCCCCCCCCCCCCCCCCCCCCCCCCCCCCCCCCCCCCTCATCCAGCCAATTTTAGTTTTCGTCCACTCCTTAACTTTTAGCCTACAGTGTGCACGGCTCCGTGCGCTGCTCATAGCTCTGCTGCTTATGGCACGCACGGTGCTGTGGGCTGACCGACAGCTCCATTGCCAACAGTGTGCACACCTCCGTGCATTTTCATTTAGAAAAATTCTATTCAAACTGTAACGGTCTAAGAGAAGTAACTCCCGCCAGAGGATAGTAGAGGGTTCCTGGTAGCCTGACATGCCCTACTTCTTAAGTTCAAGCAAAGTTCACGTTCGCTATCTGCGGCTGAGACAAAGAACCCCTTAATGCTTTGAACTGACCCCATTTCTGGCACCGGTCTTTCGTCTGCAAGAGTCTAGTCAAAATGCCAGCTCAGCGCGGCAAATCATTTCTTTAGAACAAGTTACTGTTTCAATGTACTCAAGGCAGTTCCAATAATGGAGAGTCAATCGACAGTGGAGATGATAGGGAAGATGAGGGATGTCTATTTGAAGATGTTCTTGATTACAATGACAAATCAACCGATTCAATAACACACACACAGACGCTTGACTCGCAAAATCTCTCCAGCCCAAATTCTGCGAAATTGTTTAAAAATGGATAATAACTGATAGTGAAAAGTATCATGACCATAACTGTATTAGGTGAGTGTTTTTTTGTATCAATTTGTCTGCATGTCATTACTAAACACATGGGTGAAACCTACAAAACTTGATTTGACTGAAATAAGGCCGGGGTCCAGGGGCCATCTAGGCACCGGTGGGGTACAGGGGCAGTGCCCGTTGGGGGATCCAGGGGGGCAAAGCCCCTGGGCGAAATTGAATTAAAAAAGTTTTTTTTAGGCCAATTTCGTTGGCTCTCCTGCACCAGAAAAAGCTTAATTGCAACATGATTTCTGCAGTAAAAAGCTTAACTGCAACATGCTTTTGTGAGTTACTGTTAGACTTTATATTCCATTAATTCATTTAAATGGATAAAAATTGTATTTATGGCTTATTGTACAAGCTCAGGAAAGTTAAAGTCTTTCTTTTCTTTCTGCGTACGCAGGCTGATACTCCTGCGGACACTCCCTGTATAGCCAGGCAGTGGAGTTTTGTGTGTATGACCCTTTTTTATCCCGCCATTAAGGCAGCCATATTCCATCTTCGGGGAAGGTGCATGCTATGTGTCACGTGTCATCCATACCAACGGCCAAACTGGCCTTCTCTTCCGAAAGTTGGTGATGGGATTTTACGTGTGTGCAAGATGTTATGCGTGCGTTCACACACGGAACCTCGGTTTATAGTCTCATTCGAAGGACTATATGGGGAATGGAGTCAGAACCAATGTTAACTCCGAGGGAAAAATCCCCCTATACCGAAATTCGAACCCGCAACCCCAGGATCACGAGTCCGGCGCTCTACCAACTGAGCTATCCGGCCCCCCCAAAGTTAAAGTCTAAAAGTGTAGAAATATACCAGAATACAAAAAGGGAAATTTTTCTCACCCAATCTGAACTGATCAAACATTCCCAACAATGAACAAAATTTCCCTCACAAATTGCTTAAAATGGTCATTTTACTATTTAAATCAAGACTGTGTTCGAAAAGATTATATACACTCACACATTTGAGATGCACAATGAGGAACCAAAGTAGCCTTGTTCTTGCCGGTACCATTTGTCTTTTAAGTCCAAGGAATCACACCATTTTAAATAAGGAGAAATCAAAGTTGACATTATCTTGTCAGCACATTTTGTCTTTATATCCTAGGAACCACACCACATATAGAAAATGGATGAATAAAGGTGGCCTTCTTATCTTGTCAGCTCCTCTTGTCCTCACTGTCAAAAAGATCTGCGAAGATCCCTTTCTTCTATTAAGAAAGGGTGAAAACCGTAGTCGCACCTTCTCGCCACGTTAATGTGGGTGTTTCCTCAGGGGGACATGGGGCAGGTTGGACGCAACCTCTGTTGTGACTAACGCGGCACGGGAGCGGACGACTGGCGCTATATTAAAACTAGATCTCGGCCTCTCCAATCAAGGAAAGCCGCAGGCTAGACCAGTCCAGATGGAGGAGTAAGGTCCCCACCGAGAAAGGAAGGAACTCTGTGCAGGCCCACCGGCACGTGGACAACGCCCTGACACTGCTCCAAGCCTTACCCCAGCCATGGGATAAATGGCAAGAGCCGAAGTCGGATGTGCTGGTCCTGACTTGTCAGGGGCGTAACGGCAGCACAACGCATCCCCGCTCACATGACAGACAACCTTGGAGAATCTCGATATGGTGCTCGACCGTCGAGGACCCGCCAGGACGGATCTCTGGAGGACCTCCGCCGGACGGCAGCCTTCATCAGTGCATCTGGGGTTAGGATAAGATAATGTTGCTTATAGCCCTGCCGACCGCAAAGGGCCATATCAGGGCTGTCACCACGTTAAAATCAACTCACCAGTCATTAAAAAACACCACTTTCATACATCTCGTTAAATGACATCGTCTACAAACCGTTCGCTCATCTGGGGTTCCTGTCTGAGCGAACGAAGAAGAAGAAGAAGAAGACTGTCAAAAAGCCACCATATACATAAAGTATAATTTATCCTTTCAAGCATTTTCAAAATTGTTATATCCATCAATAAATTGCAAAGCTGTGATCCACAATTCTATCTTTTTCCATGGTGTCAAACAAAATGAAAGCAAGGATGAGTCATTATGATTCCTGTTGATTTTGAATAAGCAATCATACATTTATGAAATTCTTCTGCCCTGTCAAACAATGAGTGGTAAATAAAACTTTAATTTTTTTTTTTTTAAAAAAAGAAAGAAAGAAGAAAAAAAGAAGAAAAAAAGAGTCTTTCAGTCCAGTAGTGGACGCTTGAAAAACTGCCTGATGTCTGCAGCACCAGGTTTTCGCTTTCTACTGGAGCCAGGTACTGGAGATAATGGAGCAGCTGAAGAAGCAGAATGAACATGACGGGGCACAGATGGACATACAGATGTAGAAATGTTGACAGGTGGGTCTGCAGCTGGAAATAGGCTTGACGTGGAGGAGACAGTAGGTACATTTGCAGTTTCATCAAGAGAAACTGAGGCCGTACATGCATCTGATCTTACTGATGTTTCTTCTGTATTTGCCGACGGAGTGCGCCTGACAGTTCTCTTCCCAGACTTTGCTCTTGTCAACAGTTCTTTTGATTTTCTGGAGCACAAATGTTGCACAGCATCCTTCAGTCTCTGGTCCTGTATAGCCTTTTGTTTTTTTCTCTTTGAGATCAGATGCTTGGAGTAC
Source organism: Conus ventricosus (assembly GCA_018398815.1). Taxonomy (NCBI): domain Eukaryota; kingdom Metazoa; phylum Mollusca; class Gastropoda; order Neogastropoda; family Conidae; genus Conus; species Conus ventricosus. The sequence continues at coordinate 77,634,807 of CM031600.1, forward strand.
CTGACTTTGCTTGTCCTGATATACCTGGCTGTCTTTTGAGTGATGGGAAGGGCAGTGGCAGTAATCTTCCTTGTTTTCATGACAGACCAGATAACTGCAATGGCCTCATAGTTTTCAACAGAACGTCTTGTTCTGTCTGCACGGATGCGGTCATCCATGGTGTTGAAATGGGGAGTTTGTATTATACTCCCTGTTTGGCTAGTATACTTACCATGTCAGACCATAGCATTCAACGGCAGTTAGTTAGCTCTGCCAGGCCGAATTTTTGTGGCTAATGCAGTGATGAGACAGTCACGCGATGCCCACCCTACTCCCGCCATAGGAAGAAAGACGGTGTCCAGTTCCTGTTCCTCATTCAGCGAGGCCTGCGCGCAAGGTAACCCTGAGAACCTTGGCGCTAGAGGGGAAGGCAGGGCGGGGCATTAGAGTCTGACATGATAAGTATACTAGCCAAACAGGGAGTATAATACAAATCCCCATTTTGGTGTCATATACTGTACCATGTCAGACCATAGCAGAATTTAAAGGAACTGGAGGAGGGCCGAGTGCCCTAATGGTTCTTGGGGTTAGAGCGCAGAACCGATATACCTGCATTAGCCGCCACAAAAGAGATCCCTTTAGGACCATCAGCCCTGGTCATGCGAATATCCCTTACATAAAAGTTTATAAAGGGATTTTCTGAACGCCAGCAGGCTGCCTCCAGTAGATGGCGCAAGGGGACAGAGTGCTGGAACGCTGCGGAAGTGGCCAGCGCCCTGACCTCATGAGCCCGGGGAGATAAGACGGGGAGATCCTTGTACGCCTGGGTGTAGGCAGATCTGACCATCTTGGAAAGCCACCTAGAGATAGTGCCAGCCGAGATGTCTTTATTATTATTGGGGTTGATGGATACAGGGTTCCCACAGATGTGACCAAATAAAATTCCATACTTTTTCCAGACTTTTCCCAGGGCTTTTCATAATTTTTCCAGACCCCAGAATGTGTGCGTGCGTGCACCTCTGTATGCGACAGTGTGTGTATGTTTGTGTGTGAGAGATATGGTCAGGTCAGGTCAGGTCAGGTAATTAGGACACTGGCCTCGCGGACTCTCAACTGTCCTTTTATTTTAATTTGGATGTTCAACATGGCTGAGTACTTACAAGTCAATGTGCTCTCTATTCAATTTCGTATTCAAATTTTGAAATTTTTGGATAAGAGAGAGAGAGACGCAGAGAAAGCGCGCGTTAGAGACTGTGTGTGTGTATGTATGTGTCTAAAAATAGGCCAGTGTATCACCCTTGGGTCCTTTGATTTTCTCTACCCCCTACCCCACCATATTCAATGCATGATCGCATCCCATACTGAAGTAAAAAAATTTTTAAAAATCAACCGTTTCTTCAATGTAGAACTCATCTTTCACAATCCTTGGGCCGAAAATAATCAGTCACGGTCATTGTTGGAGTCCGAGTCGTTTTGTCTAAAAGCTGCATCATTTCTTGATGTTTCTTGCCTGCCGCATGGCTTTTTAGAGCAGCTTTACCCATGTTCCTGACGTCGAAGTCTTTCTTGCACAGCAGGTACCATGCTTTTGTCTTGCATCCATCGGAAATAGGAGCAATCCATTTGCGATAATTTGTATTGTCTAGCCAGGCTAGGCTAAACACACATTTTCCCATGTTTTCTTTACTACTTCGACGCTACTTTCCCTCCCAACGCCTTTGACTCGAAAGGATGTTAAGCAATGGTACCAACTGCGCATGCGCAACGTTTTTCACAGTAAAGGGGAGCTACTCTGCAGAAAAAATGTAGTCTGTTAAACCTCCGGCCAGAGGAAATAGGAAAACGCGATCACTGTGCAAGATTTAATTTCTGTTTTGATTCCTATTTCAATGTTTTTGTAAAGAAACTTAAAGTGAAATTTGACATCATGAAAAAGTTTGCACAGCTTTTTTTAAAAACAAAATTCCAGGACTTTTCCAGACCCATGGCCACAAATTACAAAATTCCAAGACTTTTCCAACCCTGGAATTGCTTTTTCCATTTTTCCATACTTTTTCCAGACTTCCAGGACTCTGTACGAACCCTGTGGATATGAGGAGATGCCTCCGGGAGAAGCGCCTGGGGTGCAAGCGTTCCCAGTAGTATCTCAGACACCTAGAAGGGAACAGGTCCATGCCCCCCCCCCCCCCCTTACCCTTTTTCACAAGATATCCGCGATGTGAGCGGATGATGAGGGAGGGAGAGACACAGAACCGTCCCTGTGGAAGGCAATGTCTCTGGGGTCATGGCTAAGGGCATGAATTTCATTCGCCTCCTGGCCGAGAAGAAATGTGGTCTTGAGAGAAAGAAGGTGAAAGGGAAGGGAGGCGATAGGCTCAAAAGGGGGCTTTCTGAGAGCGTCAAGGACAATGAAGAGGTCCAAAGGGGAATCCGCCTATGGGACTGAGACTCACGTAGGGCCACCCCTCTAGAAACCTCTCTGAGAAGGAAGTCATTCTCAAAAGAGGGTCCGCTGACTTGGCGAATAGTGGTACAGATAGCTGACCTGTAGCCCGAATGGAGCCAGTAGAGAGCTTTAGGGAAGAGGATAGGCGGTATAGGAAGTTGCCTAACTGGATATTGGAAGGGCGATCATGGGGAACAGAATTGTCTGAGCACCAGGAGACCCATCTCACCCAACACTAATTGTAGAGACTCAGTGCTGGCTCTGCGAGAGACTGTAGGAAAGTCCCGTAGGTCTTGCGAGGCCCCTGCCACAGAGAGTATATCTAGGACGGACTGGGATCTGTCCGACTGGGAGGGAGGGGCAGATGTTCGCAATTGGGCTGGCACAGAAGCCAGGCATGCAGGCAGAGCATCTGAGGGTAGGAGTGGGGGCGACCCGAGTGAGGCTGTCTGAGCATGTCCCAACATGTGCTGGAGAGGGGGAACATGGGAGAGAGACTTGAGGTCCGGGAACCAGGACTGGGTCGGCCACCATGGGGCGATGAGGATGAGCCTGGGTCTTTCCAGTCTCGCCTTCCTGATCACCTTGTGGAGGATCGGGAATGGAGGGAAGGTGTATGCTATGAGGCCCGACCAGGGAAGGGAGAGAGCGTCGATTGCATACGCTTAGGGGTTGGGGACGGGACAGACATAAACTGGAAGACGGTGGTTGAATCAGATGGCAAAGAGGTCGACCATGGGCCTGAAGCAATGTTCCCACACCGAGAGGAGGGTTAGCCTGCTGAGGGACCATTCCGTGTGGAGGAGGGACTTGGACCGACTGAGGGAGTCCACTAGGATATTGTGGGTCCCCGCTATGTGCCTCGTGCAGAGAGTGATTCCCCACGAGTGGCACCAGCGGAGGAGGGCCTCTGTTCGGAGAGAGAGGCCGAGGGAGCGAGCCCGCCCTCCCTTGTTGACATAACATGCCACCGAAGTGTTGTCTGTGAACAGGAGAACAAGATCAGTGAGAGACCTGGGGTTGGAAGTGGAGGAGGGCAAGCCTGACTGCTTCCAATTCCAGGAAGTTGATGTGGAGGTGAGCCGTCTCCGAGTCCCACACCCCGGAGGCATGAAGGTTCTCCAAGTGGGCACCCCAGCCTGAGTTGGAGGCGTCTGTGGAGAGTTCGAGGTTGGGTTGGGAAGGAGATGGGAACCCCGGGGGTCAGGGTGGCAGGGTCGAGCCACTCGCCAGTGGCCCATTGGAACCAAGGGCCCAGGGGAATGGACTGATCCCAGCGGTCAGAGGTCTGATACCATCGACGACGGAACTCCCTTTGGAGTTGGCGCTTGGGGACCCTGCCTAGGGGAATGAGGGACGAGAGGATGAGGATGGGCCGCCACCCTCCTGATGGCTTGGGGATGACAAAGAGGTGGGAGTAGAACCCGGGTTGGGATTGGAGATCTCCATGATGGCCCTTTTCTGGAGGAGATCAGCGACTTCCTGGCGAAGAGCCTCCGCTTGGGCAGGGAGGGATGGCTGGGAGAGGGAAGAGGAGAACGCATCAGAGGAGGGTGTTCGTGGGGCCCAAGGCAGACGGAACCCCTCCTCTAGGACCGCTACTATCCATGGGTTGAGGTCCATACGTCTCAACTGGTGGGCATGTCGGGATAAGCTGCCCACCAGCGGGGGGCGAGGGGCAGGGGTGGGAGGGACCCCGGAGGGGTGGTGGGCATGTCGGGATAAGCTGCCCACCAGTGGGGGCCGAGGGGGAGGGGTGGGAGGGACCCCGGAAGGGAGGGGGTGAGTGGGAAGGAAGACTGAGAGGTAGCGGTCTGAGTTCTCCCTGCTCCAGCTCCCCCATAGGAGAGTCCTCCGGTCACCTCTTGGGCCGTCCCTGACGGCCAAAATGAAAATTCTGCTTGGGAAGATAAGATAAGATAAGATAATGTTGCTTATAGCCTAGCCGACCGCAAAGGGCCACATCAGGGCTGTCTGCTTGGGAAGGTTCGTGTCTGGCCGAGAGGTTTTTTTTTTGGGGTTTTTAAAGAGCGCTGGGCGGGCCGTGCGGTGCGGGATGGGGCCTGCTTGCGAAAGGGTTGGGGTCTGGCGAGGTGAGGGGAGGAACGAAAGGGGCTGAGAGGGCGAGGCTGACGAGGGGGGTTAGGCCTGGCCGCGTATGATGCTGCTTCTTTACGCTCTTCAGCTGAATGAGTGATAAAGGCAGCCGAATAGTCGCCAAAGGGCGACTGCTGCTGACCCAGAATGCATCGCATGGCCGCCTTAAGTTCCGGGGAGAGATTAGCCTTCGAAAGGAAGGCATCTCTGCAGGCCAATAAACAGTTATAAATGGCTCCTGGCTGCGCTGTCTGCCGCAGCCGAAAGGTGATACGAGATCCTGTTGACCAGGATTCGCATCATGGGGTCCCTGAAGAACCGTAAGTCAGTCTCAGAGTGTGTCTCGGAGGCCCGAGTGTCTGGGGACACGGAGACCGAGTCGTCCTCCTCCGGCCAGATCTCCATCCGCTGCGTGAGCACGTCGAAAAAGACATGACCAGCAGTGATGTGTTGGATCCACGATCTGGCTATGCGGTCCCATTCCACTAGGGTCTTGATTGAGATCGGAGCGTAAGTGGGAGGGGCCAAATGGGGGATCAACCATCAGTTTGGCCAGAAAAATGGCAATTTCCCTGGCTGCCGGATTGTCCTTGGAAAACAGGGAGGTGATGTGGGCCCGTCGGGGGTCCCTGAGGAACATGCCTACAGGGGCCGCCTCCGGGGCCGAGAGGGATTCCCTCCCTGGAGGAGGGACGACCTGTGCACCCCTGGATAGAGTTGCCGGACACTCCCAAATGGAAGACAGGATCTGAGGAGCGACCAGTCCTGGGTGAGCATGCTTGGCCAGGGTGGCCGGAGCGAATTTGGACACCGAAAAGAACTTGTTCGAGGGTGGGGACTCCCTCAAGACAAGATCAGGACGCCACTGCTCAATAGCAGACAGGTCACATGATGAGGAGAGGGAATCCTCCTCTACCTCATCCTCAGGATCGAGAGTGTCAGGTTCCTGGAGAGGTTGCGACGAACCTTCTAGTGGAGGCAAAGACAGGGGGTGCATGAGGGTCTCGCCCTAGCTGGGAAGTTGTGCGACGCGAGGGCGGGTCCCTGGTGGCTCCATGATCGGTGACTGGACTAAGGTTGGAAAAGTACATCCTGCCGATCAGACAGCGCCTGAGAGGGAGGCGGACCGAGGTCGAACCAGCGTGAGGAGGCTGGATGCCCAGGCGACCATGGAGCTGATGTAGGTCCGATCTAAGCCACTGGTCCCTCTCAGGGGCATAGAGCCACTGGTCCCCATGGAGAAAAATGCGCTGTGGCAGCCCAGGGGCAGAATTTCCATGGGGGCCAGGGTAACCTGAAACACTGGGGTGTGGGGGGTGGTGGTGGTTTTGCGAGAGAGAGCGTGTCCTGTCACGCGCGCACCCTCCTGGAGAGTGCACTGCCGCATACACTTCCATGGTGGAATCCGACCTCAGTGTTTTAGGGGAGTGGTGGAGGGAACGGCAACCGAGCCCCCTATCCGCTTGTCTACGGATTGGAATGGCTGCGGTAGTGTGGTCCATCCAAGGTCCGGATCGGACAGGTTACCCCTGGTCCCACTGGTAGATCCTCCCCACGGAGGAACGGGACCGTGGACGTTGCCCAAGTGGGGAACAGAATAAGTCTGCCCACCAACGTCCTGTACCCCTAGGGGAAATGTTGACAATCGATCGGGGTAGGTCGAATGCCGGGGGTCAGAGTGACACAGGTTCGGGCGTGGTGGTGCCTGCTGCTGCGACCCGGAGTTATGTCCAGTGTGAAACCAGGGAGTGAACATAACTCTGCCACCAGAGGAAGGGCGCTCCTCGTGCACTAGTGGTGGCTGCACTTGTGCACGGTTGGGGGAGAGCGCCATGAGCCTGCGTGCTATTAGTGAAATGGTGGCAGCTTGCCTTTTGCCCTTCGGACGCAGTGATCGTGCATCCACCAGTCGGTTAGAGGGGTATCAAAATGATGGTCGCACGTCCCCTCTGCGGAACCCCCCTCTACACCGGCTGTATGTTCTTCCGAAGAAAGAACGGTTTGTTCCGAGGAATAGGCACGCGGGTCCTCCGGGGCAAAGAGCGATTTCTGGAGAGAGACGTTGCTCAACCCGTCGTTACCCTTCACCATTTTGGGCTATGGTGGCGGAACAAACACAGAGCACACGACCACAAAGTGGAGACAAGCTGGTGGATCGAGAGATCGGGAGGAAAACTCGATCGACCTTGAGATAATGACAATAAGCAATGTGCAAGGGGAAACCTCCAGCACCACTAAACCTAGGCACAACTAGAAAGCGGATGACCACAAGGTGAGGCAAGATGGCGGATGGAGAGACCGGCGCGAGGTGAGGCAAGAAGGCGGATGGAGAGACCGGCGGAGTACTTGATCGCCAAAAGAAAAAAAGTAGAGCGCGAGAATAAAAACTAGAGCACAACGGGACCTCCTGTAACAAGAGGCCGTGAGGCACGCTTGATCGAAAAAGAACTGAAATAATAGTAAATGGAACCAAAACACACGAGAGTGTAAGGACCGTTAAATGATTGACCGATAATGGTAGCATGACAAACCGCAGGCGAAGTGTCAAAATAAAATAATGAAACGCCAACCATAAGCCTCACGCGACAATAGTGCCCAGGGTTTTAGCGCAAGCCACAAGAGAACAAGTAAAGAAGGCAAACACAGGCAATCTTTACACAAACCAGAAATATAGGTGAGACAGAGCAAGAAAACCTGTCCTTGTCAGGTCGAAGCTGAATGAGGAACAGGAAGTTGGCACCGGCTTTCTTCCTTGGCGGAAGTAGGTGTGGGCGTCACGGGATAGTCTTATTACTGCATTAGCCACAAGAAATTCGGCCTTTCAGAGCTAATAACTGCCATGAATGCTACGGTCTGACATGGTATAGTATATGATGCCAATTCTATTATTATTATTCAGTTAAATCAAAACAGTATCAAAATTGGAACTAACTCTTGTGTATGCACATAATGAATATAGTGACAAAATAAAAAATTCTTTACAGGAAGCAAGCCATGCTCCTATACATTTTTCTGCTAATATTTCAATGTTTTAGGGCTTGGAATGATTCTTTTACTTTTATTACTGAAAAATGCAGTCTACTCAAAATCTTTTAATCCACAACTATCAATTTAAATTTTTTTTTAATGTATTATTAATTCTCCTTTTTAACAATTATTATCAACAACATCCACACACACACACATAAACGCACAAACTGGCAGCTTTCATATTCTTCATGTAACCAAATGGGAAAAAGTGTGTGGTTTTTTTTTCTCATAGCTTGGTTGATTAATCCTCTGTGTGTGTGTGTGTGTGTGTGTGTGTGTGTGTGTGTGTGTTTATGCGGAGGGAAGGGGCTGTGGAGAGGACGGAATTTCTGCAATATTTAAGGACAAAGATATTTTCCCAATTGAATCTTCTAATTCAACCACCACATCAAGAAACAACAAATCTTTCAATCATATCTCAACCATATACAATGACAAAAATGTTCCTGATCTTCTTGTAACTCAAATGGGAAGGAAAAAGGGAACTGGGAGGTGGTACTACCAGTAAGGGGATGGGGGTGGGGATGTTTTACAATATGACGAATTAACAATTCTTTTCCTGTTTACTCTCTTTTTTACATAGCATAGTGTAACAGAAGCTTTCAAATTTACCAGAGTCCTGAATATTTTTTTTTGCTGCATGTGATAAATATTCCGAGGTGGGCATTGGTGAAATTAAAAAAAAAGAAGGAAAGTATAGGGAGGATTCAGGTCATTTCTGTTTTTTCCACCTTTTTTTCCTTAAAAAAATTATAAAGATCTTTTTTTTTTTAAAGGGAAAGAACTAAGAACTAAAAATTTAAAAAAAAAAAATGAAAACAGGCAACAACAAAAAACCCACTCCTCATAATAATTAATTAAATTCTAAGAATCCCATCAATCTCCCACCCATCACCTGAAAGTAATATAAAAAAATAAAAAAAAAGGAAATTTACTCTTAAAAAAAAATCCAAACAATTAAAAAATGGAAAATTTTCCACCCCTGATAAAAATTAAACTTCTCCCAACCCCACCGCACCAAAAATATCAACTATAAGTATAATTAGCCCACCCAATCAACACACCCCCACCCCCATCAACTTTTTAATTTGATTCTAATTACTTTGGCGAAGGATACAAAAATGTTAACTCACCTTCATGTTTTTCTAATGCTCTGGGTGATCAGCATGGCTTCGAAGTTTCTTTTTTCCATTCGTTCCGTAACTGATCGTTTTTGAGCAAACGATACAAAAACACGCGCCGGCCACATTCATTTTCTTGCACCACTTGCGATATTCACTGCCGTCGTCATCAGTTTCGTTTAGCCATTGCCATCTCCTTTTGTTTCTAATTTGGCCCTGGATGCATGCTACTGGATCTCCTTCTTTCAAAAAAGCCATGACTACTTAATTTCTGGAGCACCGTGCAAACTTTCGTTGTCAGCCAAACGCGCCAATGTTAGGCTGTGAAGACGCCGGAAATACAGAAACAGCTACTTCGGTAAGAGATCGAAAGCTTGGATCGAACACAAAATCGGAACTGATAATTCGTGATTTTTTTTCCTTTTTCTTTTTAAATTGACGGAAGTTCTGTCAAGACTGAAAGACATTTGACGGATTTCCGTCCATAAACGGAAAAGTTTCACCCATGTAAACACTGATCGTCAAACTCTGCACTTGTTTTATTTCTGTGTGTTTTGGTTACTTCATTTATCCGTGTGTTGTCTCAATGCAGGGTATCTTAGAGTTTTGAAAGTACATTCATCTAGAAGTCTTTGATTTCTTCTTTTCGGACATACCGAACATGATGTCAACACGAACCAAACATAACACATAAAATACATTCCAAAATCGCTAGGTAGGCTGGGGTTTTAGTGCGAGTGGCTGTGTGCGGGAGGGGGGGAACTCACACTGCATGGATACGCAGGGATAGTGTTAACTAACAACTGCAGCACACAAACCAATTTCATGACTCACCTTGATCCCTTCCTCATCATTGACCCGACGAATCATTTTCACACCATTTCTGGAATCTTGGGGAAGTCCTGCTGATCTATACAAATGTCTTTAAAAATCTTGATGACTCGTTTGCGCACACTAATGCCAGTGTCCAGGATTCGGTCCGAGAGCATGTCATAGTACTTGGGTATGAGTTCTGGACGGATGAGAATGAACTTGCCCACAAGTTCCACTGCTGCCTCACGCACCGATGTGGACTGGTCCAGGAAGCGCCCGTGGACTCCACGCTGCATGTCGTTCTACAAAGAAAACGAACAGGACAGCAATGGTGAAACATTTAAGAGACTGATCCACAAGTTTTCTTCAATCAGGGAGCTAAATCGGGTTGTGCTGTGTGCAAGAGGCTTGTTGTGCTAAAGCCATTCCCCCCACCCCCATCTCAAGGCCCTTTCAACGTGCCACTGATAAGCTCCAGTTCAAACATAAAGCCTCTTGTACAGATCTCATTTTGAAAGACTTCAACTTAATTCAAAACTTGCTGTATAGAACTCTAGACCATAGGCAATATTTTCTGTTGCTTTGAAAACTCCCCATTTTTTTTGCACATCTTGATTTACGAGTTATAGTCTATCAGAGCTGTTTAAACAAAACATGGAGTTATAGCTACCAAAGCAATGGCTTACTCTATGCAGCAGAACAAACAACGCAGTTTAAATGACAAGCATTCAGTGTGGGGGGCCGGATAGCTCAGTTGGTAGAGCGCCGGACTCGTGATCCCGGGGTTGCGGGTTCGAATTTCGGTATAGGGGGATTTTTCCCTCGGAGTTAACATTGGTTCTGACTCCATTCCCCATATAGTCCTTCGAATGAGACTATAAACCGAGGTTCCGTGTGTGAACGCACGCATAACATCTTGCACTCACGTAAAATCCCATCACCAACTTTCGGAAGAGAAGGCCAGTTTGGCCGTGGTATGGATGACACGTGACACATAGCATGCACCTTCCCCGAAGATGGAGTATGGCTGCCTTAATGGCGGGATAAAAAAGGGTCATACACACAAAATCCACTGCCTGGCTATACAGGGAGTGTCCGCAGGAGTATCAGCCTGCGTACGCAGAAAGAAAGAAAGACAAGCATTCAGTTATTCCAACATGTTCCAAAACAATGAAAACCTACTTTGCGTATCAGAAGAAATGGAGCTGTTTAAGGACAAACTCAATGATTATCCTATCAAGTACTAAAGCAATGACTGTCACTTTACACAGTAGAACATAACAATGGTACTGTTTAATGAAAAACACAAATATCACCCTGGCAATGACTGTCATGTCACACCTCAGAGGAAAGGGACCTTTCAATGACAAACACAATAATCATCCTCAGACGTACCCGAGCTAGAATCCTGGATCTGACTCGACGACAGCTGTGAGGCACTTCATGGCTTTGGTTCTGACAGCTACGGCAGTCTCACTCAGCACCTTCAGGATCTGCACACAGCAGTCAGCAACTTGTCTCAGCTCTTTCAACCCCTCCTTCTCAATGGCTCACAGCATTAAAAACATCCACATTAATCATTACTCCACCC
>CM031600.1:77645983-77748483 GCA_018398815.1 Conus ventricosus
GTTTTGGGAAAACTGGTTGATAGTTTGTTCATTGAATGTGTGGACAGATGGACGCAGGTGAACACAAATCCTCTGGTGGTGAAGGTAGTGAACAAAAGAGGAATCCGGGGGGAAAAAGTCAGTAGACAGTCATACAGAGTGACACATGTCTACAATAGAAATGAAAATAAATAATATTGTGTTCTGACAAGTTCTTTTGATGTTCCAGGACTGCAGTAGTAATTCTCGGACTTGCTCTGATTCTCAGTTGATTCATTTGCAGGAACAAAAGCTCTGCAAGACGCAGGCCTGTCGTATGGCGAGGTGGAACAAGCGTGCTGTGGCTATGTCTACGGTAAGCTAGCGCAGTAACACTGCATGGCCATTTCTCTGCAAGGATGGAGGAGTCCTCTCATTCTTGTGTTGGAAAATTAGAGGAATAGGCAAAATGCAGGAGTGTTCTTGATGGTAGTGGTGTTGATGGTGATGGTTCTCTTTGTGTGTGTGTGTAATGTGTGTGTGTGCGCAGGTATTGTTTGTAATTCTAACTTTTCCTGGACTTCCTCTCACTCAGTGAACCCTGCATCCATATTTTGTGACACATTTGTGTCAGTTTTCTTTCTTTCTTTCTTTTAATGACTTGAAATAACAGTGGAAATTCAGTATGTGTAACATATCACATACATACATGTTTATGCCTTCAGACTTATATTTTTGACAACTTTTCGCTGGTTGACAGCTTCCAGAGGTCAGGGTACAGTGATATAAACTTCACATCATGTTGTACTTGATGTGAAGCTTTTTTCATTGTACTCAGACCTGGGGAAGCTGTTACGCAGGGAAAAGTTGTCCAAAATATTTAATCTGAAGACATGAAAAGACTTCTTTTAATTCTTGTATTTTACCATCACCAGTTTTTACTACAGTCTACTTTACAAGGTGCAAAGCCCAGGACGTCGAGAGCTTTTTTTTTTTACTGTCTCTCTCTCTCTCTCTCTCTCTCTCTCTCTCTCTATATATATATATATATATATATATATATATATATTAATATATATATATATATATAGATATGTGATTTTTTTTTGCGTCATTGAAAAACTTCATCAGCAAACATGGTGGAAATGTGCATGTTATTTTGAACATGTATCATACAGGCAGTTATTGTCCATTTAAAAACCTTGCAACTTCCACACACAGACAAGGCTGCTGAAATCTCCCTCATCCCCCACCCAATCCCCATTCCCTACCATTGAAATGTATAGACACACCCATTGTCAAACATCTGAAGGTTTGATCATCTGACTAAGTGCTCTCACTTATTCGAAAGATTAAAGCCCGTACAAATGAATTGTTTTGTTTATGGTCAGTGTGACTAACCTCTTTACCAGCTGGATATGACTCCACTCCCGTCATGCAATTGGAAATGATGTGAAAAAGAAGCAGTTTAAAAAAGCAGGGAAAATGGTCACACACAGTGGAAAGGGAGGCTGCGATATAGTACTTGAGGTGTGGCCTGCTTTCCACAACTAGAAACCTGGAGCTCAGCGTTGATGAGAATCTTGTGTGTTTTGACTGTTTGGATCACACTGTACCATTTTAACAGATGATGTCTAGGCACTGCTGGTCTTTTTTTGCCTCTGTATGTGTATGTGATCTGTCCTGTGAAATATGATGACAATTCTTCTAGGAATGATGAAACAGCATTTAATGTGCAGGTTTGAGTGGTGTGTGTGTGCGCGCGCATGCACGCACATGTGTGTGTGTGTGCTTTAAATTAGAATTAGTATTTTATCATGTTTTTCTGTAATATGCGCTTTGGGCTCTTTCTTTAATACATGCATTCGGTTAAAGACCTGAACTTAATGTCCCATCTCACGGATCTAGAGGGGATTGCAGTCTGACAGCTTGGAAAAGAAAGTCATCTGAAATCTGTCACAAGGGAGGATAAACTCAGAAACTTTCAATTAGAACAGTGCCATTTAGAACAGTGCATCTTCCAAATAGCCTACCAGGCCAGCTTTGCTATAACATCGACTCCTGCAGTGGCTTCAGAGCTTAGTCGATGGATCCCCCAAAATGAAATATTTTTTGCTGAGAATGTTCACATTTTTCCTAAGAGTTGTTGTGTTGGACCTGCTTTGTGCTATAGTTTGTGGTGGCAGTGTTTCATTCCCAGGCAAGTGAGAAACATATGATCTTACCAACTGCAAAATCTATGATTTTGTTTCAGTGTCAGTTTGCCTGGGGTATTTTACCCCACTGCTGGGACTTGAAGGAATAGCAGTCATAAAATGCCGGCAGTAGAAGTGTCTTCACTCATGTAGAAAAAGAGCATCAATGAGATACACAAATCTGATTTCTCAAAATAAGAAAGCTCACTGGCGTTGGCTCTAAAAATGACACATAAACGTCAGCAATTGCCACTCAACAATACCTGTAGTACCAGCCGCCGTGGCGAAGTGGTTAGCGTCGCGGACTCACGGCTGGGAGGTCGTGGGTTCGAATCCCATCAGAAGTCATGTGGGTTTTTCTGCCCCGACCGGCTCCTACCCAGAGTTGAGTTTGCTGCGGACTCAGTTGGGAAGACTGGGACCACACAATCGAGTTTCATCCACTTAATGGATGCGTTTCTGAGAATGTTGCTCAAATTTCCTGACCAACACTGCAGGTGCCTGTATCTCTCGGCCTGGTTGACGCCAGGATATATTATGAAAGGAAGCGTAGAGTACAGCCCTGTCATGTAGTCTCAGACCGAAATGGAAATCCGTAGCATCATCTTAATCATCCTCATTCTCATCGATCAGCATAAAAAAAAAAGGTCTCAAATTCTGTGGCCCTTCATGCCCTGCTCTCATGGTGACCTCAGTTTCGATGTCCTCTCCACGTCTGTGGCCTTGGTTTGCTTCCGTCGGGGTCACCGGTATCGGCAAGTCCATGGGGGCTGTCGTTGGACGGACGTGGTGGCGCTCTCCGGAAGGGGAGCTCACTCACGCCGGCTCCGCGACTAAGCAATTATTGTCGTCAGTAGGGGGCTTAGTAGGTGGTGTCCTGCGTATGTTTGATCAGAACAGGCGCCACTGAACACCACCGAAGTGACTCGGCAGCAGTGCAGTGTCTCCTCGGTGGGTTGCCTCTTGACGACTTGACATTGACTGCTCCCTGTGGATTGCCGGTGCCGTGGCTGTGGCGGGGCCGACCGGGCTGTGGCTGTGGACGGGGTGTCGGAATGAGCGGCGTGGGTGCACTGCCTCTGAGGTGACGCAGAGGTTGGGACAGCAAAAAATAAAAAAAAAAAAAAAAAAACCTGTAGTATACATAAAAGCACAACATCCCATGCTGAAGATGAGTACGGTGATTAGTGTTTGACATATATTTTGATCGGGGATTGGGGTATTGATGGTTATCAACATCGTACAGAAACTGTCGAACATGTAAGACATACCAAAGAAAAAGTCGTTAGATCAGATAATGAGTACTTGCTGACTACTACACCACTGAAAGCTTTATAGGATATGTAATTTTGTTATTTCCCCTTCCTAGCCTACCTGTCCTTTGGTTTCTACTTTAAAACTAACGTTTAATTTTAAAAGATATTAGGGCAATATTCACAAAACAAAAGACATTTGGCACCATTCACAAGATATTAGTCAACATCACTTGAAGCTGGTTTCAAGAAAAGAAAAACAGATGTTTGCACAGCATTCAACAAAGAATATGTCTTACCTATAAATCCTATCTGTTCAGTACAAAAAGAAGAGTGAGAGTTCATATGTGAAAATACTAATAACGTAACATGTTACTAAAAACACCCATTATACTTCTGAAGATTGGGGATGCACTATGGAGGAGTAATACTAACTGAAGATGGGGGATGTAACTATGGAGGGGTATGCTAGGCCATTGGCATAGGGTCAGTTGTGTTTAGATAAAGAATGGTCAATTGTGTTGCCAAGATTGTTTATTTATGTTACAGTAAGAAGTGAAGAAGAACACGCCTAACAGAAATGTTAGATTATTTAGCATATATCAAGGAACTGTTTGGAAATCTTCATAATGGTGTCAGGAACCATTTTAACTGGGGGGGGGGGTGTCAACCTGCAACCAGATGTTGTCTTGGCTGTGTTTCATTTTAGAGTGTGCCGGCCTGTAAGGTGCTTTTACCATTTCAGTGTCTGGGGAGTTACAGTTTTTAAAGAAGTGGAAAGAATGTGTAATCTGTCCCTCAGGTCAGACTGTTTAGTGTGATATTAAAGAGTTGAAATGGTGCCTTTAGTTGAGGCCATTGTACAGATGTTTTCCTTCCAGGTGACACACCTGCGGTCAGAGAGCTGTATACCAGTGGGGATGACTGGCATTCCTATTTTACAACGTGAGTACAGTACCAACCTCCTTAAAACAGACAGCTAACATTCTCCAGGTGTGCAAAGTAAGTCCAGAAACCGTGAATAGTTTATTTTTCAAATGGTATTCCAATGTAAAAAGGCAGAAGACACCAGAAAAAAGGGGATAATTCAGATGAGAACAGACACAAAGTGGTTCGAGTGTCTCCATTGGTAATGTGCCTGAAAGATGGACCTAAACTGCATGTAATTTTCATACTTAAATTTGTGCCTCAGTCCCCTGAATGTTTTGAAATATAAAAATGAAGGTGTGTACATTTTTGTTGTTGTTGTTTGTCTTCTTTTTGGCGTCAATATACTGGTACCAGTCAGACAATATCATTCACGGCAGTTAGTCCTGCTCTGAGCCAGGCCCCGAAGATTTGTGTGTCGCTAATGCAGTGATAAACAGGCACGTGGATGCCCAACCCACTTCCGCCCGTCATTCTCTCTCGGCCTGCCGTCCAAGCAAGATAAGTCTTGTGCACTGTCTCGCCTTCTCTTTGCGTTGTGTTAAGATAGCCTTGTGTTTGCTTCTTTGCGTATTTGTTGGGCTTGCGCGCGATTTCACCTTTCATTCTTGACCGGTGGGCTTTTGGTTGGGTGTGCTTCTTATCATTTGTATTAACCACGCCATCCACGCCTTTTTGTGCTTTTGACTCGGCACTCGCGACTCGCATTCCGCTCTTTTCGAGCTTCAAAGTTCGGAACTCTCCTCGCCGGTTTCACCCTTTCTCCCCAGTTTTAGGCCTTAACGCCCCTTGTTCAACGAATCTCCGTCCCTTCTCCATCCATTTGGACTCCGATTCGCCTAAACTGCCGTCGTCCACTCGGCTTCCACTTCTCGCCGGTCGTTCCCACCATTTTGTTTCGACCCTGCCAAAACCGCAGGGTCACTTACGATCGACCTGCCTCGATCTATCACGGGGGGGGGGGGGGAGAGCCTCGTTACATTTACTACAATTTCAGTGGTCTCTCACCGAGTTGGTTGAGCGCTTGATATCCTCGTCCACCTCTTTGTCTCCCTTTGCGAATCGGTGCGTTCGCGTGAGTTGTTCCCCACCACCAGTGCCCAACATGAGACGGACACTAACGGCTCGAGGCGCTCCAGCTCTTCGCAGTCGCTCTCTACGCCCGGAGGGGCCGCGTGTTCGATTCCACGGGACAAACCGCTCACCACCTCGATGAGCGTAACGGTCGTGGTAGGGAGGTTCCGGCAGGGGAACCGCGCGACCATCATTCCCGAATTCCCCCTCCTACCCGACCGCGGATACCCTATCCGTCGCGATCGAAGTCCACCAGTCGTCCCATCGGATTGCCAATCGGCAGTCTTTGCCGACTGTTTTTCATTTGCTTCTTTCCCTAAGCCCAATTCCAAGCAAGGCAGCCCAATAAAGGACCTTCCCGTTCTAAATCTTCCCGATTCCCCGACGTTCGCCTGTCGACTGCGACCGGGGGCGGATGGAGACCCCTATCCCATCATGCCGCGTCCGTCGATCAATCGGCCCCCAGGGGAAACCCTTGCCGAGACCCGGACCGGCACGGTGGCGACTCGCGACGGATCACCGCACGTCATCACCCGATCTATTGAGACCCGTGACGCTAGCACCGCTCCCCCACTAACGTCAACCCATCCCTCATTCACGCACATCCCCCCAACCGTGTCCGGGTTTCTAGCCCACGACGCCGGACACGCAGGGAGCGTCAACACTGCTCACTTCCGGTGGAGGGACTGTGGCCAGTCTTCGTGGAACCCCCCCACTGACCCACAATCCCGGGTCAGTAGCGCAGGCAGATAGGGGGTAAGTGGCGGTGGGGGGGGGGGGGGGGGGGGGGGAGGTATGAGGGGAGACCGGGGGGGGGGGGGGGGGGTGCGGTGGGGGGTGGGGGGAGAGGGGGCGGGGGGGGGGGGGGGCCCGACGGTCGTACCACCCCGATCGACCGTCACAAATCTCCCCTAGGGTACAGGTAACGTTGGGGAGCCGACTTTTCTTCCATCTCCCCTATTGGGCAACGTCCGCGTCCCGTTCCTCAGGGGGAGGATCGACCAGCGGGGCCAGGGGTAACCTTTCGTCCCTTGAGTTCTTACGCGTCGTGCGCAGCCATCCCGTCCGCGTACCCACACGGCAGGAGGCTTGGCGATCGAAACACTCACGCACCCCTCTGCACGCAGGGGGGCCGGCGCGGACCCCCACCCGGGAGGAATGCAGGAGGCATGCTCTCCCGGGGTGCCAAAGGGTACCCGGTCCCGGTGAGACACTGCCTCTGGCTGCCAAAGCCCTCTTCTTCCCCGGGACCGGGGTTCTATCCCCCGAGGAAAATAAGTGGGCTTAGGCTCTGACTCATCCCCTGACTCACTTTTGGTCCTCATGTGGCATCCGCCTCCCAGAGCGATCGGACCTGGCCCCACATTCCTCTCGGCCGCTGTCCGATCCGCAGTCCCCTAGTTTTCACGCTGATTACGGACCACCGGGAGCCCGTTCCTCGTGTTCCACCCGCTTCCCAACGAGTTCACGACTCCCCACGCACCCCTGACCTGCCTCCGAAGTGGACCTGAACTTCCCCTTCCACGAACAACTGACCCACAATTGGGGAGGGGTTTGAGGATTTCCCTTCCCCCATTCTGGGGACCTTTCCATTGTGGAGAGCTGGCGCCCCTGCTCTTGTTGTTAGGGAAACCCCTCCCTCTAACAACATCTTCTCCCTTACCCTTTCACTGGGTCACCCCCTACCCAGCGATTCACGGCCAAGGATAGCCGCCCCCAGAACCATCACTCCTTTGTGACAGATCACCTCTCTTCCCCCAGGGGTGCACATTCCGTTCCCCCACCGGGATGACTTCTTATCAGCCCCCAATCGCGGCCCCAGTATGAGTATTCCTCAAGGACTCGCGTCAGGCCCCTCATGGTCTTTTTCTCTACTTTTCTGCCAATCCGCCACCAGGGAGATGCCCATTTCCCCGGCTGACCCTCAGGCTCACTCCCAACCGCCCCCCTCCCCCAACCACCTCTCTTCTATCAAAACCCTGATAGAGGGGACAGAATCGCCAGGGCTGGCATTCTGCACAACGCACGCGCGGGGCATGCCCTCATTGACATGTTCTACAGCGAGCGGAGGAACTCTCCAAAAGGAGGAGGGCATTGTCACAGCGTCTTCAGACCCAGACGACAATGAGGCAGCCCCAGCCGTGTTAAGATGCCCCCTTATGCAGTTTTCTTGTCAAACAAATAGCGCACCACCTTGGGGCTGCGCGGACAGCGCAAGCCAGGAGTCACACTAGCCTTTCTGGCAGTGAGAGATGCCTTGCTATCACAGGCCCATCTCTCCCAGCGCTCTAGGCGCCATTACGCTGCATTCCGGGTCAGGAGCAGTCCGCTTTTTCGGCGACTATTCCTCTTGCGTCTCATTACCCATAGCCAGTCGGGAGCGCGAAAACAGGCCGCTTCTTTGCGACCACAACCCCTCGACACACGCCGTGGCTACTAGAACCAATCTTTCGTCGCCCCTACCACAGCTAGCCAGACCCCAGCCTAACCCCAAGCAGCGTCCCTCAAGGCCCGCCCAAACACCCAACCCCAAACCAAAAACCCCAACAGAATATTTCCGTCGGCCCAACAGGCCCGGCCCGCGGAGGTGACTAGCGACCCACCGTTGCCGAGGGCGGGAATGTCAGTCCCTTATCCGACCCACCTCCGGCCCCGGTCTTGCCCCCCTGGCAGCAGTCTGTCCCGGCAATGCCCACCAGAGGCGGCGCATGGGTCTCAACCCTCTGGGTGGTTTTCTGTTTCAGCAGAGGGTTCAGTCGCCCTGGGCACACGAACGCCCTCACCCTTCTGTCCTCCCAATTCTATGGCGGCTAGTCCGCCCTCCTCCTTCCACCGGCGATCCACCACCCGCCCAGGCAGGCCCTCGCCTTGAAATCGAGAGCTTCTCCGGAAGGGCGCCATCACGAGGTACCCGACACCAACCCGGGTTTTTACCTCGTCTCTTTTAATCCCAAAGAGCCTCGGGCGGCTGGAGGCCTATCGCACGACCTTCTCCCTCTCTCAACAGATTCCACACCCAACCAGATCTTGATGAGACCCCGGCCCAGATCAGGACTCCGAACCACCATCTGGACTGGCACCGCTATGACCTGAAAGATGCTTTACTTCCCCCGATCTTCATCCACCCTCCACAGACGATAACATTCGTTTCGTCTGCGGGGCCGTTGTTTCATCAATTTCCAGGCCCTCCCATTCGGACTCACACTTTACATTTCCGTCCTTAGTGAGACACTTATGAAAGGGCAACAAAACAAGGCTTTTCATCCATTTGTAAACCATATTTTGTTTGCTGTAGTCTGAGCAGAGGCATGTATCAAACTTGTGTACTACTTAACTATGGAAAAGTAACTTCCCAGAAAGTGATGACGTCATTTTTGCACAATAATTGTGTTCGTTTGTCATTGTTCTAATATTGCCTGATCCACTTGCTTACAAGCTTTCATGCGGCCTCTATGTTATCTACAAGAAATAAACCCAGTCGAGCTTGGTAATTAAAAAATTTGTGGAATCGCCAATATCTCTTCTCCATAGTGCAGATAGATTACATTTTTCATGACAATCACTAATAATTATCAAACCCTACAGCCCCCATGTTAGTAATGGCCGCTCACCTGCCGAACGCATGCTGCCCAACCAGCTATACACAGATGACCATTCAGTTGGCCGAATACAGGGCGTATATCTGCTGGGTGGGAGCGGCCTGCAGAAAACATTCCTTTCCCTGAACTGCATTCACAGCCTGGCTCTGCAGCTGTAAACTCCCCTGCGACTCAAACAAAGTAACGTATGCACTGAACAAGCCGTGGACTCTCCCTGCTCCCATCCTCCTTCACGAAGGTAGTCAAGGAGATGGCCCGCCCTTGCCAGACAGAGGACATTCGCCTCCTTGCCTACCTCGACGACTGGCTCGTCGTGGCTCCCTCATCAGGCCCTAGCCAATCCCACACCTCCAAGCTACTTCATCTTGCTCCTCTCTGGGGTTCGTCACCAACACTCAAAATGCGAGCTCACGCCCATGGCCCAGTCAGCAATCACTTCCTGGGCATGACTTCGACACCACATCCATGGTAGTCTCCCCGACCCCGGAGAGGGTCAGCTCGCCAAGTGATTATCCTTCCCCACCTTCACCTTTCCCTTACACACAACCCCCTGCTCTCCCCTCACAATCGGCAAGGACCACTTCCTCCCGTCCTGGGATGATGGAGTCCCTGTCTCCTCTCATTCCCCTAGGCAAGTTCCAAAGCGACAGCTTCAGAGGAGTTCCGCCGTCGTTGGTCCCCCAACCAACGACAGCTGGAACCAGACCCATCCCCCTAGGCCTTGGTTTCGTTGGCCACGAGAGTGGCTTCAGCCCATCCACCCTTGTCCCCCAGTTCCCACTCCCCCATCCCATGCCCTGTGAACTTACACGACGCCTCCAACCCGGCTGGGGGCCCATCTGGAGAGCAGTCACGCTTCGGGGTGTGGGATCTCTGACTGCTCGTCTTCCACATCAACATCTGGAACTGTGAGCGGTCAGGCTCGCCCTCCTCAATTCCAGTCCTCAGTCGCCCACGCGATTTGTTCTCCTTTTTCCACGACAACACTTCGGTAGCTTGTACCTCAACAAAGGGGGGGGGGGGGCAGCACTCCTTCGGCCATCTCCCTCCGTACAGAGCCGCCCCTCCGCTGGTGTCCCACGCAGGGGTCACCCATCGCGCGAGACACATAGCAGGGACTCACAACACCCTGGCAGACTCCTCTCAGCCGTATCCAAGTCTGTCCTCCACACGGAATGGACCCTCAGCCGGCTTTACCCCTTTTCAACCGTGTGGGAACATTGGGTAGACCAATGATCGACCTGTTTGCCACACGGTTCAAACCATCGTCTGCAGTTGTAAGTGTCCCCGGTCCGGACCCCCAGGTTTACGCCATCGACGCCCTGTCCTTCCTGGTCCGGCCTCATACTTACGCTCCCTCCCTTCCCGATCCTCCACAAGGTTATCAGAAAGGCGAGACTCAGAGACCAGGCTCAACTCATAGCCCCATGGTGGCCCACTCAGTCCCCTGGTTCCCCGACCTCATCCCTACTCACGAACCCCTCTCCATTGAACACCAGGTGGGACATCACAGGCAACCCCGTTCGGCCTCCCTCACCGCCAATTCCCAGATTCTTCACCTCACGCCTGGCTTCTGTGGCAGCCCGGCTGCGAACATCCAAATCCTCCTCTCGAACGGACAGGTCCCGTTTTCCGTCTCAATACCCTCTCATCGCGGGCCGCTCAGGAACTCCGATGACCTAGCCAATGTCCTCTCGCAGAGCGAGCACAGAGCCCTTACGATTGCAGATGGGGAAATTGGTCTCCATGTTGCAAAGCCAATATCTGGGTATTGTCCCTCACAATCGCCCCCCCAACATCCAAATAGGAAATTTCCTGTCCACCTTAACCTCTCTGCTAGCTCCTCGGGGCTACAGTCGGCCCATCTGCACGACCATCCGCCAAAAGGGCGGACCTTCCTTTGAGAATGATTTTTCCTTCTCAAGAGATCTCCAGAGGGGCTACTCTCGTGAGGCCCCAATCCCTAGGCTGTTCCCCTTTGGGACCTCTTCACTGTTCTGACCCTCAATAAACCCACCTTTGAGCCTTGTCCTCCATTCCTTTCGACCTTCAGTCTATGAAGACTACCTTCCCTCCATCGCCTCCGTCATCCGCCACCGGCGAGGCGAGATCCATGCCCTAGCGGGGGACCCCAAGACATTGCCTTCCACAGAGACGCTCCGTCTCTCAAGTTCTTCCCGATTTCCGACTAAGAACCTGGAAACCCGGCAGTCCCTCCCCTCACCACCTCGTCATCCGCCCGCTGGCGATACACGAGGGGCGACACACAAACTCTTCGACATAGCCCTTTGCCCCCTCTCGATGTCTAACACACTACTGGGAACCTCGCGCCGCCAGGCGCGTTTCACAAAGAACGTCTTCTTATTCCATCAACCCAGTAACACACGAAGACATCATCAGCTGCACTGTCTCTAGGTGTCTCTCCAAGACGGGACCCCCCCCCGTCAGAACTGCCTATGTCCAGCATCCGAGACCTCCCCGTGCTCTTTCCCCCCGGGGCCACATGAGGGGGGGGCAGAGGCGGCTGCCACTGTCGGCAGCAATCCAGCACGCTTGTTTTCCATGCCCACCCGTCCTGGAGGAACCAGACTGAGAAGTCTGGCGTTCTTCCGATAATCCCTTCAAAAAATTTATTTGAGGGACATCCGCATGACGGGCATGGCTGATGGGTATCTATGGGATAGCCTTTGTGGCGCTAATGCATCCATATCGGGTAACCCCAGGAACCACTAGGGCACTCGCCCTCGTCTCCTGTTTACTATGAATTTCGGCTATAGTCTGACAGGAAACAGTGATATATGACCCAAAATGGGGAGTTTTGTATTATACTCCCTGTTTGGCAAGTAACTTACCATGTAAGACTCTAATGCCCGCCCTACCTTCCCCACTAGCGCCAAGTTCTGGGGTTACCTTGCGCGCAGGCCTCGATGAAATGAGGTATGGGAGACTGACACGGGCTTTCGCCCGACGGCGGAAGTGGGTTGGCACCACACGTTGACTGTCTTATCACTGCATTAGCCACACAAAACTTCGGCTGGCCGAGCAACTAACGCCGTGATGCTATTGGTCTGACTGGTAAGTATACTAGCCAAACAGGGAGTATAATACAAACTCCCCATTTTTACAGGATCCTCTCACTATACAAATAATGATGACAAGATATATGTAAAAATGTGGGATAGTATGATGTAAATAACGGTCAATGGACAAAGAGTTTATAAACCTGAGTTGATGATGAACAGGTGAACAACGCCTGCGTACTGGGTCCACCGCTCCCCTTCATGGCCAAACAACAGGGTGAAGGGGTGAGTGAGTGTTTGTGATATTGCTTTTTCCTTTGGGGCTCATGTACATGCATGCACACACACATGATGCATGCAAGCACACTTGTACGCACACAACATGTACACATACGAGACACACACATGCCGTTCACACATGCACACAGAACACAAGTACTTATACACATTTCCCACCGTGGGTTGCGAACCTTGTCGTGTCGAGGGCTATGCATTGCACGGACCAGTGATCCCTTAGGCTTTGCCTGGGGGCATCAATACTTGGAAATAGGCTGGGTTTTTTTTTTCAAACTGCTTCTCGGTCGAAAAGCAAGTTTATGCAGTCTGGCCTAAGCATAACGTGGTAAGGATTGATGCCCCTGGTATGCTTCCCATTCAGATAGGGCAAAGGGTGAGAATCCTGACTAAGAGTAATTAAAAAAAAACCCGCCTTATCTCCTTTTCTTTAGTGTTTCTGCTCCCTTATTTGGCCCTTTTCTATCTTCGGCTCCCCTTCAAGTCTTCTTTTCCACGCTCCTTTTCTCTCTGTGGTCTCCTTAAGATCCGCCGCGTTTGCCGTGCGGTGCGACCTGTGTCGGAGGGGAATGAGATCCTGGTGATTGAGAGGGCCAGCGCTCTCAACACATCACTTTGGCTCGGACCTCTCCTAGACAGGGAGTACACTTTGGCCCAGGTGTACTAATCGGCTCCCCTTCTAGGGGTTGGGTCAAGACAGACAGTTCCCCTGCTGGCCAAGTAAACCCCTGCAGTGCTCAGCTCTCTGTTCCTGGGAGTTGAGCATAATCAGGGGGATAGGGTTGGTGGCTTCTGTTTGTCGTATGTCTCTCCCGAAGCCTGGAAGGGGTCAAGACATTGGTTTCTTGGCCCTGGCCCCTTAGTTGGACTCCAAGGTGGGTGGGTAAGGGAGGGATGAAAATCAATAAACAAAATATGGCTTTTTCAAAAAACTACCCCCCCAAAAGGAAGAGGAAGGCAGTCTCCCCTATTTCAGGGGAATTTGAAACAGACAGTGATTCTGACAGTGAGGTAAGACAGAGGACAGGTTTCTGGGCTTCCTGGCTCGTGGTGGAAGGGACAGAGCAGGAAAGACCCCTTTCAGCTCTGAGCCCTTTTGCTATCCAAAAGGGCTTTCATGGTATAGCAGGTGAACCTAGGTCCATAAAAAGGTTGAGGAATGGTTCGTTTCTTATTCAATGTCGATCACAGAAACAATCTGAACAGCTGTTGAAAGCAACAAAACTAGTGGATAGGGAGATCAGGGTGACTCCCCATAAACAGTTGAATTCGTCAAAAGGTGTGTTTCGCTGTCGAGAGTTAGCAGGTGTCTCGGAAGCAGAGATCAAAACAGAACTGGCGTCCCAGGTGTGACGGAGGTGCGCAGGGTGTCAGTAAAGAAAGGTTCAGAGAGAGTGGCCACCAACACCCTCTTTCTGACCTTCTGCAACCCTGTGTTGCCTCCGGTCATCAAAGTCGGTTACCTGAATGTTCGTGTTCAGCTATATGTGCCGTCCCCGTTGAGGTGTTTCAGATGCCAGAGGTTTGGCCATGTCAGAGACCGCTGTTCTGGGCAGGAGGTATGCGGTGGTTGCTGCAAGGCGACCCACGATGGGCCGTGCAAGGATCCGGCACATTGTGCTAACTGCGGTGGCGACCATCCCTCCTCTTCCAGAAACTGTCCTCTTTGGATTCAAGAATCCACAATACAACGCATTAAAACGGAAAAGAAGATCTCCTTTTTGAAGCCCGCAAGCAGGTTGTGGGCAGTCAGACTCCAACAGCTTCATATGCTTCGGCCATAAAGACAGTTCCCGCAGTTCCCACTCGGTCAGTCTGCTGCCAGACTGACGACTTCACTTTTTCCAAGACATTGCAAGGTAGAATAGTCAACTCTGGTGGAAGCAGTCCACCACTTTCCAAACCCCAAAGTGACTGCCCCTGGTGGAGGCAAAAAATCCGCCACCCCTCGACTGCCCAGCAGTCTACAACATCTGCTGCTGGGCAGATGAAAAAACCAGCAATCCCGCCTTGAACCCCTCTGTCCAGTGCCCGTGCGGGCAAGGGAGTTCCACCCAGTGTGGAGATGGTGGAGATGAAGAAGAAACCTCCACCGTCCCCCAAATCCAGACCCTCTTCACCTGTTTGCAAGTCTGCCAGCAGGTCAGTAGACCAACACAGTCCAGTTAAA
Organism: Conus ventricosus; assembly: GCA_018398815.1. Lineage (NCBI taxonomy): Eukaryota > Metazoa > Mollusca > Gastropoda > Neogastropoda > Conidae > Conus > Conus ventricosus. The sequence goes on from CM031600.1 coordinate 77,660,474, forward strand.
CTAAATAATAAATTCTCTCCATTGGACGCAGACTTGAGGAGGAGATGACCTGATCTCTCTCCTTTTCGCCCTCTGCACCATGGATAATACAATAATTCCATTGGAAATATCCGTGGTCTAAATTCCAACTTCGAGGAGCTGCAGCTTCTGTGTCAGTCTCTAAAACCTTCCGTTGTGGCTCTTCAAGAAACTCAAATTCAAAGCCAGAAGACCTTTACTCTTTCTGGCTTTAATATTCTTTCGAAACCTGCACAACCATCCACGTTGGGACTGTCGGGCGGTGTTGCCCTTCTCCTACACAAAACTTTGTTGTATAGTCCTGTCACTCTGTCTACCTCCCTTCAGGCTGTAGCTGCGAGAGTCACTCTCCACAAGACTGTGACAATCTGTTCCCTTTATCTCCCACCTTCTGTCCCGGTTGTCGTCAGGACCTTGTCAGTCTGATAGAAGAACTTCCTTGACCTTTTTTGCTGTTGGGTGACTTTAACGGTCACAATCCTCTTTGGGGTAGTGCCAGTACGTCATCCAGAGGTCTGCTAATTGAGGATGTCCTTTCGGATTTGGATTTGTGTTGTCTGAACGACGGATCTGCAACTTATCTCCACTCTTCCACAGGTTCCCTTTCCTGTTTAGATTTGTCGGTTTGTGACCCCTCGCTGGTCCTGGACTATGAGTGGTCTGTCCATGACGATCTGCACGGAAGTGACCATTTCCCTGTCCTTTTACAACCCGTAATAACTGAACACGTCTCTGTCTCTCAACATCTAAATTATAAGAAAGCAAACTGGGATCTATTTGCAGCCACTATTTCTAAGGAATTCCTGGACACTGATTTCTTCAGAGTCCGGACCCAGCAAATCACTGACTAACACTGTGATCAAGTGTGCTAAAGCTTGTATTCCAGTGTCTTCCGATAAACTTCAAATGCCCAAAACACCCTGGTTTGATTCAGACTGCCAACAAATTTCCAAAGTTCGGAAACGGGCTCAGCGTCAGGTGTACCATCGACCTTCGGGTCCCAACGCTCGAGCCCATCAGAAACTCCGTGCTAAATCGAGACACACTTTTAAAATCAGTAAACGTCGGTCCTGGAGAAGTTTCTGCTCCAGGCTGACGTCGAAAAACTTCCAAGAAAAAAGTGTGGAACATCATTAAAAAAATCAAAGGGAAGAACACCTGTCCCACTGTGAACCATCTCAAGTTGCTGACTCTTTAATAACAGAGAAAAAAAGCAGTTGCTAATCTGCTGGCTTCAACCATAGAAAAGAATTCCTCCTCTTCTAACAAATCAGCCACTTTTGTCAAAAATAAAACCCTTAAAGAAAAATCACCCTGCAACTTTTCGTCAGACAACATGGAAGACTACAATCTTCCTTTCACTTTAAATGAACTGAAATCTGCCTTACTGTCCTGCAACGATTCCTCTCCAGGTATAGATGAAATCCATTATCAACTGTTGAAACATCTTCCGCAAGAAGGTCTGAATATACTGTTACAGGTATACAACCATGTGTGGACTACAGGTTTCTTTCCGCCCCCTTGGCGAAAAGCCCTCATTATTCCCATCCCAAACCTGGAAAAGATCTTTCTAATCCATCAAACTACCGTCCCATAGCTTTGACCAGCTGTGTCTGTAAATTGATGGAGAAAATGGTCAATGCTAGGCTCATGTGGAAACTGGAAACCGATGGCCTTTTGGCGAAAGAACAGTGTGGTTTCCGCAAAAATCGGACTACTGTTGACCATTTGATTCGTCTGGAATCTACACTTCGGAACGCCTTTTTGAACAAACAGCATGCAGTAGCAATTTTCTTTGATTTGGAGAAGGCCTACGATACTACCTGGAAGTCAGGGATACTTCATGATCTCCATGATCTGGGTTTTCGAGGTCATCTTCCGCTTTTTATTCAAAATTTTTTGGGAGAACGACAGTTTCAGGTGTGGGTTGGCACCACTCTCTCTGATGTCCACGAGCAGGTTGGGTGTTCCACAGGGAGCATACTGTCTCCTGCCCTCTTTAGTATTAAAATAACAACATTGTTCAATCAGTTCAGCAGGGTTCAGACTGCTCATTGTTTGTGGATGATTTCGCTGTCTACGCAACTGGAAGCCTGTACCCGAGTGTCCAGCGTAGGCTCCAGCTTTGCGTAGATAAAATCCATCGGTGGGCGGATGAAAACGGTTTCACCTTTTCTCCAACAAAGACGCAGTGTATTCACTTCCATAATTTCCGTCAGTTTTTCCCAGATCCTGAACTTCAAGTAGGGAAATCTCCCATTCCAGCTGTTAAAGAGGCCAAATTTCTGGGAGTCATTTTTGACCAGAAACTTAACTTTCTCAGCCATATTAAAAACCTCAAAACTGCTTGCCAGAAAGCACTGAATATTCTGCGGGTCGTAGCGCACACCGACTGGGGCGCTGATAAGAAAACTTTGTTGCACCTCTACAGAGCCCTGGTCCGTTCCAAACTGGACTACGGTTGTGCTGTCTACGGCTCCGCAAGATCGTCTTACCTTAAACTCTTGGACCCTATCCACCATCAAGGGTTCGTCTCTGTCTTGGAGCGTTCCGCACCACCCCTGTGTACAGCCTGTACGCAGAGGCAGGTGAACCTTCACTGTCCAACCGCAGGCTGAAACTGTCTTTGAATTATTATATCCGACTGTTCTCAGAACCAGAAACCCTGCCTATGACTGTGTCTTTGACCCTCCGTTCCAAAGTAAGTTTGAAACAAACCCTAAATGTATTCCGCCGTTTGGTCTTCGTATGCGGCCTCACGTGCGGAATGCAGGTCTAGACCTAGGAGTTGTGTCGGATTTTTCCAAGTTTCCGGATCAACCTCCGTGGACATTTTTCACACCAGAAATTCGTTTCGATCTTGCAGCTTTTCGTAAAGAGTCTACCAGCTCTCTGGCGTACAAGGCATTGTATGCTGAGCTTTGTTCGAAATTCCCATCCTGTCAAAAAGTTTTCACTGACGGTTCCAAGTCTGAGGATGGAGTGGCCTGTGCAGCCTACTGCCCTGGGGCTCCTTCTCAGATATGTTGGAACATATCCATTCAGATGCTTCTGTCTATTCTGCTGAACTTACTGCTCTGGTTCTGGCTTTGAAGATAATCTCACATTCTTCAAAGAGGGACTTTCTGGTTCTGTCGGATTCGCTGTCAGCTTTGGAAGCCATAGCTGGCCGCAACCTTCAGCATCCAGAACTTTTGCATTTCTTTGAACTTTTTAGCAAGTTGAAGGCGGACGGTTACAACATTACTCTTGCTTGGGTTCCTGGTCATGTTGGCATCGGCGGGAACGAAATGGTTGATCGTTTAGCCAAGAACGCCACAAGAGAGAAACTGTCCAACACTTATATCCCCTGCTCAGATGTGAAACCCAAAATTAACGATTATGTGAGAGACCTCTGGCAGGAGGATTGGAACACACAGACGAATAACAAACTCTTTCAGATCCGTCCAAACCTTAAGGACTTCCTCCCATCTACGTCGGGTGGTCGTAAAGAGGAAACGGTTCTGTGCCGGCTGCACACCGGCCATTCGTATTTTACCCATTCTTACCTTTTAAAGAATGAAGAAGCTCCGTGGTGCATTCCATGTCATGCGCCACTCACAATGAAACATGTTCTTTTGGAGTGTTGGGACTTGCACGATGTGAGACACAAGCATTTTACAGCGGAGTCCATGAAGATCCTGTTCAGGGATGTCCCGCCTGACGTGATCCTTGAGTTTTTGAGAGAGATTAACATTTTTCATCTGATTTAAGATTTTACGGAAGAAAGATTTTTAACGAAGTTTCTGGTACGTTTCTAGACGATGTCATTTAAAGAGATGTGTGAAAGTGTTTTTTTTTTTTTTTTTTTTTTTTTTTTTTTTTTTTTTTTTAATGACTGGTGAGTTGATTTTAACGTGGTGGCAGCCCTGATGTGGCCCTCTGCGGTCGGCTGGGCTATAAGCAACATTATCTTATCTTATCTTATCTTATACACATTTAGCATGTGCATGCTCTTACATTCAGACTTTTGCTCATCAAAAACACAGGCACCTGCATACAACTTCAGATATGATTTGAACAGTACTTTGTTGTGACTGCTGTCCAGTATGTAAACTGAGTTTGACTCTGTATGCACAATGAAAAAAAAAAAATTGGCTCCGGTTTCCTCTATACAGTTAGCGTTCAGAATTTTTCACGACTTCACAGGATTGTGCCAAAATATTCAGATTTGTCATCTTGGCAAACTATTATGCAAAGAAGTAATTGTATTACAGATTTCATGATGTAACAAAGAAACAACAGCATCCTGGTGGTTTTTGTTTGAGTGGGTAGAGCTGGTAATCATTTGTGAAAAAAAAAAATTACTTGGAAAATGCTCATTGTTAATAGAGTGGGTTAATGCAATATTGCCAGTCAAAAAGGGCCTTCAGAGCAGGTTGAAAAGAGGTACTGTTTGACCATGTGAAGTTAACAAAAAGGGAGGGAAAGTATAGATAAGTTTTGGTGATCTCTCTCTCTCTCTCTCTCTCTCTCTCTCTCTCTCTCTCTCTGTGTCATCTCTCTCACTCTCTCTCTCTCTCTGTCGTCTCTCTGTCTCACTCACTCTCTCTCTCTCAGTTGAAGATGAAGTTGTCTTGCAGTACCCAGTTTTTAATGAGATCTGTGTGCAGCTGATACCTAAGAAATGCCACAATCAGCCATGTATGTTTCATTTTTGCTTGCTAATGTCATCAGAGAAAGAGAGCATGACTCATAGTTTAGTTCTTTACATATACGAAGTTTTTCAGTGAAGACAAACAATGTTATCATGATTGTTTCTATGTTGAATTTGTAAGGCTTCGTGATGCTGCTGCCTTTATGATAATTTATCTGTAATGTTGTCATCACCCTCTTTATGTGGCATACAGCCCTGATGTGGCCCTTTGCGGTCGGCTGGGCTATAAGCAGCATTATCTTATCTTATCTTTATGTGGCATTTAATTGAATAAATCATCTGAATCTGAATCTCTCTCTCTTTCTTTTTACCATTGTTTAAAAGACAGGTGTCATATTTGACATATATTTGCAGATTTGAAAAGTTATTGATAACGCACCGCCCAGAAACAGACAAACGAATCACAAGACAAAACACGACACTCAGGACAACAAAAATGAACGAGCAGTCACTTATCTTCATCCAATTTGCTTTTTTCAGGAACGGCAGACTGTGTGATGGCCTTATCACTTATCATCATCCATTTTGTTTGTTTTGTCAGGAATGGCAGACTGTGTGATGGCCACAGGTATCATATTTGGCATGTTTTTTTTCAGGAATGGCAGACTGTGTGATGGCCACAGGTATCATATTTGGCATGTTTTTTTCAGGAATGGCAGACTGTGATAACTACAGGTATCATATTTGGCATGTTTTTTTCAGGAATGGCAGACTGTGTGATGGCCACAGGTATCATATTTGGCATGTTTTTTTTTAGGAATGGCAGACTGTGATAACTACAGGTATCATATTTGGCATGGTTTTTTTCAGGAATGGCAGACTGTGTGATGGCCACAGGTATCATATTTGGCATGTTTTTTTTTTTTTCAGGAATGGCAGACTGTGTGATGGCCACAGGTATCATATTTGGCATGTTTTGTCAGGAATGGCAGACTTGTGTGATGGCCACAGGTATCATATTTGGCATGGTTTTTTTCAGGAATGGCAGACTGTGTGATGGCCATTGGATTCGAGAAAATGGAGAGAGGACCACTGAAAGGAAAGGTACTTTGCTGTTAACATTAAGAACCAGCTGGAGGTGCACATGTGTGTATAGTTTAACTTACATAAAAACAAATGTACAGTTCATTTCATTAGAAGACATTTTACAAATTTGATGACCTGGTGCTGGTAGTTTCCTTGTTTGCTATTGCTTGATCATCCACTTTATAGTCAGTGCAGTGTGCGCGTCTGTCCCTAACTAGTGTTACAGGCAACACAAGCATGGGGGAGAATCTTCAGAACCCCATTACAAAATGAAATACACCTGACCTATTCAATGCTTGGAGATAGACACTTTGGTATGGATGTGTGCGAGTCCCAAATAGCGTCACACATTAAATTTGTCTGCTTTTGATGCGATTTTTTTCCCCTTGTGTGTGTGTGTGTGTGTTACTGGCTGAAAATGAACAGTCAGTTGGGGGGCTGGGGGGAGAATGCTTGCACCCCCTTCCCTTTTTTTTACCTTGCTGTTTTGAAATTTTGGCCCATTTTGCTTTGCTGTGGTTTAATGCTGAGCATTCACGTGCCTGTGATTAAAGGACATAAAAGCTAAGCACAGAACAAAATGAAGCTCAAAGCTCAGCCAATGACAGTTGAGAAAGCCAGTGAAAAAAACACTGTTTATTTCCCCTCATTCTATGCTCTGTGTGTGTGTGTTTTTTTTTTCTTTTTTAAGAAAAGAACATCAAAGTTAACATCAAATAATTTTGACCAAATCGTTATATTTTGCGCACATTTGCTTACTCTGACACAGTCATATGCACGCACACGCACGCACACACACACACGCACGCACACACACACACGCACGCACGCGCGCGCGCACACACACACACACACACACACACACACACACACACACACACACACACACACACACACAATCGCTCGCACACACAACACACACACACACACACACACACACACACACACACACACACACATACACACACACACAGAGGGCTTGGACCTTAACAGAATCAATTCCAGTTGATTGATCAAATTCTACACAGCCCAGCTGGAGAGCATAGCTAGTCACCAATTCTGTTTTACTCTCCTGTTGAATTGGCATGATGTAAGGTTTCTTCCAGTTCAGTTCAATTTATTAGTGCTTAATTAATCCATATTGAAATTTGTTTGGGCACTCACAGGCTCATTATAAACACTACATAAGGTAAGTCTCATGATAAATGTATTGTAAACATAGAAAATACAGAATAAAACAAGTCAAATGAAAATCCACCACACCTGTCACAAATGCACACAAGTAACAAACATTGCCAGAAATGCACATGAAGTCGAAAAGCGAAAATATGCACACACACAGACTCTCACACACACACATGCGCGCGCGCACAAACACAAAAGTTGGACAATGACCATCATTGTGTGGGATGTGTTGACAGTACAGTGACAGGACCAGCCCCATGGACAAGCACGTGCAGATGATGGCTGACATGTGTGGACTGGAACCCAGCCCCATCACTGCTCAGCTTTTTGGCAATGCCGCCAAGGAACACATGCAGAAATACGGTCTGTGTCTCTGGTCTCCTGGCTGTGTAGTATATTGACAGCTGCATGGAATTGTGTGTGTTTGTGTATGTATTGAGAGCAAGAGAGACAGAAAGAGATTCTTACACTATAATTTTCATGTGCGTATGTGTGTGTGTGTTGCATGTGTACGCTTTAGAGTCTAAGTGGGGTTCTGAATATGTATGTCACCTTTTCAGAGTTGCCTACCGTTCCTGAGCAGCCGTATTTGATCTGGATCTAAGTAAAAAATATCCCCTTAGTCCGGAAAGTACGGTTATCGAAAGTATGCTCCGGAGAAAAAAAATCGCCGTGGAAAATTTCGTGGGGGGGGGGGGGGGGGGGGGGAAATTTTGGCTTGCCTTCACCAAGTGTGAGTTCGAGCATGCGCAATGGGAAACGCTTTGTAAACCAAGTTTTCTGATTGGTTGACCCACTTCACTTCACTTCCCTTCAAGCTCGCTGGCTGGCCTAGGCCTAGTAGGTGCAGGCATTCAAGTTTCAAAATGGCCAGCAAGAGGAAGCAAAGCGATCAGTGTGGTTCTTCTGAAGATCGTTCTGAAACTCCACCACGGGATGTGAAAAAACCACGACGAATGCAGGCTTTCAAAACGGATTATTCCGAGAAGTGGCCCTGTTTAAGACCTGGACAGAAGGGGCAAACATTCGGATTTTGCTCTGTGTGCAAGTGTGACTTTTCCGTCGCTCATGGTGGAAAGGACGACTGCCGTCGGCACATCGAATCGAAAGAACATGCCGAGTTTGAGAGCAAAGCCAAGGAAGTGGGCAAATGCCTGAAAATATCAGGATTTTTCACTTTGAGTTCTTCATCCAGCCCTGATTTGGCTCTTCGTAGTTAAGTTGGCTGGACTATAAGCAACATGAATTGAATTGAATTTGTGTGTTCATTTATTGTATATGCATTACAGACGCACTTGAACTGTCTGTTCCTGACAAAAATCCTGTGTTCCTGATTTCTGAGACATTTGTTCCTGATGAGCAAATTTTGGGGTAGGCATGTCTGCCTTTTACAATAATCCAACACAATTGGCTAGAGTTTCTCATCGCCCAGTTTATTATGTTTTGTTCCAGTACAACTTACACCTTGTCCAGTTTTTGTTTGTATTTTTTGCTCCAAATGTAAAATCTTCCTCGCTCATATTTTTGTATTTGTATCGATCTGTTAATCTGTAGTGTGTAATGTGTCAGACGTTACAACCTTTCACTCTGTCTCTTACTTCACTTTGACATGTTCTGTTTTTAAATGTTATCTTTTATATATGTGGTTCTTCTTTTAATGCTCCTTAATGTTCTTGCATGATTTTTTAAATTTACACTGAAAAATTGACGATGGGTGTGTTTTTACTTCTACAGTCCCCTCCTAAAGACAGCAGTAAAGCTGAATATATGGGAAATTTTAAGCTTGTTTGGATTTTTATCTATTTTAGGGTTTACACACACACGCGCACGCGCGCACACACACACACATACACACTCTTCACACACATGGAATGAAGTGTACTCTTGTGATTAATTGCCTGGACTCGTCAATAAGAGAAGGTGGCAGTGGGGGAGGGAAGGGATTGGAGGGGCTGGGGACTCGGTAAACCAGCAAGTAAATTATAGCGTCAGAGGAGAAGTTGGAGCATGGAAGAAGGATGGGTGTTCTTACTGATGACGACTATGATGTGCAGGTACCACCAAAGACCACTTGGCGAAGATTGCCTACAAGAACCACAAACATTCCACCAACAACCCGTGAGTTTCCTGATGCCAAGTGTTGGGTGTTGTATAGTTCAAAGAGAAAATGAATTGATGAGAAGAGTGTGAATTTGATTGGATAGAGATCGGAAGATGGGTCCATGGTCAGTCATTATCCAGAATAACAAATGTATCCCACAGGGACTTGTTTGAACTATTGATCTATATAGACAAAATGTGTGTGATTCATGTATGGAGATCCAAGCAGCCGCAACAAGCAGCCACTGGGTTCCTAAGCCAAGGAGCTGAAATAGCCCAAATCCTAGACCAGCATTATTCTTACTTCCCATTCATCCATTCTCTTCCAACCTGGCAAGCTGGGAATCGTTGGTCGGAAAATGCTGAAAATTTGGCTGCAAAAAGTTGGCAGACATAAAGCAAAACTAAAGCAAGTCTGTCATAACTCAGACGTGGGAATCTTCCGCCTTTCGGCGGAATTCCGCCTTTTTGGAGGCCTCAGAGGTCATTTTTGAGATCGATGCAAATCCGTTGAGAAATGGGGGGGGGGGGGGGGTTAACATTTATCAGAGCTCTTCCGCCTTAGGCGAAATCCTACGCTCGCATGGCCGTAATGCGAGGGCGAGGGGGTGAAACTACGTCAGCGAATGACTCGTCGAGCAACCTACCTAGCCTACTGATTCGTTCGGTCATTTCCGTTTAACATGAGCCCTCCCGGGACAAGTACAAGAACAACGTACGACGCGGTTAACCGAATCTATCAACCAAAGGGAAATAATCCTCAGACCTTATTCGCCGCCATCTTTTTTCATAAGTTTTTGACTGGTGACAGGCGAAAATGTTTCGCACGTTAAATGAAAATGAAAAAGTGTTGGCAAGTTCCATTGATTCCTCAGTGAAAAATAAGTGGAATTGGAAATGGCTGGATGAAGTTGTGAACACAAAGATCGTTATAGCTTCTGTCAGCCGTGATGTGCAACTTCGACTGGGGGATTCTATTAAAAAAACTGACCGACCTGGCTTAGCAGTGTGCACATGGTGCAACGACACTATTAAGTATGGTTCAAAGGGGAAATCAGCGCTGAAGAACCATCTTCTTGTTGATAAACACCGCGTCAGAGTGAAAGATCGCCTTACGAATGTGACGCTTGGATCATTTGGAACATCGCGCTGGTGACCTACTCGTTTTTGAGTGAACTGGTGTTTTAGGAAGAAGAAGAAGATCGGTGAGTGACGTCATTCTCTCTCTCTCTCTCTCTCTCTCTCTCTCTCTCTCTCTCTCTCTCTCTCTCTCATTGACCAGCAGCCAGCAATCCTGTGTCCATGTGATCTTCATGGAGTCCTGGGACTAGTGGGAGAGGTATGTCAATACTTTATAGATATTTTGTTTCATGATTTGACACACACACATGCACACACACAGTTGCACAGAGTGACACACATGATTCAAACGCTCACACATGCACACTTTTGATCTTGATCATTTGGTGTCACAGATTATGATTTTTTCAATGTTAAATGACAAAAATCCTTCAGCTTCAGGGGGCTTCGCCCCAGACCCCCACCAGGGGCGTTGCCCTGGACCCCACTGGGGGCCTTCAGCGGCCCCAAGACCCCGCAAAAATTTTCCTCCTTTTTCACTTTTTCTCATTCCCACCTCTGATAACTCATCTTACGGCCACAATGTTTTATTGTGAAAGATGGTGTCCGAACACGACCAGTACTCTTTGGTGTGTCGGATTCTCTCAGCAGTTGCATGGATGCAGTGTTGTGCATGTCAGTCTATAATCTCTACCATTTGGAGAAATTTTAAGGTTGCCACCTGGATGACTGGATCCGTGAACTTAATTTGGGACAAGTGATCTGTAAGATGCTGTTTGCGAGTAAGAAAAAGTTAAGTCTCGGCCAGACTTAACAGCCTGAAGACGCATGCTCTTGTAGTTTCCTTCTAAGGTTCCAGCCACCATTTTTACCTGTTTACTTCTGCTTGCAGCGTTGTTTAAAAAGTCCCCGTGTTCCCCTGCAATTAGGTCCCAGCATTAGGATACTGCTGTGGTCATAGCCAGAGCTGAATGTGCTGGCAGTTGATGGGGTGATTGGTTCATGTCAATTGTTTGGTCATAGTAGCTTTGGTGCGATGTCCTCTACTGTGCAAACTGAGACTACAATAGAATTGCTCTGTTTGGCCCAAACTCTTTGTACTGATGCATGTTTCTCTTCTGTTTTGGGCCTGTTACAACTTGACATGGTGGAAGAAAAAATAATAAAAACGTCCAGGCATTCTCCCCAACCAAAAAAATGACAAACCATTGCTGGGTGGAAGGAGAAAGAATTATCTCCCTTGTTTAATAAACACTAGTCAGTGAATGTCCTTTTACCAAAAATGAACAAATGTAAGATCACACTTCAACATCTTCACATGTATTACGTGATTGTTGACCTCTCTTTCTTTACAGCTGTTTAACATTTTGCATCTATGGCTGAAATGTTGGGGGGTTTTTTTGCTCATGCATGTTTTGTCAAAATGTTACATCACACACATAATAAACATTTTTGATATGTAGGCAACCTGTTGATCACATCCCCTCCCTCCCAACCTGAGAGGTGCTTGTGGTTATTGCTTAACTGGCAGAGAGGGCAGTGATAATCAAGGTCAGGACATCTCAGGGTGCTGCTGGTAGAGTAGAAGAGCCAGTTGAGAAGGACAGGGGGTGGGAAGGGGGAACTGGAAGTTGCAGTGTGATGAATGAAAAGGGAGATGGAGGGAGGAAAGAATAATGGTAGGATGGTGTTTTACGATGCTGAAAAATTAATTGGTCAACTCGGAAGCCAAAGTGTGCTAAGTCGTCTGGCAGCTGGCTACTGCCTGTGCATTGTCAGCTTGTTGACAGGTGGTGGTGATAGAATTGTATTTACATATCGAAGTGATTTGTTTTTAAAAAAGAAACAAAAGGTAAGAATGTTCACACACACATTGACTCGCACATACGCGCGCACGCACACACACACACATACACACACACACACACACACACATATGGAATGAAGCAAATATCTCTCAGTATGATGAACATGGATGTTGTATGACTGGCAGGTATTCCCAGTTCCAGAAGGAGTACAGCATGGATGAGATCCAGCATTCGGCCACCATCTTCGATCCCTTGACTAAGTTGCAGTGCTGGTAAGATGCTGGACAGTGTGCTCAGTCTTTCTCTGCTAGTATCAACTCCCCAACACAGACTAGGAAACTGATACTACTATGTAAAATTACTATAAATGACAAGGATATTAAGCATGTAAAATTACTGTAAATTACAAGGATATTAAGGATGTTAAATTACTGTAAATAGTTAATTTACATTTTCATACACATGCCATCTGTCGGAGCCATTCTGTGGGATGGGAGAAAAGGTTGGGGGTCATGGAAAACTTGTAGGTAAGCAGACTGCATAGCACATAAAATATTTTGTTGTACCAGCTCCTCTTACACAGTGATCAGTGTTATATTCTGGATTTAGAGAGGCGTAGGCTCAGTGGAACTACCATCACTGTAGATTTGAAACCCTCGCCGCCTCCAACATAATGTTGTTGAGTGGGCTGTGGGCTGGATGGGAAGACGGAGACAGTGCAGTCAGCTTTCATCCTGACATCTTGTAGATGGATATAAAAATCATGATTTTGACGCACGTCATGGACCATACAGGGAAATTTTTATATGCTGCTGATCTGAAGGCCAGAGCTGATGTTTTGTACCACTATCAGTTGCTCTGTGCGCTTGGAGTCATTGACCCAAGGCTCAGCTTATGTCATATTATATCAGCTTATACCTTGTTGACGTCAAACCACAGTTTGACGCCTGGTTCCACGGAGCAGACAAACACAAGCCTACACAGGCCTGCTGTGATAGGAAGCATGGTGTGGCTTTCAGTCTTTGACTGTGTGGTAGGTCCACATTGAGGTGTGACAAAGACTGGAACTGACTTGGATTCATGTGACCAGCATGCTAGCACACAATCTGTGTTGTATCTGTGAATGTGAGAGACAGAAGAAGGACGATTGCAGGGAATATAGAGTTTTGTATTTTAAAAGAATATGCAACTTTCATGATGCATAAAATAATATCTTTAAGTGTATTCATTGTATTTCAGAGAAATAGGTTTGAAAGCATTAAATATCGGCATATCAAAGCCAACACTTCCCCTGTACTGTTGTTCAGGCCTGACCTTGTTGGATTTTATGGAAGGCATGTAGAAATGTGAAACCTGTTTCTGATGTTAATACCTGATGTCTCGCCCTGCTTTGTACCCAGCCCCACATCGGATGGATCAGCGGCGGTGATTCTGGCCAGTGAGGAGTTTGTGCACCAGCACAATCTGGAGAGTCAGGCCGTGCAGATCCTGGGCATGGAGATGGGCACTGACACCCCCTCCACTTTCAACAGGAGCCCCATGACTCTGGTAAGACCACCTGGGCACTGGAGGTGGGTGTGAAAGAGAGAGCAAGGAATAGAGAAAGAGCATATCAGGGCTCCCACTTTCCTGCAGATTCACAGATTTCAGCAGTATGTATAGGTGAGAAACAATGAAAAAAAGAAGAAAAGTTCAGTAAGAAAAAGTTGTTGGTTAAAGGAAAAAAAAGACAGTGGAATCTGAGAGTGCTGGTCATGTTTTTGGTTATACTGGTAGATGACACTGTCATCTCAAGATCCCATGTCAGCTTCTTTGTGAGAGCGTACAGTTGCCATTTTGTCTGCTTGATTGAAAGCAAAATGACACTACGTTGAGACGGTATGTGTTGACAGGGTGCTGCAAAAGTGAGAGATGACAAAAGCTGTACATACAAGTGATGCTGGGCATGGTTGGTCTGAAAAGTGGACAGTACACCACTTGATATACTTGTATTTGTGTCATCGTTCATCATTTTGAATGGAATATTCCAAATTTTTCCTCGAGGGAGGGAGGGTGGGGTGCAGTGGTGATGGGAGGGGGTGTCCTGAACCCTTGTATAATGTCAGGGATTTTTGTTTTTCCTCATTGGGATTCCTGGAGAAAGGTGTCTAGGGACACTGGTGGCATGTTTTTAGGTTGTGCCTATGCTGGTGTCTGCATGTGTTTGTCATGCTGCGATGTATGTATATACTTGGGACTCTGTGTAGGACTGAGGAGAGGGGGAGGGGGAGAGACAGTGGCACAGATGGCAGATTAGGGTGGGAGTGTTCATGTCTTCAGTGAGACGGACTTTGATGCTGAGTGTATCATTATTACAAGTTTTTTGAAGAGAGTTGGCAGCAGACATCTGGGTTTGTGTGCATGTCTGTACTTTACTGTGTGTCTGTGCATATAGGAGAGTGGAAGATGGAGGGAAGAGGTGAGGAGGGAGTCGATGAGCCAAGTCATTGACATAGGGACATGCTGTGTCTTGGAGGTCCACTGTATTGGTGTGTGAATGAGTGTCTCCTGTAGGACGTGATGGGAATAGATTGTACATAGTATCGTCATGGAACTGTGTATAGGAGGAACATTGGTGGATGTCTTATTGTTTATTGTGTATGTGCTGAATGGAAGGGTAAGAAGGCTCACTGTAATGGGGAGGAGGTCTGCGTGTTGTTACTCTGTTCTGTCATTATATGGAAGATGAAGTATGTCCAGTGTGGATGTGGGTGGGAGGGGCTGGGGTGGGGCAATGGATGGGGAGGGGAGTGGGAAGAAGAAGGGATCAGACACATGGACACTGTCTGAAAGGTGTTAGGTGGTTGGCATGCATGTGCAGTCTGTTGAATTGTTGACAGGTGGGGTACGACATGACCCAAAAACACGGCCAACCGCCTCTTTGAGAAAACAGGTCAGTACAACTGTGCCAGCTCTGATTGGGCTTTCACACTGTGGGGAGAGCAGGTTTTCAGTTTTTAATTTTTATTATAATTAAGATCGTTTTGGAGGAATACAAGCTCCCAATCAAAATGCCATGTCTAAACACTCGGCTGTTCAAAGATGATCGATTTGATGACGGAAAGTAGAAAAATGGATAAGTAGTTGGTGAACATTGCAGACTGAATGAGATCATCAGTGACATTGAATGAGATCATGAGTGAAGTGGTTGCTCTTAGAGACAGAAGGTACCAAGACCAGTAACATGTTCAAAAGCGCTCACCTGCAGAGAGGGGAATAAGTGAACAATATATGAAATGTTGTACATCAGCTGTGTTCACCACAGCGGTGATGACCGTAGCAACAGCAGCATCACTAACAGTTGCAGCACTGGCTATGATAGTGGAAGGTCAGTTATAGTTGTGTCTTACTGATGTAGTGCATTGATAACAGTAGTAATGATTGTTGGGGTGGATGTTGGTGACCCAGGTTTGCAGAGGAAGGAGGTGGATGTGGTGGAGCTCCATGACTGTTTCTCTGCTAACGAGCTGATTACCTACGAGGCTTTGGGGCTATGTGAACCAGGTCAGTTGTCTGTGACTCTATTGTCTTATGTTTTATGTGTCCTCTTCTCTTCCTGCTTCCCATTGTATCATTCTTTTCTTTTTCATTCTCCAGTCCACTCCTTTACACTGGACTCCCTCCCATCCGTTTTGTTTTTTGTTCTCATATTACTTTTCGTATTTTCTTAGCTAACATAATGACTTTGTGTTTATCAGGCCTGTCTCTATTCTCTCTTTTCTTCTTTTTTTTTTATAGTTTTTTCTTTTAAAAAATAGGCGCGACTTCCTACATCTGTTGGTCTCTTCTTTTTTTAAAAGTCTCTTTATGTCTTTGTTTTAATTTTTTTTAAAGATATTTGTATGGACTCTCTCTTTGATGAAGTATCTTATTTTTCTCTGTGTGTCTCATCTGTTTGTGAATATTTACCTGCGACTGTACTTCTGTCTCTTTGTCTTTGTCTTTACCTCTCTGTGTTTGTCTGTGTCTCTGTCTGTCTCTCCCCCTTTTCCTACTGGTTTAGCAGCTGGGTGTTATAAAGAGATGGTTTTGTGCTATTGATCAGGAAAAGCTGGCGAATTCATAGATAGGGGGGACAACACGTATGGAGGGAAGTTTGTGGTGAACCCCAGCGGTGGACTCATCTCCAAGGGACATCCTTTGGGGGCCACAGGTAGCTGACACTGCCTGAATAACTCTAACACACTTTCTCCTCTTTCTCGCTCTCTCTCTCTCTCACTCCCCCCCCCCCCCCCCATTCCCTCTCTCTGTCATTGTCTCTGTCCTTCAGTATCTTGTGTCTCTTTTTATAACGAAATGTCTGGTTTTTTTTGAGTGGCTGCTCAAGTAGAAGAAAAAATAATCAGACATGCACAGCAGAGTGATAGACAAGACATTTCTCTGTCTAATGAGATCTAACGTTTATGCTACATAGGTAAACAGAAATATTCCATTGAGAAGTACTCAGAATAACATGTTTCTGGGCTACTGCCAACTTCCCCATAACCTGCCTTTTATAAATATCAAGTAGGCAGTTATTTGAGTTCATTACACTATAAAAACTGTTGTAACACAGTTTCAGTTTCAGCAAGGAGGCATCACTGCGTGCAGACAAGTCCGTATATGATACACCACATCTGCTGAGTTTTGAGACCATGCTGTGCATGATTTTAAAGCTGATGGATAGATGAATTAAAAGCTTTGTGTAGCTAACACAATGTTAAGATGTGACAACACGAGGATGAATTGCACCAACAGGTATTCTGTCAGCAAATTCATGAGCTTTACTTAGATAATACATTTAGAGTTTTTGAAAGGGAGAAGTATTTTTCATTTGGTCCAAGAGGAAAATGGATCTAGTTTCAAGGTGTTCTGAATATGTTTGAAGGAAACCGATCCATTGTTTTATTTTCTCCGCTTAAGCAAACATGCATGGAACAAATTTGGCTCCTGCGGTTGGGTGGACTCTACAACATTATATTGAATTGGATCATTGGTTTGGATTCATTTATTGGGGCATTTGTTCACTTGCAGTTCATTCAAAGATACTGTTTCCCTCATGTAAATGTGTATATTGGTTCTCGCGGATTCCTTCATGCGTTGTCATTGTCTTCATCCAGTCCTTGGCTTGTCTCTCTGTGTATCTGTTGATTATTTCTCCCTGTGGTTTGGACCAGGTTTGGCACAGTGTTCAGAGCTGTGCTGGCAGCTGCGAGGCATGGCAGGAAAGAGGCAGGTGCCCGGTGCCAAACTGGCGCTGCAGCACAACGTGGGACTGGGAGGGGCCGTCATCTGTGCCCTCTACCAACACGGCTTCCCAGAGACCATGGGGTAGGTAACACAGACCTCAACCCCATACCATGTAAAACCTTTTGATAAGTATCTGTAATTGCTCATGTTGTGCTATGACCTAAGAGTTCCAAGCTGAGTCAAAGTGAGCATTTTTGTTATCAATTTCAGATAAAATCCTTCTCTTGTTATCAAAAATATTTGTATTGATCAATTCATTTTAGAGAGGTAATTAAATAATAAAACTGTGTAGGTGTTTATTTTTTCCCCAATGGATGTCACTTATCTAATCCTTTCCGTTCCTCATATACATTTTTTTTAATGCCTCTTAATGCATACATAGTCATCTATTGTTACAATAAAACATGGACTTTGCATTTAGTATGCTTTTACATACCTGTAGCTAATGTGAATAGCTGTTGTGACTCGGAAGAAAACATGAAGAAGTCGAACATTCTTTGTTCTAAGCTCTTTACATCACACACACATGAGCTAGGACCTAAAACTACATAAAGAAGATTGCATCCACTAAATGTTAGAAGGAAACGTGGGAGAATATATCGTAGACTGCTGGCTTCATATACCAGCTTGGCCGACAGGAAAAGCTGCATTGCCATCACAGAGGCATTTTGTGGCTGAAGATCAGAAATGTTTTTCACCTGTGCCATTTTTTTTCAGTGGTTTGTCAAGCCTTGTTTCATGTTCTGCAGTGAATCCTGATAAGAAATGAAATTGATCAATGATGAAATGGTTGAAGCTTTAGTTTATCGAAAAGGTGTCAGAATTTCTGGAAAACAGCATTTCTGCAAATGAACATGAGAAATGACGACATTTGAAACAGTCTGTCCTTCCTTTATTCTTTTCACATTGTGCAAGGTGTAGTTTTTGTGTATGCTTGGTGGACATAATGACTGTGAACAACTTGTCACATTAAAAACCAGGGCTGAGAAAGGGCTTCTGAAGTTTGAAGCAATTGTGAACACACCTTTACAATCTACACTGCTTTCTAAGCTGCTGTTACCTATTCATCAGCATCCTGGATCACTACATTGTCTCCAGCTGTGTTGAATGGACATTCCTCTGTCACTGTCACTGTCTCACATGACACAGGCTCAAAAGATTATACTTTAAAATCTTTTTCCAAATTTAAGCCCTTTGCAGATGGAAGCAACTTTCACTTTTGCAGACATTGGTAAGCGCTGCCTCTTAAGGCTTTAGCCTTCCTAAATAATCTGTACATGTATGAAATAGAGAGTCACCTCGATGACCGGATGCAAGTGAACCTGTTGTGCATACAGGTGAATTGGAAGTGAAAAGTGATTGTCATCTCTTGCACTCATACACTCAGACTTGTGTAAACAGTCATGATAAACAAACCACTTGCCACTAGACCATGAAACAGTGGATTAGATAGCTCATAACTAAAAGAACAACAGAACTGTCAGACATGTGAATGCATTTTAAATGAAACGCTAGACACATTGGAAAAAAACACCTCACCATGGTGTGCATGAGACACTTTTTCAGTTCTATGAATGAGACCAGTCACAAGTAAGCCTACGTCTTTGTTCGATTTGCCCTTTCATTAAATGTGATGATGTGATGTGCAATGGACAGAAAATGGAAAGAAAAAAAAAATTCTCTCCGTCTTTCGGGGGTTGATGGTAGGGTAGTCAGTGAAGAAAGGCATCTGTTACACCAACGGAAAAAGAAAAGCATGCTTCATGTTTTACATGCAACTGAGGCAGAAAGAAATGTCATGTCATCCTGTTTCAGAGTGGTAAGAAAGTGTTACAGGTTATTTATCATGGTGCAATGTCATTGCATTTCAGAATGGAGGAAAGTAGTGTAGTGTTTTTAACGTGATGCATCTTATCATATTGCGAAGTGGGAGGAAAGTGTTGCTGTCTGTTTAACATGGCACTGTTGGTTGATGGGCAGTCGACAGATCCAGGCATCTCTCACCAGTTCTAGTTCCTCTGAGAGTGACTTCAAGTCGGCTGCTCTTTTCAAGGAGATTGCCAAACGACTGGAAGAGGTCAGAAAAACTGTTTTCTTCTTCTTTACGTTAGGCATGTGTGCTACAATAAATGCATTTTTTTTTTGTTAGGTATATTCAGGAATTTGCCTACAGAAATATTTTATCTTGTTCTTGCCTGTCCAAATGATTACCTTTTCTTTGTCTGTGTGGAACATTGCCATGTTATCAGGATCTTTAAAAAATCAAATTGGGACTGCAAGGGAGCTAACCATGCCTCCTCCTCCAGATACGTCTCCTGAGTAATTGCCCTTTTAAGAGCCAACACGAACAGCATACCTGCTAAGTAAGGACATCACATACACCAGACCTGTTTACCCTAACATTGCTGTTGGTGTACTTTTCAGCAAAAATGAACAGATTTTCTTGAAAGTGTATAAACAATCTTCCACATTTTTGTAAAACAGTAAAGGGGGACAGGAAAAAGGCTGGGTGGGGTGGGGGTCATTTTCACGTAGTCACATGCAGAGGACATTTTTTATCTTCCAGTAACTACAATTGGAATAATTCTTCCCAATGCAAATCATATCATTTTCAAGCTTGATTCATCAGCATACTTTGGCACAAATCAATTCTGCTTCACAAGAGGTTTTTTTTTTCTTTTAAATTTCAGGACCTACAAGTCCCTGCTATTGCTCAAACGTATCGGTATGTTGTTGAAAACTCAGACAAAGCCAGATGCAGTCTCGCCTACACAAATTAGCGACAGGCAATTGCTACCCATGGCAGGTGCATTTTACAGCTCAAGAACTTCCTCTCCGGATATTTTTTTCAACTTTTTTTTTTTCCAGTTCCCTCTATTTTTGCCAACCGTAAGTACAGAATATGGCGAAATCATACAGGCAAACAAGTCTGTTACACAGTTAGGATGTAAAAGAAAAAAGTTAGGGGAGGGGGCGAGGGGGAATACGGGGTAGAAGGGAACTAAATCCAACCCTCAACATTGCCTCAATAGTATGCAAGACTCCTACAATGAGTTCCTTTGTCCAAGTGCAACATTCTTTTGTCATCCGTGTGTGTGTGTGTGTACATATCCTGTTTATGCATAGTAAAGCATGCATTTTGTATGCGATCGTTGTCAGTTTATCATAAAACATAGAAAAACAATGACGTTGAAATTTAGAAGTCAAGATGCACGGCTGAGTAGAGAACTTGAAAGTCCAGTTGTGCTTTATGTGTTACATCCCAGTCTTCATCAGACTCTTTGCCGAGACTAGCATTGAGGAGAGAAAAAGAATAACCCTGCAGATCTGAGAACAGTGTCTTAATACAGCACAACACAACAAGGCTGTAACCCCTGCTTATATGGAGCACTCCATTTCCTACCATCTGTTACTTTTAGAGTGCCAAACTAACTTTTGACTGCATTATGAAACTTGAGTACTTTTTAGAAAATTAGTAACAACAACAACCAAAAAAGAAGAGATAAAAAAAGGAAAAAAGAAAAAGAAAGGACACGTGAAAAAGTAATGACATAATTTGAACAACACATTCTAAACAACAGGGATTTCACAGAACCTGTTCAGTGTAATCTTTACCAGATGTTGTTTTTGACTGTACATTCCCAACTTTGCGGATTTCTTATGATCATACATTTCACAGAGGATTTACGAAATCTCGCTATCTGCCAGAGGTGCACATCTTCAATACTTATACTCTTTTAAAGACCTAGCCTACATATATGAAATGTATGGGTTGTGAAAGACTCTTCTTCAAGGGTGGCAGTTAAAACTTTAGCCTAGTGAAGGATAAGCAAGGTAAAACCTAAAGAAAGGATAGGTCGTGCTAAGTGCTTGAACCTTGTTAAAGACTTGAGGTCAAAAGTCAAGGTCACAGCATTGGCATAGTAGAAGCAGCTTTTCAACACAAAAATAACTCAAAAGTGTGTACAAAATACAGCTGACTTATACAGAGATTGCTCATGTTGAAAGTATGAACCTGATTGAAATTCAGGGTCAAAGGTGAAGATAACAGTAATGTGCCATTCAAGCTTTGCTGTGGCAGGTTTATATTTGTGGCTGTCTTGGGTTGTGCCTTGTACAGATGTGGGACACTATGATTATTTCATTGGGTTGTTTCCATTATATCTTAATGTGAACCTGTCAATGGTGCATGGTAAGGACAAGAAAGAAGTGAGATCCTGTGATGCTATGTGGTGTGCAGGATGGCAGCAACATTGTGAAGAAGATGAAGGG
Source organism: Conus ventricosus (assembly GCA_018398815.1). Taxonomy (NCBI): domain Eukaryota; kingdom Metazoa; phylum Mollusca; class Gastropoda; order Neogastropoda; family Conidae; genus Conus; species Conus ventricosus. Next base: position 77,681,927 of record CM031600.1, read on the forward strand.
GGTGTATGCCTTCAAAGTGAAGGGAGGGGGGGAAAGGAGGGCCTGTGGGTGGTGACGTCAAGAATGGCAGTGGGGCCGTCAAGTTTGGAGCCAAAGGTCAGATCTTTGTCTCGAGTGGTGTTTGTTGGAGTTTTATGTGTACCTGTGGCTCTGTCTGCTTAGTTTAGCTCATTCAGTGCACTTATACACTTGCCACTGTAGTAAGAAAAAGAAGGAAGAAAAAAAAGAGAGGGTCACTACATCAGTAAAAGAAAGAGAAAAAAGAAAGACTTAGTAATGTGTCAGTCTGAGAATGGTGTGTAGTGCCAACAGATGGCTTGTTCTTATTCTGGTTTAGCTCGTACTTTGATGTGAGCAATTTAGCAAATACAGTGCTGATATTTCTAAGATGTATGGTATGGGAATAATAGCAATTCTAGTTTAATGCTTTTGCTATACCACCATATATGTCTGTCCAAGATTAATAAAGAAAGTTTTCATATGGAGACTTACAAACCCTGGCCTCCGTAAGCTGCCCCCCCCCCCCCCCCCCCCTCCCCCCTTCCATGTAAAAGTCCCTCTGGTTCATTAGAATAGTAATGCAGTTCTTGTGAATAAGGTCGTGACAAACACAAGTGTTTCATGATCTGATCTGTCGGTCCCAGTTTCATCACAGGGATGTTAAAGTCCCTCATTGAAGACCATACTTGGTTGGTAATTTGTTGTGGATTTGTATTTTCATTTGATCCAAGTTAGACATGGTTGGTGATATATACTTTTTTTTAAGTTCAAAATTTGTCTTGTTGAAGAGGTATTTCTGTTTTGTCTTGGACCTATAATCATATTGATTGTTTTTTCACATAAAGTTGATAATTATCATACAAGTGACTGGACATTCACATGTTCCAGTGTGGTCCCTGTATTTCATGTGACTGAAGTGATTGGACTTGGGTGGTGTGATCCCTGTATTTCAGACAAAGCAGACACCACCATCAGCATGAGTGACGGGGACCTGATGGACCTGATGACAGGAAAGCTCAACCCTCAGACAGTGAGTGCTCCTGTTATCACTCTGTCATATACGCCTTGGCTTAAGGCTGTGTCAGACCAATTGACATAGGCCAGAACACCAAGGCTACATCAAAATGTTGTTATGCTCTGCATAGTTATGTGGGGATTGTCTTCAGTCGTGACAAGCTCCTAGCATAACATTATCAGTCTCCCAAATCCCCCGAAGTCGGAGTGTGGCTGCCCATGTGGCGGGGTAATCAAAAACGGTCACACACGTAATGTTCTCATCCCCAGCTGATGCATTTGTGCCGTAGTGTTCAAATGCTTCGGCTGTTCGGATGATCCCTGGAGTCTTTTAGCCAGGGTACGACAACAACAACAACAACTCTGTCATATCAGCTTCTTCATACAAATACATATACAGAGACTTGCCCTACATATGTACAACTTTGCCTCAATAGCGCAGTAGATAGAGTGTTAGTCTCATGATCACAGGTGTGTACAACTCACCAGTAGTTACGAATTAGAGTTAGTCTCATGATCACTGGTGTGTACAACTCACCAGTAGTTACGAATATTCATGTAGTCACATACACATCTGTATCATGTCCACGCTTAGAAATGCATGCATGTTCCAAATGCTTAACATGTAGAAACATGGTTTAGGCAACACACATACATGCCAGAGTATCAGTAAACATATATATATATATATATATATATATTGTTAAAATAAGGTATTAAAAGAAATCTCTACAAATTTGTTTCGAGCGCGTTGCGCTGTCATCAGGATCCTGATGACAGCGCAACGCGCTCGAAATAAATTTGTAGAGATTTCTTTTAATACCTTATTTTAACAAATGTTGCTCCCCAAGGGGTTGAGCGCTTTGGAAATCGTTTTGGGTATTTTAACCACATTGATCTTTATATATATATATATATATAAATATATATATATATATATATTATAATATATTATATAATATATATATATATATATCAATGGTTATGTGTAGACAAGCATTCTTTATCCCATAAAATCTTACTTTTTGCAATGCTGATCCTAGTTGCAACATTATCTTCCTTAAAAGCAGTAGTTGTAAAAAGCGAAGGAATAGAAGTAGTTGTAAAAAAGTGAAGGAATAAAACTGAGTGAAGGAATAAAAGGAGGACTAAAAGTAAGTTGTTTGGAGAGGTAGTGTGTAAAACAGTTTCAGTAGGAAAACTCCTGTCACACCACTAGCACAGTGGGACAATACAGTAGATGGATGGTTTTGATGCCAATGGCCAGCCATACAGTGTGAGCACTGTTTCACCAAGTGATGTTGTGTGCCAGGCTTTCTTCCAGGGCAAGCTGAAGATTGCCGGCAACATGGGGCTGGCCATGAAACTGAAGGAGATCCAGCCTCCTGGACGTTCCAAGCTGTGAGGTCAGCAGTGTTCTCTGCATTACTTCCCCTCCACGGCTGGTCATTGGGGAGACGGGGAGCATTCCATGTAACCGACACATAACAGTGCCTCAGTCAGCAGTTTATGGGATGAAAACAATGACTCGAAAGGAGCGAGAAAATTGTTATGACAAGGTCAGATGAAAATGTGCATCACAGACACTGCAAGAGCAAGAACATTGTGATAAAACGCTTAGATGAATGTGTACATCACAAACACGGCAGGAGCAAGAAAATTGTTCTAAAATGGACCCATGAATATGTATATCATACTGCAGAAACGAGAAAATTGTAAAATACATGACTGTGTATATCAAAACACACTGCAGGAGTAAGAAAATTATTGTAAAATGGTTAGATGAATGGATATACCACAGACAATGCCGGAGCAAGAAAACATTGTTACAAAAGTGTACATTGTTACAAAATGAGCAGATGAATGTGTACATCATACATACTGTAGGAGCAAGAACATTGTAAAACAGATGAATGTGTATATCATCTACTCTGCAGGATAAAAAAAATCATTATAATCAGAAGCAAGAGTTGAAGAGAATGTATTCATGGACAAATACTAGAGTACTGTTTTTTGGTGTGTTATTTTTTCCGTCATCTTGGCATCCCTGAAGCATTGTCTAAATGCCCACATTAGCACCTGTAGAAACACATTTCCATGAGATAGTCGGTGTGAACGTGGATCATATTCAAATAGTCAGGAATAGTTTGACAGATTATCCGCATTAAATTGACCAGCTACTTGGGAGAGAATGGCTGCTTTCTATGCCAGATGATTTGTGTTGTCTTTCGTTTTGTTGATCCAGAGCAATTCAGTTTCATTATTGTTGATTTTTATACCGTTTGTTGGTAATCCTGTAACAGTTCAATGGCCATAAGGCTATGGGATTTTAGAATTCTTTCATATTCCATTTTTAATTATGTGATGTCTTATTTTATCAATGGATGCAGAATTACATGCTGAGAGATGTTCTTTCTTTCGGTTTTATTGTTTTAGTCATTAGATGGTCATCCATCCTCCAATCAAGCTTTTTAAAAAAAAATTGAATACTGTAATGTCTATTGCAGTATGAAGTCGAACCATGTATTTTGCTGATAATGTTTTCCTTACAATAAGATACAGTGATCTTTTTGGTTTTCATTTTCCTTGCAATGTGATGTTTTACAATTTGTTTCATAACTTTGTCGTATTTATTTAATCACAGTTCTCTCTCTTCTGATTTCCTTACCATTCATCCTGGAAGACATGAAGTGTGCATTGATATGACCAATGAAGTATTATGAACACTATGTAGAAAATGATCACAGAGATAAGATTTTAAGAAATATTACAAAATGGATAAAATGAAATTGGAATCGGTCTAATGATCTTGGCACAGAGTAACTGTCTGTGAAGAACTGTGTGCAATTTTGATGTTTAACTAATTGGTGATTGTGAGATAGATAATCAGAATGAAATTATTGGTTGGAGTGAACTTTTATCTGCCTCTGCCTCTCTCTTTATAACTGACAATTTCTGTTAATGAATGAAAGCATGAATAAAGTGAAATGTTGATTGGGTGATGCTTCTATGTGTTCTCCAGGTCTTATGTAATGTGTGCCAGTGAGCTGCTTTTTGTACAGCACATTAGTAGTGCCTATGTGCATAATGAAAACTATTTTCAGCCCCTATACTGGTACAGTTGCTATCCTCTCTGTCGTTCAGCTTCAAATCACTACTCATCAGTAAGATAACAGTAACACTAATCAAAATTGATGGGTGGTATCAGAACATTGGCCATCAAGCTTATATACATATGTGCATAATCATTATAGAAGTAATTTGCACACACACACACTTGCTCAGTAGTACATTAATATGCTCATACACATACACACTCATCTAATATGGGTGAAAAGATGTTAAACTGAAGACCAACCAACCAGCACACACAAATATGCATCACAGCAGATGCATCTGACACTGATTTCCACATCACAGAGAACAGACCAGAGTGCTGGAGAGTTGTTGACCCTTGTGGTTTCACTGTACCCTGGACTCGAATCTGTGATTTATGGCATTTCTTGTAAACTCCACAAAGCTTGACAAAGTGACGTGACAGAGAACATGTGAAAGAAATGTTTCATACACATACTTATGTCCATCAATCCTTTTACACATCTCTTTCTGCATGCAGACACCCGTACTGATATCAGCAACTTAGAAACATTTATTAATATTATACTCTTGTTTGTATATGAATATATGTAATCTATTTTTGTAAATGGAATGTAGACCAAAAAATATGCCAGAATCCATAAACTTGTCACAACAGAAATACATTTTGATGACAGCACATACCTGCTTCATTGCGATTCACACAACATCCAAATTCAACAATGTCAAGTTAAAATGTTTCAAACACTGGGCGCAACAGTTCATATGTGTGTATACTTGTATAAAAACATGGTATGGGTAATTTTTAAACATAACCACAACCATTTGGAAAAATCTCTGAAAAATCCATCTATGCAAATGTTAATCAGACTCTGCATTCTTTTTCATTACAACTTGTAACCAACCAGCCTTACCAACTGTTCTGCAGCCTCGGCTCACATTTCTGAAGAACACCGCATAACACAATACTTTAACCTCAACATTGGCAGAAAATAGAAATGCATATCAAATGCATGCCTTGTAATTAAGCGTGGTTTCCCTCCCCCATCATAATTTCTGCTTCAGGATAGCAGCTAATGATACCATTCATATTAATGTTCATGTCGCAAAGATCGTTTGTCATTGTTCACAACAAAGTGTGCAGCTTCCACAGTATCTGCGGGTTATGAGTGCAACAAAAACTGCAGCGATCGGAAGGCAAAAGCACCAATGATCAAAATTAAACATCTGATCACCAAAACGGTAGAAAAACAGTCAAGGAATAAGACACGTCTCTGCCCTCTGTCCCTAATCAACCAACTGGTTAACAGCAGCGGATGATCCGATTAGTGGACCACAATATTCAAATGGACATCAAGTCAAAATGCATAACAACTGCAGATACCACCACTACACCCTCCCCCCACCTCATCTCTTTTCTTTAAGTTTAACTTTGATGGATTATATTTTTTTTTTAAAACAACTTGCAATATGAAGAAATCTAGACAACCAATGAATGAATGCCTGAACCCGAGTACTGATGTGAAGTATAGAGGTCGCTGCAAGATATTGAACACACTTATCAAATAACCAGTGAAGTCCCCAAGGGTGACTGGATACCGTTATGATCTGCCCGCTGTTGTCTGGAAAAAAACTGGAATGACGCAGTTCTGTCCAGATCAGCCAACCTGCTTGGCACAGTGCCAGGGGGATGTAGGAGAGGCAGAAGAAGGGGTGAGAGAACATCAGGGTGTGGATGGATGTGTCCTTCACCAGCTCTCAAAGGGTTGCAAAGCACAACAGATGGAGAGAGATTGTCAACGAAACGTCGGTGTGACTCAACAATCCGCATCAAGTACTGAAATAAGACAAATTTTATTTGTTCTAATAAAGAAAAGAAAATATAAGCCCAGAGAGTACCTCCCACCCAATCCAATATCAATGTAAGAATCAAGTTCCACACTGGACTGATTCAGCGACTGTCGCTAGACCAGGCAGCACACTGCATTGTGATGTTGGCTGGAGGAATACTTCAATGAGAACCAACTGTGAATAATGGCCAACAGCACCAGGGAAGGTGGGAGACTGGGGGGAAAGGGAGGGAGGCGGACTCTGTGAAAATCATGGCCATGTTACCCACAATAATTCATTTTCTATGTTCATCAAGCATTGTACTGTTCATTTGTATACATCCCAAGCATCAAACCTATGATCCTTTCAGTTTCGTTTTGTCATCTTGCATTTTCTGAACACAATTTCTGTCTCTAAAGGCAGCACATGTATACAAACTCACACTGGCATTCACAAACACAAACAAATGTGCACAAAAACTTTCCTTGAATACTTGAGAAGACTACGCCTTGGCTTAAGGCTGTGTCAGACCAATTGACATAGGCCAGAACACCAAGGCTACATCAAAATGTTGTTATGCTCTGCATAGTTATGTGGGATTGTCTTAAGTCGTGACAAGCTCCTAGCATAACATTATCAGTCTGACTCTCCCAAATCCCCCGAAGTCGGAGTGTGGCTGCCCATGTGGCGGGGTAATCAAAAACGGTCACACACGTAATGTTCTCATCCCCAGCTGATGCATTTGTGCCATAGTGTTCAAATACTTCGGCTGTTCGGATGATCCCTGGAGTCTTTTAGCCAGGTACGACAACAACAACAACTTGAGAAGACTGAGATGTATGGAAATGTGCACTAGGTTTGTTTAAAACAAAACTCTCTTTTCTGACATGTCAACACAACCATCACATGTTCATCAAATGCATCTGAATACATGGCTCCAGTTTACAATGAAAACAAAAAACCAGGTACCTTCACAACAGACCAAATGGTTCATCTGCTGTTAAAACATCCTTTGGTCAGCTGTGAAGTAGCAAGTTCCCCAAGGCAATGTGTAAGTTATTCCATGTTCTGCTTGATGGTCAACTCATCAATGACAGCCTGTCGCTGATTGTCCTCCATGCGCACAATGAAAGGGTTGGCCTCTTGGGCCAGTTCTGCAGGAATGTCGACTGTCAGTGTCAAATGCATGTCTTCTTCAGGGATCACACTCTCCAACGTGTGGCAGTCATGCACTGTCGATACCTGAAAAATCACCTGACTGCCGGTGTCAGTGATGCGGAAACGGAAACAGTTGACGGCACTGGGTGTGATTCTTGCTGCTTTCCTGAAATTGGGGATGTTCTCTGGCATGTCGCTGCCCTTGACCTCCACGTCCCCATCCACACCCAAGAAACACTTGATGCCCACGATGTGCTCAAAATTGGCATAGGATGTTGGGCGGATGTAAATGTTGAGACCAGTGGAAAACGCTTCTGCCTTGTCATTCTTTCTGTTCAGAAACTTTACTCTTCCTTGGATGTAGACATCAGTGGAGGGTTTGTAATGGGCCTTGCTGACGATGTACACGATGGGTGTGGTCAGAATGAAGCTCTCCGTGCTGGGCAGGAGAGAGTCTTTCTGGATGTAGAAGCCCATCTTCAGCCAGGCCTTATGATGGAACATCACCTCGTCCCTCCGGGTAACGTAATGGCTCACTTTCTCACGAGAAAAGTGACGGTACTTGCTCAGCATCTGTTCAAAACGCTTGTGGTTGAGGTCAAAGAAAACCCCTTCTGGTGGGAAACGGTAGGCAATGTACATCAGATCTTCACTGAGGACAACGTCATGCTCCACATGGACAATGTTGAGAGCTGAATGTTTGATGTTATCACACAACCACTTCAGCTGGGGGACCGAGTTCCGCATCAAGGACAGCCTGGCTTCAAACACTATCGGCTGGTCCTCAATCCTCCATTTCTTCACCAGCTCGTACATGTCCATGACCATGTCCCAAGAATAGCCACTCTGGCTGAGGTCAGTGTGAGTGCCTGTCGTCCAGCCCAGCGACACGGTGCACGTGGGGAACTCGCGCTTCAAGGTCTGGAAGAAACGACTTGGATCAACCTTGACCTTGCCCCCGTGAGGCCCTTGAAGGACGTCTGCGTGGATCCAAACAGGGACACGCACCGGGTACTGCAAAACATGGATCACTGTGACACTTTTCATACAAATCATATGAAATCAGGTGGTTTAATAATCAGACATACCTTCGGATGACTGATCTATAAACAACACAGACTGAAATCAGAAAGTGGTTGTTCATTTCTTCAACACGAAAACAAACTGTTTAATGAGTCGCACACCGACTTCGATCCAAGTCATTGAGATGTGTGGTCAATACCTGAACAGATCAGCAGCCAATATAACATCAGCTTTTTCCCCCATAGATCACTCCAAAATAATCAGTGCAGTGCAAAAGCCTGTCCGGCATGAAAGGTCACTGGAGCTTTAATCCTTGTGAGGCCAAGAGGAGAACCTGGCATCACAGCCCACGACTTCCATGCTCAGTCTGACCCCACTATCTACAGTCTTGCACTGTTGCTTCACCAACCTTCAGGGAGTCCAAAGCAAGGTCTGCAGCAATGTTCAGGTTATCCAATGCCAAAAAATTGACTACTAACAGCCGTCCAGTCTCCTTATATGGAAGATGATGTGAGTGATGAATACAGTTCAACATCATCAGCATGTCCCACAGCTGGGGGTGTCTGACATAACAGCAACGGCTTCTACATCTCAGGTGCTCAGAACACAAGACTGCCAATCTGTCTTCCTCAACTTTTGAGTGTGGGGATGAGGAGATTGGCATGTACGTATGCTAAAAATTGTATGTTGTGTACAAGTCTGTCTGGGCGTAGAAGACTGGCACAAGTGTGGCAACAGCTGTATGCATGTTGTTTGTCAGAATGTGTGAGAGTGCTTGTGTTTTCATGTACCAGACTATGTGTCTGAAAGTTTGATGCACATGCGTGCTAACATTCCCATCCACATTATTTTTATTTTGCGCACACTTTGTACATTTTGAACTTTAGTGCTTTAAGTAATAAAGTACTTCAACCTTTCCCCCCAATTCAGTGCTACAGGAATTCTCACAACTATTTTCCCCCCTCACCTGTATAGTGAACTCCTTGAGGCGCTGCAGTGCGATCTCCAAAGCATCGATGGAGGGGAAGTCTAGTTTGAAGCCCTTCTTTTGATACTTGAGGCCATCCAGCCAGTCCTCCAGAGGGAAGTCTGCGTCCACGTCATGAAGCTGACCCATCACAGGGACCAGTTTCTGCCGTGGAGTTCCCTGCCCTTGGAGTATGACATCACCTTCAATCATGTGGACCTTGGCTGTAACAAAAACGACAACACCTTGCTCTGAAACTGATCTGAAACACTGCAAAATCACAGCCTGTCAGTTTTCAGCTGCCCATCCTTCATGCCAACATGCAAAGAGGGTGTCCAGCTCAACCAGTCTACTAAACAAGCTGTCTTGGAACTCATGTGTAAAATCGTCATCCCCTTTGTCCTCGGAGCAGTCAGTGTTTGAACTTTATACCTCCTGAGTGTGGTCATTGAACACATACTCATTCAGATTTGCACCTGTCCACCCCTACATCACCCTGCCTATGATGTGGCAACATGGCCTATACTTCACAACCTTCACTAAGGATCAGAGAGAAAGATCTGCACTGAAAACCCTTTTTTTTGTTTGACAAAATGCCGTTTTGTCTGGTTTCATGTTCATAATGAAGACATGACTGTGCTAAAACATTCACTGTTACTAAGTTTAAATGTGATTCCTAGCAAGTGTTACAATTCTGTTTCATGACTGAAGCTGAGAACATGTCTGACAAGCATTTCTGCAACATTTGTTTTATCATGACTATCTTTCCATTCTGGAAATGCTGCTGTAAACATATACATCCATCTTCTTTTATTTACAGCACATTATCAGTAAAGTTAATGACAACCACAAATCAATCACATCCACTCACTGAACCCACTTCTATAAACACATGTGTGTCTGCATGCACACACGTACAATGTACATGCAAACACCAACCAACGTCGGCTGATTCAGTTACATTATCCATCAAAGATTGTGATTGTTAAGCAAAAGAAACAGAAAAATCACAACTTTATGTACAATAAGTAATGTCATGTCTTACACAAAATAGCTTTCTGAAGAGCCTCACGGCTATTGGTGGATCTGGCCCATGTGATCTGGCTGGCATCTTTCTTCACATTGAAATACACCAGTGTGTTGACATCAGAATCAATGCGCAGAAATGGCATGCGAGGAATCAATGCTGCAGACATGAAAAAATGTTTTCTGTTAAATATACACTAAAATGACTATAAGTTAACTCGCATAATATCTTAGTGCAGGGGAAAACAGGGGATAGAAGAGCTGCCATTTTTATCATTTATTCACAGGAATGCCATATAACCTATCTGACCATGCAGAAAAACAGATAAAAACTAACTCTTTTAACATTTCCCTGGCTTGAAAATCGCATCTCTACATTTTACAAGTACCTAGACGGACCACAATCTTGATCCAGATTTGTTCTTGACTCCTTGATCTTTACAGTCAATTCAAGGCCACTTGCCAACATACTGAATGCAGAGCTTAAATCATGACAGAAAAGATGGTCCTTATGACGAAGTAAATCTGATTTCAATAATTCGAATGGAGATAATTTTTTATTGCACAAAAGCCAGTCAGTTCTTAGTTGATAAGAGCTGAGAAGACAGGGCCCTAGGGTGGTGAAATGTTACAGTGTTTGTCTGCAGACCTGATGGCCGAGTTCAAACCATACATGGGGTGGGATTTATTTTTGCTTGAATACCCTCTCTGTCCACCCAGCAGTAAATGGGTACCTCATTCAGTTCAGAGAAAGATGAAAGCAGTGGATAGTAAGGGAAGGGACGCTGCCTTCCATCATACCATGTCCTAGCTAGGGGAACCTCTGAGAGAGCACAGCCCTATGGCTGATAGACTATGGAGCTTCGATCTCAACCTTTTTTAAAGATAAGTTTGAAAACAGCTGAACAGTTATTACGCATACACAACTCAAAGGTGATCGGCTGCATTTCCAACAAAAGCCCGAAAAGTGGCGTCCAAACAGCTGTATAAAGGTGGATGAACTGTTATTCCCAGGCTTCCACTGAACAGCCCCAAATTTTGCTAGGCCTGAAAGGTGAATTTCAGATTTGATATGAGAGATTTCCAGCCTCTGTCTGAAAAACGGCACCTCAATATTTATAAATACTTGTGAATCACAATGCCTATTTTCTTGTATAAAAAAAAGAATGAGGGGAAGGTGCCTGGTAAGAAATTGATTTAAGGCCAATCGCCCAATGTATGATTATTAAAATGTCTTTGCTGGATTTCTTATCACGCTAGCGATTATCAAGAAATGCATAAGACAGAAAGTAAGGCTAAGGAAGTTCAAACTGCAGTGTGATAGCTTTCAAATCTCAGACTTCTAATGCCGCCTCACCCTTTTTCCTTTAAAAATCCCATCACCCAACCCATTTATTCCCTTAGTCTCTCTCTGTTGCTGAGGAAGTCTCTCTCTGTTGCTGAGGAGGATGCTATTCAATAATTCATATTATATTTTGCTGGCCCAGACAAGCCTTGAGCATGGGGAAAAAGCCTGAAATTTTTCAGATTCTAGGTGCTGGCGCTGAACCCCCAGGTGGGCTCCAGTGGTGATGGCCTTAAGGGCTAAGGGGGCTACCTCCACCCCCACACATTCCTGAAATTGAAGCTTTTTTTTCAGACTTATAAACTACCGCTAGGTAGACAGTATACTTAGGTCATCCATACACCCGTAACTCCCCAATTTTCTCAGCAGATACACAAATCTCAAGAGTGGCCATGGAGTCCATAAAAAAAACTGAATTTAGGCTAAAGCCTGAAAAGTCTCATGTCTGTATCCTATTCGTGACTTGAAAATAAGATACATTCAGCCTAAATGTTACAATGATACATGTCATTTTGGATTTAATTTACTTATGGCATGTAGATAGTTGAGTGTATTCTCTGATGTAACACTGTTCACTTACAATGTTTAAAAACGCCTGCATACTGCTTCAACTTTTAAAAAAATGTTATTATCAATTGGCCAAATACTAGTGATAACATTTTTGTTTTGATTTCTATTTTGTTTAAGACAAACATTTTATGATCTGTGTCTTAAATTCCAGATCATATTTGTGTGTGATTGTGTATGTATGTGAGATTATACAACGGCTACCCCTCTTCTTATAGGAACCTAGGCCTATATCTGAACAGTACATAATATATGAATTCGTATTCCCGTCTTGCCCAGTGCATCCTGTAGCCATTTTCTTCCAGACTCAGCTTTCCACCCCAGAAACCCACAAATACAAATGTTAAAACCGTCAACAAGAAATAAATGATGAACTGGAAAGACTTGATATTAACTTCAGAACTTAATGAAGTTGTGGATTAGATTGTATCTTTACCTCCACCAAATTTGTACACCAGATACACCAAAGTGAACACGACAAGGACGTGCAAGATGAAGTATTTTTTGCATCCTCTGTAGACGACGCTCAGATGCAGACGCGAGCCATATTCACGATAACCAGCCATTTTCGTTCAGTTAAACAAAATCTTTGTTTTGAATTCACATTTCCTGGTCATGCATTCTGCTTGTTTTGGACAATAGGGGGGAGCATTGTAATGGACTGTTGAAAGTAAAGGGAGAGCACTCGGAGCAAAAATATCTTTTCGCCAAAATGTTTCCAACGAATGGGAATTCATGGTGTGTTAACTAAAACATCTCTAAATTGTCATTACTGTAAAATAATGCAAAATAATGATAATGTCTTCTGCTGTTTTTATGACATGGTATTACCATTTTCAAATACATGCCAACAGTTTTGATAACAACTCAGAAAATGAAAAGTTCACTTGACTCACCTGAAATCTCTCCCCCTCCCAGCTCATTTCACCACCTTCCCTCCACTTCCCACTCTTTGGTTTCCACGCTTTACACCTTCACCCATTCCTCCTATCCTCTCCCTTTCCTCTATGCCTTCCTACCATTTCCCCTCCATCCCCTATCCCTCAGTGAACTTTTTCCAGTGAACTCTTTTCAGTTCCACAACCACAGAATTCAATGCTGTTTTGCTTGTTAGTAGGCCAGTGTGTGTGTGTGGGTTTTTTTTTTTCAGTTGGCCAGTGTTGCTGAAATATTGCAACTAATTCATGAGTGTTGTGTGGCAGGCTTCAACGTTTTATCTTCTTCACCTGAAATATTGATGAGTATTTCATGCTAATCAAGATAAAAAGCAGAGTAGTAGATGTAGCAAAACTTTCAAATGTAGCATATGTTGGATGAGAAGAGCAGAAGATGTAGATACAGTTGCATACATGTGCATGCGTCTGTGTGCCTATGCACAATATTTTTGTATGCGCATGCCTATATGTATACCTTTCTTTGTGCATTCTGAGGTCAGTTACTTATCTGTTGTTTTTTCTATGAAACAGTCAGTCTTCATGTTCCACTGGTAGCCGACTTATTTTAAAGCAGACTCAGTTGTGTCATCATTTAGCAATGTTCTGACCGTGAAAATGAAAGGTGTCTTCAGAGAGGAGGGATCAGTAAAACAAGTGCAGTAATTTGACCAATTCAAAGCTTTTGCCAAGTAAAACAGAATGATGATTGGATGATCTTCACATACAGTAATTTAATACATTATCCTGTATATCGAAAACTAGTTATCAACAGAATTATGGGGTTAGGTCTTTGTAAGAGTTCAGTCCCCTCTTAAGAGCTCAAGACCTGGTTTTGAGGAGACAATGTTTGTCTGGTGTGTTACGAGTGTGAGTAATTACATCTTAAATCCCATGGCTTAGATGTGGTGTAGTGTGTATGAACTAGTTAATATGCAGTAAGACAATGAGGGTCAAGGCAGCTTTAGCAGAAGCAGTCACACTCTAAGGGCTGTGCCATGGGAGAAGCAGTCTTTCACCTACTGGGCGATTTAATTGAAAAGCAAGGCAGCACACGTGCCAATGTCATAAAAGATCAGCAAGGCTGGAGCAAAAATCCTATGGCTCAAGAACATCTGGAGATCAAGATCTCCCAGAACAAATACACAAATCAAGCAATTCAACTCTGCTGTGAAATTGATGTTGTTTGTGATGTTGGAGCCAAGACACAGAGAATAACCAGAATCACATATTAAGCACTTGCCTAGGTGAAATCTTCTGAATCCGATGGCCATTAAGAACACAGAACTTTAAAACCAGATACTGCAAAGGCTGATAGAAGATGAAACTGGAAAAAAAAGAAGACAGAAGTGGATTGACTATACACTATGAAAACCAGCATCAAGTATTACCAGACATGGTCTCACCTGAACCCCCAGGAAAAGAGAAGCCAGCTTAGGAACACCTGGTGACAGAATCTCCAGGCTGAGATCAGAAGAATGGGCAACACTTGGAACCAGCTCAAAATGAAGGCCCAGGACTAAGGACTCTGGTGAACTCTAGTGGCTGCCCTGTACCCCAGAAGTGACGACAGCCTAAGAGTAACAAAACAGTGACACCTACTTGATCAAACTGAAAGCGATGCGGGTGTGGCTTAGCCCATAGTGTAAAAACAGGTCACAGGTAGTGTCCAAACCATCATCTGGCTATCCAGCAGTCCGTGATGGCCACATCAGTGATTCCAACAGGGCACTATCAATCGACGGATTGTTGTTTCAATGCTTTGCAGCAGCTGAAGGGTGAGAGATGGGCACAGATGTTTTGGTAATTCTTCAGGGCAACACTAGTAAGAAATACTGTTTAGCGTCTGAACCTCCTGTATGTATGCATGTGGAGAATTGGATATGTATGTTCAGAGATCAAGCTGTCGGTATCAACATTCCAAAGGATATGGAAATGGAAATATCCAGTATGCATCAGGATAATTAGGTGTGGAGATCTACCAAACACGTGAACACATATTAACAGTTTGGTTTACAGTTAATACATTCAGCAGGTTGGTATATGACTATTCTGTTCTGTTACATCCTCCTCCCTAGTCAGATTGATTTAAGCCGATTTTTCATGGGAAGTTCCACTGTATGAGGTAGCAGTTTGTCCTTTCATTCTTGTTTGTTTGTTTCCACTTTAGGTGCATGTACCACATTTCTAATTTTTCCCCCAGTAACATTATTTTTAACAAAACATGTACCTCAAGAATTTTCGTCTAGATGTGACAGCACTCTCACTCGCCCAATCTCTCCACACACACACACCACACAAAAACACTCGCACACACACAGACTCACATACTTTGAATGCATACACTGCTGAATGAACAGAGACCAACCATCATAATTTTGATTTATTTGGATGGGGTCAGTTTGCCCAACTCAATAGCAAAGACAAATGGAAACAATTCCCCATAGATCAAACAAGCACAGAGATAAACTGTTCCCCCACCACATCATTCACATTCACACCAAAAAAATACACGCGTACACACATACTCCCCATCCTCATTAGAGAAATCAAAGACATAACAAACAAATAAACAAAAGGAATGGAACCATGGCTTGACATAAACATTTTCAAGAGTGTACAGTTTGGTTTAAAATTGCACAAACCACCTGAACCGAAACCTCAGAATATTAATCACATAATTCTCAAAACACACTAAGCACCATCATGATATTCATAACTCTTCTAAAACCTTTTACATTCAAGTCTGACTTACATTTATGTAAGTTTTGAAAAATATAGTCTGTGGTGATATAATGTCTCATCAAATATAAAGGTTTCCCTCTTTAAAATACATTCTACACAGACCCCAGTAAAAAGAAAAAAAGCCCCATCTGCGCCCCCCCCCCCCCCCCCCCCCCCCTCCAACCACCCTCCCCGCCTCTCTCTCTCTCTTTTAAACATACACAAGGCCAAAACAAGAAGCAAACACATTGACATAGCAGACAAAATCATGCATATGGTCATATGATGAACTAAGACCATTGCTCATGCTCCATGTAAGTTAAAGGGTTCAACTTCATATTCCCTGGCAAACTGTTAGAAAACAGGGATAAACAACTCATAAAAATCTGCTTCGATGAAGAATTATGCTACAACAGTCATCATGAAATATTTGCTTCACTATGCACAAGCATTGATATACCAAAAAAAAAAAAAATTACGCTAAAATGTTTCTTTTCATAAAGGAAGTTGTCCTGAAACATACAAACACACCGCTAATCTGAACATTTATATTCAAAGTACATGTAAACACTTTCATACTCTCACACAAACCTAATATTTTACATGATAAAACAAAATGTTAAAACCACAGTATTTTATAAAGACAAGATTTCATAATCACGAGATGAGAAGCGCCCATCCGTTCTTCTGGGCTGATTTTCTTTTTCAGATGTCTCCGCTATGTTGTGACTGTGGAGTGCCAGCTGAGTGGAGAATCAGGACAGGCAGGGGGGGGGGGAGATGAAGTGGCTGACAGAAGAATAGGTAGGGAGGCAGCGGGGGGGAAGGTATTGGCCATGTGGGAAATTAGGCTGGTTGGGGGATGGTGAGGCAGTCAGAGATGAAAGAATGGACTGAGGTGTGTGTGTGTGTGGCAGGGAGGCGAGGCGTGTGTGTGTGTGTGGAAGAAATGGGCATAACATACAAAGCTATCAGAAGGCTGTTCAGCACTGGGAAGAGAGGTGGGAGGGGGAAACAAGGTGATGTTTCTTGCTTGTCATCAAAGCCATCATCATAGCTTTTTCTCTCTCCAGACAGTGACCATAAGGCCTTTTTCATTTTTCTGTTTTATAGAGGGGCAGGAGGGATGAGGTTGGGGTGAGAGGGACTATGGGAAACATGAAGGGGGGGGGGGGGGGGGAGAGGGACAGATGAGAGGCCAAGTTGAGAGAGAGAGAGAGAGAGAGGTGTCGAGAACCCCGCTGATCTCCCCTTATCACTTATCCGCCACTGTACAAAACGACTCTCACCACGGTGCTATGATGTGTGTGTGTGTGTGTGTGTGTGTGTGCGTGAATGCATGCACTTGCGTGTGCATATGTTTGTGTGCATGCACACGGGGGTGATGTGTGTGAGTGCGTGGTTGTGTATATACCTGTTCATATCTGTGTGTTTGCATATATACATGTATATAATGTAATGTGCATGTACATTTACATGCTTGTGCATGTACATTTACATGCTTGTGCTTGACAATGTGCATGTGCAAATATGGGTGGGTGTGTAAGCATGCAAGCATTTGTTGTCATGAACACTCATTACCTTCATAAAACTAATAACATTAATAATGGCAATATCCATAGTATGCCTCCAAAAAGAAGTTATGTGCTGACAGAAAGAAGTCATGTGAATCTTTCTGTGAGTTTCTTTCTGCCCAAGATCTCTTGCAGGACTTAAAGCGGAAATATCCACCAGAATAAAAGTGCTGTGTCCCATCGTCACAGTCTAACTTACACAACATACGCACAAAGATGCACTCATCTTTAAACTACTGCCATGAAGAGTGGAGAACACACTGCAAAAAGGGCGCAGGATGAAAGACCAATAGTAGCACTGGTATGCCATTCAAGCACAATTGAGTAACAGATGGTTAGCAAGCGCACAATATAAGACAACTTGAATGAAAGTCTAATTCTACAGTCTTGGCAAAAACATCTCTCAACGCAGATCCCTACACCTTGAGCTCTAGTTCCCAAACTTGCAATGGCACACGACAGGATAGACTTTTGGCCACAAACAGATGGGTCGTAAGCATCAAAATGGAGAATCAATGCCAGCAGAATGCTACATTAAAGCATGCTATGCTGATGCGTGCAGTATGCAGCTTGCAGGTGACAATTTCTATACATACTGGTCATACCCATTCCATATTTAGAGAGTCTTACCTTGAAAGCTAACATCAAAAACTATCTTGCTTCTGTCATGGTACACAAGGAGGACATGACTGGACAGGTTTTCTGAGCCTCGGTTCGATTCTATCAGCTGACGTATCTTTTTCTGTATTCAAATCCCCCATCCTCTCCTGCTCTGCCGTTCAATTATAAGAGTAGCATCCCTTTTATAACTGAGTGTTCTTCATGGTGTCAGGCATCAATGATGTAGCAACCTCAAACTATGTTACCTGAATAAAAGCATTTCTAAATACTGTCATTTACAACAACAACAAAAAAGACAATGTATAGCATCACAAATGTCAGCTTTGCAATGGTGCCTGCAACTTCACACACAGACCAGCATTTCACAGTTTGGCTTTGAATATGATGCTGTGCATTAGAATCATGATTGTGAGATCTGTCTGCTAGACTTTTTTGAGCCAATGTGTGTGTGTGTGTGTGTGTGTGTGTGTGTGTGTGTGTGTGTATGCATGTGTGTGTGTGTGTGTGTGTGTGTGTGTGTGTGTGTGTGTGTGCACGCATATGTGTGTGAGTGAAAGCTTTCACATGAATACACATGCATCTGTGGATGTATATATGTGTGTGAACATGCTTGTGTGAACAGGAGCATACTTGCATGCATAATTAAATGCATGTCTGTCTGCCTGTTCGTCCGCCTGACTATCAACTACTCACACTATGACAACCGATGATGAATGCTTTGCGAGACATACACATAGAAAACCGTTGCTGAAAAAGATGTTATACTGAGATCAGATTTTGACGAGATGAGACAGGATAACATGTCATCAAATATTCAAAATTGATCTCCACATGAAACTGGCAGATGAACTGGTCAAAGGAGAAGTCCAGTAAATGAGTGGAGTAATATGTCTATGCATTACAAAATAAGACATCAAGGACAACCACAGCATTAAAAATATTGTGGGTGCGGGTGTACGAAAAATGTGTAGCACTGGGGTAGTAAACACTGAGAGCAAAAAGTATTAAAGAATAACAACAATACATTAAAAAAATTGTAATAATGCAATGTCTCATGCACCATTTCATGCATCCGTCCGTTTCCATCATATTTCACACAAAAAACATGCATACAAAATTGATATACATTACTTTGTGCCCCCAAACCCAAACAACAAGTCACTCACTATCAACCGTTCTTCATGTGATCTATCCACCGACAGACACACCAGCCCCTTTCACAGACACGACGTTCATTCCTCTCACTTCAAAGTATGGCTGCCAAAAATGACAAGGTGATCAAACGTACAGACTTCCTACTTACACTGGCTGCATGGGGAAAACATGGGGTGGTGATTTTCTTCCCGATAAAATAAGTTCCAGTTTCAGTTTCATCAAAAAGGCGTCACTGCGTGCGGACTAGTCCATATACACTACACCACATCCGCTAAGTTTTGAGACCACACTGTCAGACCTCGAGTGCCTACCTAACATTGGTTGGTTGGTTGTTGTTTTATTTTTTTTGCATGTGTGTGTAGTGAATGTACACATGTGTGTGTGTATGGATGTGGGGCACGAGCCCATGTGTATGCACATGCGCATGTGCATGTGTGTGTGTGCATGCGTGTGTGTGCATTTGTGTGTGTATGTGTGTGCGCGTGTGTGTGTGTGTGATAAAATAAGAATACTACAAAATCATACACTGTAAACCTCCATCTGATACCACTGATGGACTAGCACAATTACATGTGGTTCTACTGAAGGCTGTCCTAGAAACGATGATCAACTGTAGACAGTGTATCAGAGGGTTCTGTTCACAAGACACAATTCACTGGTGCCTAGACACTGTCAGTTAATAGGAAGGAACTCTGGAGAGAGCTTGACACACAGGTCTTCAGAGAAGAAATCCCAAAAACCACACAAACGTGTACTCACTGACACTCCTTACACTCTAAGGGCCGGGCCACCATTCAACGTCGTGACTCTACAGATGCCCTCTAACTGCTAATTTTTTTTTTTCTCTGGCAGGATTTTGAACCCAAACTTTGGTGAGTGGTGTTCCGAGGCCTGCCTTTTTAGATGGACGTCTTTGTCCCATTGCTCCAGACACCTGTTCTAACTGGGAAATCAAAGCCTCTATGAAGTTCACCGTTTTCCTCCCCACCACGACCCCGTATCTTTTCCACACCTGCTCCCCCACCCCTCCAGCGCCTTCCTCTTCCTCCCAAACCCCAAGCAGTCCCCTCAGACCCAAGGCCCCGCCCCCTACCAACTGATTTCACCCCCCCCCCCCCCCCCCCCCCCCCCCCCCCCCCCCCTGTTTCATATCCTTCATCCCCCAACCCATTCTCCACCCCCACCCCCCATCCTACTCCTCTAATTAATGTTTGACAGAAATCTTTGCTGAGGTCACTGTCATAATGCTGGTGGAATTGATCGCCTGCACTTGTTTTACCCCACTTCCTTTTTGTTCAGCAGACTATGAAATGCACTCGGTGACCAGCCAATAAGTTCGGTCCTGTCAAGGCATATACACTCTCTTTCCCTCCACCCACGCCAGAGTGCAGCTGGTGAGCACACACAAAACAGACAACAATTTATCAATTTGTGGCCCCCAACGTTAGAAACAAAACTGCTTGTTATCAGGCCTTAGTGTAATAGGATCCATCATTGTATCCTTCCATCCCCCTCCCCCCTCCTCACCCCTACAACTCTAGCCCCATGATTACTTTCATGTTTGATTTCATCAACTCTTTTACCTAACACCCTGACCCTCACCTCCTTTTCAGACTCCTCCTCCCCCTGTGTCCCCATCCTCTCCCTTCCCCACCCCCCTTCCCTGTTTTCCACTTGTCTGGACCCACTTTTTCACACCCATGACTGCTAACAACATTCAATGCAAAGAGAAAAGCAGTAAACGCAGCACTTCAGCTAAACAACGAATAATAAGAAAAAAAAGATAAATATTAAAAAAAAGGGGATAAAATCAGAAAAGCCAATTTCAGGAAAGCATTTCAAGAAAACAAGAAACTGTTGCACACACACGCAAGCACATATAAACATACATATACACATGCTCCCGTTGAGCAAACGCCTGCCATCAGGTGGCGACAGATCATCAAAACAAACGGATGTGAAGAACGGAGACTTCTGAAGAAATACTCCGACTAACTAAACTGAGCAATCAACCGCAGGTTTTCCACCAGCACAATAATCGTGGACATGCCAGCTGAGGTTTCTTCATTGGCCTTATTGGTGTTCATCATTTTTCACTTTCAGTCAGGCTGTATGTGTTGGGTCACATTTTCTACAATAGCACATGGATTAATTTATCAAGCCACTGGAGGAGCAGTTGTGTATCTTTTTTGAATGATTAATGCCTTTACATTCGTAACAGTATGTTGTGGTTTGAAAATAACACCTAACACATACTGCAGCAAAGTATTAAACACGATCTCAGGGACTTCACAGACACAAAAATACTATGAAGTTTTGACAATAACCCAGTCCCTTCATGAAAGAAATGTCAACACACAATCACACAACGTCCAATCTAAATCACCGACTATCAAACAACAGAAAATTCAAAGAACAGAGAAAAGGCATGACAAGAAGACAGCACATGACTGACCAGCCACCCAGGCTGAGTGGTTAGCGTCAAGGATTCCCGGCTGGGAGTTCTCTGGGATCAAATCCCATCAGAGCCATTGTTGAGATTTTTCAGCCCATGACCAGCTCCTACACAGAGCTGAGTGTGCTGAGGGCTGAAATGGGAAGACTGGAACCACTATGTCAAGTTTCATCCACTTAATGGATGCATTTCTGAGACTGCTGCTCAGATTTTCTGACCAATATTGCAGATGCCTGTATGCTTCTGTCCTGGCTGACACCAAGATGATTCATGAAAGTAAATTACAGCCCTGTCATATAGTTTCCACCAAAATTGGAACGCCATAACATCATTTTCATCATCCTAATCAATCAGCATTAAAGAAGACTCGGATTCTGTTGCCCTTTACGCTTTGCTCTCATGGTGACCTCAGTTTCGACTTCCACTCAACCTCTATGCCCTCAATGAGTTTGTGCTGAGGTTGCTTGTATCGACGCACTGATGGGGACTGTCACTGGAAAGATTTTACGGCACCCCTCTGGAGTGGGCCGTTCAATCACACTACCTCCGCAACTAATTACTGCGGTCAGTTAGGGGCTCAGCAGGCGGTGTCCTGTGTACGTTGGGTCAGAACAGGCACCACTGAACACCAAGTGACTCGGCAGCGGCGCAGTGTCTCCTCTGGCGAGTTGCCTTGTGACAACTTGACCCCGACACTCTCTGTGGACTGCCAGTGCTGGGCTACAGCGGGACAAGCCAGGGTGCGACTGTGGACAGGGACCCACAATGAGCGGCCTCAGGGCAATGCCACTGGACTGGCACAGATGAGGCGGCAGCAGAAAGAAAAGGGAAGTAACTGCTTCATGAGGAAGCATACTTTCACCACGCTGTCAAAACTAACTGCAGCATTTAAAACAAATGTACATGAAAGGGAAACATACAAATACATCATTTGTGCATGCACACATACACACACAAACATACCACATCGCCAAAACACACACATACACACACCCACATCACTAAACCCACACACACACACACACACAAACACACAACCACACACACTAAAGTGCAATGCACCTCATTAAGCCATTGTACATCTTGCAGCACACTTCACCTATGTGCACATTTACAAACAAATTGTATGAATTGGTCCATTTCAGAAACAAACGATACATTACCAGTAAACTGAACCACAGTAACAATTATCAAATAATGGAGAAAAAAAATCTTTACTATAAACAAAAAAAAGGACAGAGCAACAGAAGTCAAGATATTCTTGTCCATAACACATCAATAAATTAATGAAAGAATGTAAACTTTACAAGCAAAACCCCACAAAAACATTCGACAACCAGAAGGCCACTTCGGACAGCCTACATATTTGCCGAGGTCGAACTGGCTTTGGGCTCCATTTCATTCTGTGCATGACTGAATAATGTTCTCCTCACTCCCACTGTTCATGTCATTTTGCACACTGAATCTGGTAAGTCATTATCAATATGATTAAAAGTACCTCTATAGTGCTATTCTTTGGCTCGAAACCAAGCTCTCAGCGCTTTACAATCTACACTATCCGGGTACAACCAACAGAAAAACTCTGCTGGCACATAATTCAGTCATTTCCCTCATCATTCAGTCTGTCAGTCAATCGGTTTTCGTTCATGTTTTCACTCTCTTGGTGCATGCTCTGTGTGTATACATGTTACCAACACCAACAGCCAAACTGACTTGAAAGTTGGTGACGGGATTTTATGTATGGGCAAGATGTTATGTGTGTGTTCAAACATGGAACCTCGGTTTCCGGTATTATTCGAAGGAAATTTAATGCAGATCTGTACTGCATTTAACAATTTTGCCCATTGAATACCAATCCAAAGTCATAAAGCTAACTTGTAATACTTGGTGATTATCAATGGATACCATCTGTGGTCTTGATACACACCAAATCTTACAAGTCTAGAGACATCCATACATCTACCAACAAAGATACAAACGGTAGAAACAAAACCTGTGGATCCATCCTTTGAAGTGGATACATGCCACAGTGTGACTGGTTCCTCCACACACATTCCCTCTCTTCACCAGCTTTGGTCACAAGGGGTTCTGTACTCTGTTCATCATCCTGCTAAAAAAAAAAAAAAAGCAGGAACATCTTCCAGCCTCCCCACAGACCCGGGCCACAGGATGGAGACACCACTGCTCTGGCAGGGGCAATAATCCAGCTTGGGCACAACCCCACAATGCAAGACGACATGCTCTCAAACACACTGCACTCCTCCCAATGAAGCAAACGCCTGGAAATACTACTCCAGGTAGATTTCTTACCTTTTTCTTCTTTTCAGAAGCTTTGTTTCAAAGGCCGGGAGGAGGGGGTGCCTGCAGGTGGAAATTGAAATAACGGCAAAAACAGAATCACTTTGTGACCAGATGAAAGAAACAAATTAGAAAACAATGTTTTGTAATATGTTTGTTGTTTCCTTTGGTGGTGCAGTGATTTCTGTGTTTGTTTGTTGCTTCATTTGGTGGTGCAGTGATTCTGTGTTTGTTTGTTGTTTCATTTCGTGGTGCAGTTATTTCTGTGTTTGTTTGTTGTTTCCTTTGGTGGTGCAGTGATTCTGTGTTTGTTTGTTGTTTCATTTGGTGGTGCAGTCATTATGTGTTTGTTTGTTGTTTCATTTGGTGGTGCAGTCATTATGTGTTTGTTTGTTGTTTCATTTGGTGGTGCAGTCATTATGTGTTTGTTTGTTGTTTCATTTGGTGGTGCAGTCATTATGTGTTTGTTTGTTGTTTCATTTGGTGGTGCAGTCATTATGTGTTTGTTTGTTGTTTCATTTGGTGGTGCAGTCATTATGTGTTTGTTTGTTGTTTCATTTGGTGGTGCAGTCATTATGTGTTTGTTTGTTGTTTCATTTGGTGGTGCAGTCATTATGTGTTTGTTTGTTGTTTCACTTGGTGGTGCAGTGATTTCTGTGTTTGTTTGTTGTTTTACTTGGTGGTGCAGTGATTTCTCCGTTTGCTTTGTTGTTTCCTTTGGTGGTGCAGTGATTTCTCTGTTTGCTTTGTTGTCATTTCATTTGGTGGTGCAGTGATTTCTCTGTTTGCTTTGTTGTCGTTTCATTTGGTGGTGCAGTGATTCTGTATTTGTTTGTTGTTTCATTTGGTAGAGCAGTGATTCTGTGTTTGCTCGTTTCTTTTCAAGCAAAGGAAAGGGGATCTCCAATCTTCTTACATCCAATCTTTCTTTTTTTCATCAGGAGGACGGGGAGGAGGGAGGGAGGTGGGAAGGGTGAGGCAGGGGAAGGGAAAGACTAAAATGTCCATGCTCTATCTCTCCTCCTCCACCCCAAGTTCTTTCTTTTTATTCTACAGATACAAAGTCATACGATATACTTAGTAAGCATATCAATCCTTTTTTTTCATATTCCACCTTATTTTTGGGGTAATCGCTTATTACTTGCATGCTCTACAACAACCTCCAAAACGCAAACAAGGAGATGGCTACAAAATTACTATTAAAAAAAACAACCTGAAAAACATGACGACTTCATCCTAAACAAACCTAAAAACAAAGCAAAACAGATCTAAATAGCAAATCAACTACAGAGAATCCTCTTTTTTCTCTACATCAACTAATGGGTTTACACAAAAACATCACTCAATCACACAAGCTAGATTCTGGCTCCAAAGAAACAAGGGCTAAGGTGAACATGCTGGTTGGCTGGTATGCTGGCTAGCTGTCTGACATGACAGCCTGTGCAACAATGAGACGGCTGGCTGCCATCCATGGCAGTAACCTCCCAGTACAGGAGAATGTCCATGCTGTGCTTCTGGTGTCATCAATGCCAATTATAAAGGGACATCATCCTCAGCCATCAGCGGTTCCACTTCATGTTTCTTGGCCCCTGTTCAAACAGCCAAAAACATGACCAAACATCATAGATGGTGGCACTGCTATCATCATGCTTACCTTGCACAATAATACACACTAACATGCATGACGGAGAACAACCAAGAAGTTAAGGCTTTGCATGATGAAAAAAAAAAAAAAAGTGTCTGTGTTCTTCCACAAATCTCTCTCTCATGTACGCGCGCGCACACACACACACACACACACACACACACACACACACACACACACACACACATGCACACACACATATCTATCCATCCATATGCATGATTATGTTCACAATACCATTTGCCGTAGTAAAACATCTTTATTTAACAGCATGCTATCATTAGGTTATCAAACCTCACTATACATTTCATACAAATATTCACCAGGTAATGTGATATTTTACAAGAAGACGTGATCTTCAACAATGAAAAGTAAAGGTGGAAAATGAATTAAAAAAGTAATGGTGCAAAAAATACTCAAAAGAACAATATGAATGAAACAAACCACAAAAAGAAATACAACTAAACACAGCATGAGCAAAAGCAAATAAATCAGAATGAAACAAAACCTAATCAACTTTCTTTCTTACAGGCAGAACAGCAGAAGCTGCTCTTCCACACACAGACAGACAACTGATGCACAAACACAAGCCAGAATGCACGTAACCTAGCACAACACGCAGGCACCCTCAATTGTGAACATCCACAGTCATTGAATCTACATCAGCTACAACTGTATGTAGGTATGACAAACTTCAGATGACACTCAAACTGCCACCTGAACACGCAGGCTGAACTCAAGACAGAACAAAGACTGAATACATGACAAAATCAGACACAAAGGATGACACAGTGACAGAAAGCACTAAGGATCAATCCACGAGAGAAGTCACAAAGGGTGACACAATGATTACAAACACAGAGGGTGTTTCCATGACAGAACACACAAGGGTGAAACAATCAAAGGCAACACTTAAAAGGAGCAACAATGACAGAAGACACAAAGGGTGAATCCATGACAGAATGCACTACAGGTGAAACAACACGTAATACAAAAAAGCTCAGATTCATGGTGAAGTCCATAAAGGTTGAATCCATGACACAAAGGGGTAAAGCCATGACAGGATACACAAAGTGTGAACCTATGACAAAACACACACACAGAGAATCTGTGACAGGACATGCAAAGGGTGAATACATGACAGAACTCAAAATGCTTGATCCAAGACAGGATGCAAAAGGTAAATCAATCACAGAGTACAAAGTGCCAGTCCAAGACAGAGGACATAAAAAGTGAATCAATAACAGTACACAAAGCGTCAATTCAAGACACAGGGTGAATCCATGATAGAACACACAAAGGATGAATCCATGACAACAACAACAAGGGCTGAATCCAAGAGAGAACTCACAAATAACGAATCCATGACAAAACACACAAAAAAGGGTGAATCCATGACAGAATTCACAAAGGGAAAACCAATGTCAAAACACAGAAGACACAAATGATAAATCCATGACAGTACACAAAGAGAAGGAATCCATGACCAAACACACAAAGGTTTCATCGATGACAGACCACACAAAGGGTGAATCAATGACAGGACACACACAGGTTGGATCAATGACAGATCACACAAAGGGTGAATCAATGACAGAACACACACAGGGTGAATCAATGACAGATCACACAAAGGGTGAATCAGTGACAGAACACACACGGGGTGAATCAATGACAGATCACACAAAGGGTGAATCAATGACAGAACACACACGGGGTGAATCAATGACAGATCACACAAAGGGTGAATCAATGACAGAACACACACGGGGTGAATCTATGACAGAAGACACAGAGATCTCAATGACACAGAGATTCCCAGGGAGTGCAGTTTACAGAGATGAAAAAAGTGAGAGACTGACAGAAAGTGAGAAACAAAGCCACAATCAACAGCAAACCCAAGCCATGACAAAAATGTAGTGTAAAACACTGGTTTTAAACTCACTCCCACGAAGAAGAGAAATGTAAACGGAGGGAAACAAAAGTCATATGAGCATGCCCTTTCCTTTGTGTCAGTGTATTCAATATGCATAAATTCATTCCTCATTTACACTCTCTTCTTTTAGACTTGCTTTTCTCTCTCTGTGAGTGTGTGTGCGTGTGTGCGTGTGTGTGTGTGTGTATGTGTGTGTGTGTGTGTGGATCATAAGTGTGCGTGTGTACAAGGGTGGTATGTCAAAGCTGGCTTAGTGTGTGGCACGCTAAGACAAAATTATCAATGTCCTTGGTATTACTGTCCGTCGACAAACTGAACCATAAGCATATATCATTACATTATTATTCATCCCTAATCAACTGTCTTTCATTTACTCCTCATATCTTACTATCATCTTATAAAGACCTGCAATCATTCATCATCATCACCCGTGATAATTCATCATCGGCCGATAAGGACCCATCATAATTTATCATCAGCCAATAAAGACTCATCATAATTTATCATCAGCTGATAAAGACCCATAATAATTCATCATCACCCAATAAAGATCCATCATAATTTATCATCAGCTGGTAAAGACTCATCATAATTTATCATCAGCTAATTAAGACCCATCACAATTCATGATCAGCTATAAAGACCCATCATAATTCATCATCAGCTAATACAGTCAAATGACAAATGATCATCAGCAAATAAAGACCCACAATGATTCTTCATCAGCCGATAAAGACCCATGATGATTCATCATCAACTAATCTGTCATCAGCTAAACCATCCAATGATAATTCATCATTGGCTATTACTACCCATGATCATTCACTATTGGCTACTGCAGAACCATGCTAATTCATCATCCACTTATAAGGAACCATGAAAAATTCATCGTTGGCCAATACAGACTCACGATAATTCATTATCAGCTTATATTGATTGATCCACGACACTGCATTATCAGTTAATTAATGATGGATCATCATCAGCTAATAAAGACCCATGAAAACTCATCACTGGCTAATGATTTTGAGATCCATGACAATTCACCATGGTCAACAAAAACCTATAATAATGTACAATTAGAAAATGAACGCCCATGATAGCTGAATATCTGGTCATAAATTTCTATATTTGGCGTCATATACTGTACCATGTCAGACAATAGCATTCACGGCAGTTAGTCTGCTCTGCCAGGCCGAAGTTTTTGTGTGCTAATGCAGTGATAAGACAGTCACGTGGTGCCCAACCCACTTCCGCCGCAGGGAGAAGCCAGTGTAAGTCTCCCATACGTCATTCTCTCTCGGCCTGCCGTCAAAGCAAGATAAGTCTTGTGCTCTGTCTCGCCTTCTCTTTGCCGTTGTGTTTAGATAGCCTTGTGTTTGCTTCTTTGCTTATTTGTTGTGGCTTGCGCGCTTCACCCTTTCATTCTTGAACCGGTGGGGCTTTTGGTTTGGTGTGCTTTATTCATTTGTTTAACCACGCCATCCTCGCCTTGTGCCTTTGTCTTGGCACTTGCGACTTTGCATTCGGCGCTTTCGATCTTCGAAAGTCGGAACTCCATCGCCGGTTTCGCCCTTTCTCCCCAGTTTTGGCTTTTACGGCCCCTTGTTTAACGAATCTCGGTCCCTTCTCCTTCCATTTGGACTCCCGATTCGCCTAACTTTCACGTAGTCCACTCGGATTCCATTTCTTCGCCGGTCGTTCAGCCATTTTGTTTTCGACCGGCCAAAACCGCGTCACTTACGATCGACTGACCACAATCCCGGGTCAGGTACGCAGGCATCGAGTAGCTCGGATCTGCGACCTCACCCCGACGGTCGAACCACCCCGATCGATCGTCTCATTCTCCCCTAGGGGTACAGGACGTTGGGGAGCCGACTTCTTCCGCTCCCCTATTGGGCAACGTCCGCGGTCCCGTTCCTCAGGAGGGAGGATCGACCAGCGGGACCAGGGGTAACCCCTCGTCCCTTGAGTTTTACGCGTCGTCTCAGCCATCCCCGTCCGCTACCACACGGCCAGGAGGCTCGGCGATCGTAACACTCCCCGACCCCTCTGCCACGCAAGGGGCCGGTGCGGACCCCACCCGGGAGATGCATGAGGCAGTGCTCTCCCGGGGTGCGCAAGGTTACCCGGGCCCCGAGGAGACTCTGCCTCTGGGCCTCCACAGCCCTCCTTTCTCCCCGGGGACCGGTGGTTCTATTCCCCCGAGAGGAATCAGTGGCTTAGCTCGGACTCTTCCCCTGACTCCATCTTTGGCCTCATGTGGCATCCGGCCTCCCAGAGCTGGATCGACCTGGGGCCCCATTCCTCTCGGGCGCTGTCCGATCGGCATTCCCCTAGTTTTCACGCCGATTACGGAACCACCGGGGAGTCGTCCTCGTTTTCACCCTCTTCCCAACGAGTTCACGACTCCCACGCACCCTGACATGGCCTTCGAAGGTGGACCTGAACTTCCCCTTCACGATCAGAAAGGGGGGGGTTTTGGGGGGGGGGGGGGGGGGGGCCCCCCTTTTGGGAAACCCCAAATTGGGGAGGGGTTTTGGGAATTCCCCCCCAGTCGGGGGCCCTTTTTCCCCCAAGGAGGAGCTGGGGCGCCCTATCTTTTTTTTAGGGAAATCCCCCTCCCTCTAACTTTTTCCCCCCCCTTTCCCCCTTTTTCATTCCCCCCCTCCCCAGGTGGAAAGGAACCCCCCCCAGACCTTTTTTGGGGAAATGGCCCCCCCCGGGGAAAACCCATGCGTTCCCCACGGGAGACTTTTTCAAAGGGGCCCCAATAGGGTTTCCCTGCCCGCGCAGGCCCCCCTGTTTTTCCCCTTTTTTTCCCTGGCCCCCAAGTTTGCCACCCCGGCTCCCCGGCCCCCCAACCCCCCCCCCAATCCCCCCTTTTTTAAAAACCCTGCGGGTGAAGAACGCCAAAGGGCTTTTCTCCCCACGCGGGGCGGCTTAGGGCTTTTTCCCTCAGGGAAGTCGGCTGGGACATTTCTCGGTCTTTCCCGGGCGCCGAGGGGGCCCCAGGGGGCCCCCTTTTTTTTTGAACAAAAACCCGGGGTCGGCACGCCAGCCCCCTTTAATGCCTTCCAGGGAGACCCCCCCCCAGGCCCCTCCCCCCACCCCTAGGCCCCCCGTTTTTCCCCAACAGTGGGTTTTGGCACACCCCGGGGGCTTTTGGGGGGGGGGGCCCCCGGGGACCCAAAAACCCCGAGCCCGCCCTTCAGTTTTTTTCCAGGCCCCCCGCCCCCCGCCCCCCCCCCAAGCAGCGCCCCCCGGGCCCGCCAACCCCCCCCCCCAAAAAAAACCCCCGTTTTCGGTTCCCCAAGGGCCCCCCCCGGGGGTCTACCCCCTTTGGGGGCACAGAACCCCCCTCCCCCTTTCCCCCCCCTCCTCTTCCGGCCGCCCACCTCCGCCCCAAGGGGGGTTTTTTCCCCAATTCCTTTCCCCCCTGGAAACGCCCCCCCTTTGCCCCCTTCCTTCCCCCGGCCCCCACCTCCCCCCCAACCCTTCCCCGGGGAAATCGAGGGTTTCCCCCGCAAGGGCGCCATCACGAGGTCCCCAACCCCACCCCGGTTTTACTTCCCCTCTTTGTGTCCCAAAGGCCTCGGGCGGTGGAGGCCATCCTGATTTTCCCCCTCTCAACAGATTCTCAGGAAAACCCAATTCAAGAAGGAACCCCGGCCAGATCGGGACTCCACCACCATCTGGACGGGGCCCACCTCATAGATCTAAAAGTGCTTACTTCCAGATCCTCATCCCCCCGCCCACAGCGATACCTTCGTTTCGTCTGGGGGGCCGGGTGTTTCAATTCGGGCCCTCCCATTGGGACTCTCCCTGGCCCCCTTTCCCTTTCACGAAGGTGTAAAGGGGAGATGGCCCCCCTTGCCAGAGGAGGACTTGCCCCCTTGTCTACCTCGACGCTGGCTGCCCTGGCCCCCTCTCGGGCCTACCCCAATCCCCACCTCAAAGTACTTCAGCTTTGCCCCCTCTCGGGGGTTCGCACCAACCCCGCAAAATCGAGCTCTCGCCCAGTCAGAATTCACCTTCTGGGCATGAGTTTCGCCCCCCTCCTGGATTTCTCCCGCCCCCCGGAGAGGGTCGCTCCCCCGGGGATCTCTTTCCACCTTCCCCTCTCTCCCTCACTTGGGCAAAGGCCCATTTCCTCCTCCTAGGGATGATGGAGTCCGTCTCCTCTCATTCCCCTAGGGGAGTTTCCCAAAACGACGCTTCAAGGGAGTTCCGCCCTCGTTGGCCCCGCCAAAGACGCTGGAACCGCCCGTCCCCCCCAGGGCCTTGGTTGTTTTGGGGCCCCGGAGGGGTGGCTTTAGCCCCTCCCCCCTGGCCCCCCAGTTCCCATCCCTCCCATCCCCCCCTGGAACCTTTTCACGCGCCTCCACTCGGGTGGGGGGGCCCTTGGAGAGCAGCACGCCCGGGGGTTTTGGGGGGGCCTCTGATGCTCGTCTTACTCAACATCTTGGAACGGAGGCGGCAGACTCGCCCCCTCAGTTTTCCGTCCATAGTCGCCCCCCCGATTTGTTCTCCTTTTTTACGGACAACCTTTGGTAGCTTGTTACATCAACAAGGGGGGGGGGGCCCCACTCCCTGGCCCCTCCCTCCGTAAGAGGCCCTCCCCGTGGGGGTCACACGCAGGGGGTCACCTTCGCGGAGACAATAGCAGGGGTACAACATCCTGGCAGACCTCTCAGCCGATCCAAGTCTGTCCTCCACACGGAATGGACCCTCAGCCGGGTTTCCTTTAACCCCTGGGGAATTGGTTCCACCAAAGACGACCTCTTTGCCACACGGTTCAAACCCTCGTCTGCCCGTGTATGTGTCCCCGGTCCGGACCCCCCGGCTTTCGCCATCGACCCCTGTCCCTTCCTTGGCCGGCTCTAGTTTCGCCTTCCCTCCCTTCCCGATCCTCACAAGGTATCAGGAAGGCGAGGCTCGGGGACCCGGCTCTTCTCATAGCCCCCGGTGGCCACTCAGTCCGGTTCCCGGGGCCTCAAAATCCTCACTCCGAACCCCCCCCTCCTTTTAACCCAGGTGGGACATGCTAGGGAACCCGTTCGGGCCTCCCTCACGCCAAACCCCAGGTTCTTCACCTCCCAAGCCTGGTTCTGTGTCAGCCCGGGTGCGAAAATCCAAAAACCCCTTCGAACGGCAGGTCCGTTCCGTCCTCAATCCCCCTTTCCTTCGCCGGGGCCTTCAGGAACTCGAGACCTAGCCATGTCCCCTCGCCCAAACTAGCACGGAGTCCCTTTATGATGCGTGGGGGAAAGGGTCTATGGTGCAAAGCCAATTCTTCCCCCACATTCGCCCCCCCACACCCAAAAAGGAAATTTCCTGTCCCCCCTTAATCCCCTGCTGCTCCACAGGGGGTACAGGTCGGCCCTCTGCACGCCCTCTCCCAAAAGGCCGGCCTTCCTTTGAGAATGATTTCCCTTTTCAGAGGATTCCAGGGGCTTCTCTTCTTGGGCCCAATCCCCTGACGGGTTTCCCCCTTTGGGGCCCTTCATGTTCTTGACGCTAATAAACCCCCTTGACCTTGTTCCCCCCTTTCCCCTTTACCTTTGTCCCTGAAGATACCCTTCCCCCTCGCCCCTCCTTCCGCGAAAAGGGGAGGGGGATCATGCCCCTTTGCGGGACCCCAGAGACTTGCCTTCCCAGAGACGGGGTCCCTCTCTCTTAAATTCCCTTTCCCCAGTTTCCCAGCCCAAAAACAGGAAAACCCGCAGTCCCCCCCCTTACCTCTCATCCCCCGCTGGCGGATACACTAGGGGGCGGGGAACCCCTTTTGGAATAGCCCCTTTTCCCTTCTCGATGTCTAACAAATATGGAACGCTCGCGCCCCCGGCGCGTTTCACAAAGACGTCTTCTCATTTCATCAACCCAGTAACACGAAAAGACTCTCAGCTGGGTGTTCTAGGTGGCTCTCCCAAAACGGAGAACTGCCTATTCCCCGGCATCCGAGGATCTCCCCGTTTTCTTCCCCCCCGGGGCCCCTGAGGTCAAACGCTGGGCCCCTTCAGCAGCATTCCCCACTTTTTCCCATGCGCCCCCTCCGGGGGGCAGCCTTCTGGCGTTCGGAGAATCCCTTCAAAATTTTTATTTTGAGGGGACATCGCATGACCCCGGGCTGTGGTTCTAAGGGTATCCTTTGTGGCGGCTAAAGCATCCATAGGGTAACCCAGGAACACTAGGGGATCGCCCCCCTCCTTTTTATGAATTCTGCTATTGTCTGACATGGTACAGTATATACCCAAATGGGGATTTGTATTATATCCCCGTTTGGCTGTATACTTACATGTCAGACCTTTTTGCCCGCCCTACCCCCCCGCTAGCGCCAAGGTTCTGGGGTTTTCCTTGCCGGGAGGCCTCGATGAATACGTATGGGAGATTTCACTGGCTTCTCCCTGCCGGAAATGGGTTGGGCACCCCCGTGCTGTCTTTCATGCATTAGCCACACAAAAAATTCGGCCCGGCAGAGCAGACTAACTGCCGTGAATGCTATTGTCTGACATGGTAAGTATACTAGCCAAACAGGGAGTATAATACAAACTCCCCATATTCATCATCTGATGATAAAGACCCATGATAATTCATCAACATTTATTTAAGAAAAAAAAGATATTTCATCAGCAGCCCATGAAGACTTATCATAATTCATCATCAGCTAATCAGGCAGAATTGTGCGTTATTACTGGCTACTAAAGACCTATGATAACTCATCATTGGTGAGTTAAGACCTACGATAATTCATCACTGGTTAATGAAGATCCATGATAATTAATCAATGGCAAATACACATCCTTCATTAATCATCATCAGCTTACAAGGACTCATAATAACTCATTATCCTCTTACAGACTCATGCCAGAGAAGAGGAGAAAAAAACAAAAACCCAACACAAAATGAATGAATGGGGAGAGGGATGGTGAAAGGATGAAGACTTCTCCCAAGAAGACCATTCACCAAGCCGTGAGTGTGAGGGGGGTGAACTGAAAACTGTTGTTACCTGTTAAATGACAAAAGCTGTCTTAGAAGCAACACAACAAAGGGGTTGACCAACAGCATCAGTTAAAAACAAAGAGACAAAGCAAATCATAAATTTCAGTTTAGATTTCTTACTTATAATTCAATTTCATAAGTGTGTGAAGGAACACTAACAACCCTGAAGAAATAACCCAATCTTGTTTAGTTTGCGAGTGGGAAAAACGAAAACTGAATCAAAGTAAAACCAAACTCTTTTTTCCAGGGACCACACACACAGACAGGTTCAAAATCCCATGACGTTTCCATATCATTTGAGGACACTTTTATGGATGCAAAGTAGCAATGTTCACAAACAACAGGTTATCCTACATTCACCAACCAGGCCATTTCAATGATGACTGCAACAGACTAAAAGTTTGCCTAATCTTTGCACACTGACAAACGTACTACCATTTCAAACATGCAAGTATTTTTATTTCACGAAGGCTTTCATTTTAATTCCATGACTTTTCATTGACTTTGACCTTAATTTAATGACTTTCCAGTCCTGAATCAAACACACACACACCCCTCCCCCCTTCCACCTTCAATTCATGACTTTGCATGATTTCCATAACCTGTGTGCACGCTGTTTTCCTTTAATAGCTTGTTGAAAAATCCAAAGCATGTGATACAAAATTAAAAGAAAGTCTCTTTTTTTTTTCAAAATACCTTTTCATTCCAATAACATGACCTGCTGTGTTAAGGAAAAAAACAAGCAAGCAATGGAGTAAATAATGTTCTTTTAAATGTGTAAGCAATAATCTTAAGTATATTGCTGTTTCATGGAAAATCTCATACCCTTTGTACGACTGTTCTGCCCTAGGCCATGCCACTCTCCACTTCAACAATCTGCCCATCAGGGCAACGCTACTTTCGCTTCCTTGGTATTTGGTACTCCAGGGTATATGGGAAGATGAGTGCTGAGACACTTTCTTTGAGAACTGTAGCTCCTGCAAAACTGGCTTTCCTTTGCGAAATATTCAACTCTTAAAAAAAGAAACAAAATTGCTAAGAAAATGTTCAGCTCATGTTATATGTGAATGACAGTGATAAGTGACTGTCCACTGTACATGACCCTGAATACTTCAGCTGTCTGGTGCTGCTGGAACAGCAATGGTAGCTCAGAAAGCCATGCTGACTACAGGTTCACTTGCATTCATTTCTAACTTCAGCGGCAGTGTGTGAAATGGCCAAGAAGTGAACAGATTTGAGTTTACAGGTGGTTTCTGCGTTTTCTGCAATAAGGGTGAGGGACAACAATGGTCAATCATAAACATGACCCAACACAAATAAACACACTGAAAACAAGCTACATCCACTACTAGATTTTTACACAAAATTTAGTGGTGATTTTAAACTAAAATTTCTGTTTTGTGATTTTTCAAAAGGAAATGAGTTTAACGACTACAATTTCACGTTAATCTGATGCTTAAAAAAAAAAAATGATAGTAGAATAAGTTTGTAGTAGTCTGACTGCTAAATTTGATTTGAGGAACTAATGTTAATCAGTTAGAAAGCAACTGCAGGCATAAACAAACAAACAAAAAACAACAACATTGCAGCAGGGAAGTCTGCCCCACCAGTCTCCCACTTCTTCTCCCTCTCTCTCCCCCCCCCCACCCCCCACCCCAAACTCACACACCCACTCACCCCCTTCTCCCCAACGCTTTCAAACCTTGAATGGCCTCCCCTTAAACCTTGGCCACTTTCTGATACAAGCTGTGCCTGAAGTCAACACTGCTGGACCGTTGTTGTGCAACGCTACGTTCTGTGAGGATTGCCTTCAGCCATGGAAAGCTGCCACCGCAATTCTCTTCCCTCTCTTCACAAGGATTCTAGTCCTCAAAACAACAACTACAACAACCAAAGCTGATCTATATGGTGAGGTATCCCTGGAAACAGCCGTTACTTCCCATTCCCCTTGTCCAGCCCCCGGCACCTGTGTACTATCAGGTGTATACTATTCCAAGTGACCAAGACTTCGAAAACAAAATCAACACAACAACCTCGGAAGTCACCCCTAGGACACTGTCAATCTTGAAATTTTAAACAAACATTGCTTGTTTGTGTTTTTTGTTTTCTTTTAAATCAAATTCACCTGTGATCAAGTAGCAGAACTGAGGTGTCTCATCTGTCTTTATTAACAAAGACAGAAAGGAGACTGGTTGGTTGGAAGAGATGTAGAAGAATGAGCAAAAAAAGAAAAAAAGAAAAAAAAAAAAAAAAGGGAAGGGAATTATGAAATACAGAGATCTAAAGGGGGATTCCTAAAATGAACAACAGTCAATGACGATGTGCACAACCATTAAGCCACACCTTGTGCACTCTACACCCACTCTACCACCTACCCCCCCCCCCCCCCTTCCACACTTTCCCCTTTCACACTCCCCCACACTCATTACCCTCCTCCGGGGTCACTTCCACGTCTGAAATGACAAGCAAAGGTCAAGGAGGTCACACAACGTTATCGGCCACGCTACAGGCCACGTTTTGGGAAAGCTCAGAAATGGAGGGGGGAGGAGGATGGCAAACATGATTACCACCACTCTGCCAAAGGTGAACTAAACTGAACAAGACTCTAGTTTTAAGGGACATTTTTACACACACACACACACACACACACACTATTACACACGTTTTCACACCAATGCATTTCTCAGCTGACATAACCTGGATTAAATCACTTCATCCCCTTTGTTCATCCCCTTTGAAACTTTTTCCATGTCAGTCTGTCCCCATCAACGGATCTCAGAATTAAATTCTAAAAGAACAAACAAACACATCATCTTGGAGAGAACGCCTTTGGGTCTGCCCACTTCCATAGTGATAATGAAGTCAAAAAAATGTGAAAAGAAAATCTCTGGAAAAAAAATATCACAAAATATAACACAAACTCAAAACAAACTCAAGATCAGTTATGGTCAATAATGAACTTAAAATAAAAAGAAAAAAGAAAAACAAACAAAAAAAGGAATTATATTCATTCAGTATTTCGCAGAAGTTAATGCCCTGGATAAACTCTCCACATTAAAGAAAAAAAACAACAACAAAAAACAACAAAACTCACCCCTACCCTGAGCGAAAGAAACATGACGGAAAGATAATGACCCTAACACCATCGACACCAGACATGGTAGACTACAGGGAAGATGGCGTCACTGTGTGTTGCCTTGAACATTCTCATCAATGGCAGTGCCAGACACAAAGTGAAGTAGGTCCAAAGGGCAATGGAAGAACGAGTGGACGTTTTGTCCGTTTGGCAGCACTTGAGAATCAGAGAAGTCCAGGGAAAAAAAGAGGAACAAAACGCGACAACAACATCTAAATGCTGATGAAAATCACAAGAACAGACTACTGAAAGGGGTTTCGTAGATGTGAGAATTCACAAGCGAACAGCTTTTGCTTGCAGCAGGAGAAGCAAAAAGCAAAACATGTAAAGAAGCCGACAGAACTGAAGTATTTCTGAACAAAATAGCCATATCTTCAAAATGTTCTGATTCATCTGATTTTTAGTGAGAATTGGAACTTTCCATGCATCAGTCAAAGGGAGTTGCTACTTTTCATGGCCCAATCAGAGGTTGCATCCGTGTTGGCCATATTGTCTCACACGCCACTGAGCCCCAAGTCACTCTCACTATCTCAAGCCAGCGTCTTGCCCCACTCAACCCGGAGAATGCTATGAAACGACGACACTCGCCCTAACCTCCTCTGTGGATGAAACAAGTTTATGGTGTACCCCTGTTCACAGTTGGCCATACCATTGACGGGAAACAGAAATGACTCGGCACTGAAAGCCAGAACAGTGCTGACTGGATGTGGCTGCTCTAGCAAATGGGGTGTGTCTGAGTACCATGTTAGCCACAAATCTGCCCAAGTGGTGCAAAGTGATCACAGCTTGCACCAGTCTGATGTGATAAATACCACCCTGACCTTATCTATAATAAAAAAAATTAAGGAGTCTTGAATGAAATTTCAAGGGTACACTTAGACAATTCGCAGACAAAAGACAGGCATATAAAAAATACAGCAGAATATCTCACAAGAAAATCTCTAAACAATGTCCACTCTCAATTGTCCAATCACATTTCTCGGATGTGTTTTCCTGCTTATTTCATTCCCTGTTGAAATTCTTACTGAATCTGTATGTTCTCAATCTTTAAGCAGTGTTTCATGAAGATAACAAATTTCCTCATTGTTCAAAGCCTTGAAAAGCAGTCATTAAAAAAAAACCAAAAAAACAGGGGAGTCTTAAGGAGAGTAAAAACACAAGAGTACATGATGTCAACTGTGCTCTTATCCCCAAACAGGAGAACTTACAATCTGAAAAAATCTCCCTCCCCCTAAAAAAAAACAATGAAGAACCTGGAAACGGATGGAAAAGAGGAAAGCAAGAAAGGAAAACTGCATAAACTGGCAGCAACAACAAAAACCAAACATGAAATCAACTTCACGCTTTACCCACCACCCTTGCTCCCTCCCCTTATCAAGGTCCAACCAGTCAAATCCAGTGGTTCCCAGCCAAGTCGACCATGAGGGCCACTTCAGGCCTGGAGGTCTGACAACCAGGCAGACCAGGTTGCACCTTGGATGGCCACAGAAGGAAAACTGTCCGGTCACAGGGACTCTCACACTAACAATGCTTTTTGTTGAATACCAATTTTTCTTTTTCTCTTTCTTTTTTGTTTTTGTCTTTTGGGTTTTTTTCCCTTCATATTTGTTTGTTTTTTTTGTTTTCCTTCCATCCATATAATATCAGTGACTCTCCTCTCTTGTTGCTCCCATCCTATAAATACAGTGCTTCAAAGCGACTGTCAGGTCACCCATATGAGGAGACCCATCCCCTCAATCACGCTGGTGTTCAGTGCTGCCCATTCCTATTCAACATGTGCAGGACAACACTGAATGGGCCTCTGAACGATGACACTACTGATTAATGAATGTTCCAGAATGAGCAATGGACCTAACAAAAATTTTAAAAATAGTATATCCAACTTCAGAGGAAAATGATTAGAAAAACAAAAATAGTTTTAAGCACAAGAACATACGGATTAAAAAAAACAAGTGAGTACATAACCAAACACATAACACAAATAAACTTCACAATACAGAGAGTAGAGATTGTGTCTTAGTGCATGCCAAAAATACGACCAGATCCATTATATCACAAAAAATTTTGTTGCCCAAACAAACACTTTTACAACAGCCGATGGTTAGTCTTCCCAACAAATATTTCCACAACAGCGATTGGTTAACACAAAGCAGCTGCGGTGGTAACTATAGGCTCCATTTATGCTCATTAACACACACACAAAAAAAAAGAAAAAAAAAAGAAAAGAAACAGGAGAAAAGAAAAGCAATGACCCCTTGCCATAAAGAAGAAGTCTGAATAACACAAAACATGTAAACAGACCCAATAACACAGTACAAACTACACAGACCAGTCCAATGCAAACTAGGTAGACTTTATAACATGATACTGACCATACAAACCAATCAATACAACACAAACAATACAGACCAAACACTGTAGTGCAAACTTAACAGACCAAACTACACAACACAAACTTCTCATACCGAACACCACACAACTTTACAGTCTAAACAAAATGATACAAGCTTTACAGACTGAAGCAAAATCATAAAAACTTGACAGATCAAACAACAAGCTTTGCTCTCACGAGAACCTAGCAAAACGTTACATACCACACAGACACAGAGCGACCACGCTTACAGAGTGACGATTCAGGGCACATGGGGTGCAGGTCATACACTGACAGCACTTTGACCTCTGACTGCTGTCTGACCCCATCCATTAAGGAGTCACAACACACTGTGTCTCTGCACTTCCTGGCACAACATCCTTCTGCTGGCTCTCCACAGAAACCGTTTCACTCAACCTTTAAAAAAAATTCTCTAATAGAAACTTCACAACTTTTTTTTTTGGTCTCTGTCACAGAACCAGATCTTTTTGTGTGAAGAATGCCTAAAATAGGGACACTCCGGAAAACGTTGATACTAGTGACAGCCATATTATTAAACAAACTCCTGTCCTTTTCCATCCCTTGTACACTACTCTCCCCCTCTACCCCCATTCCTCTCCCTGCTCCGCCCCCTCCTCCTCACACGCTGTGCCCTGCCCCGGACTGACCTGGATCTTTCTTCATCTCCATGGAGGTTGATGGGGCCAGCTTTCTGAAGGTGGAGGAGGGCTTTTCCGGGATGAAGGCGGCCACAATGAGCGCCATGATGACCAGAACCATGCCAAAGGCAAAGGGTGGGCCGGGAATTAAGGTCTGCAACACACATAGTTTCTGATCACATCTTTCACATTAGTTCAAATACAGAAACACTAGACATTGCACTATGAGCCATGACAAACGCAAACCAAGCTTCCTTTAAAACACTTCAGTGACAACACAATACAGTCTGAATGGAGACCGGAGCTGGTTCTCCATCTCTTCTTCGTCAGATCCAGACAGAGGGAAGGTGGATTCTGCTAACAAGTTATCTTTATTTCCAATGGAAAACTCACAGCTTCAATATTCATATGATGTTTACCACAGTCTCAAAAAAGAGACCTTCAACATGAATTCGTGAATCGTTCATGCAAACATAAAATCTCACATAGTTTTCTGTTTTGAAACTGAAAGCATGAGAGGCCTAACAGGTCTCAACCACTCAAATTGTGTAGATTAATCTAGAAGATAAGATAAGATAATGTTGCTTATAGCCCAGCCGACCGCAAAGGGCCACATCAGGGCTGTCACCACGTTAAAATCAACTCACCAGTCATTAAAAAAAAAAAAAAAAAAAAAAAAAAAACTTTCACACATCTCTTTAAATGACATCGTCTAGAAACGTACCAGAAACTTCGTTAAAAATCTTTCTTCCGTAAAATCTTAAATCAGATGAAAAATGTCAATCTCTCTCAAAAAGTCAAGGATCACATCAGGCGGGACATCCCTGAACAGGATCTTCATGGACTCCGCTGTAAAATGTTTGTGTCTCACATCGTGCAAGTCCCAACACTCTAAAAGAACATGTTTCATTGTGAGTGGCGCATGACATGGAATGCACCACGGAGCTTCTTCACTCTTTAAAAGGTAAGCATGGTAAAATACGAATGGCCGGTGTGTAGCCGGCACAGAACCGTTTCCTCTTTACGACCTCCCGACGTGGATGGGAGGAAGTCCTTAAGGTTTGGACGGATCTGAAAGAGTTTGTTATTCGTCTGTGTGTTCCAATCCGCTGCCAGAGGTCTCTCACATAATCATTAATTTTGGGTTTCACATCTGAGCAGAGGATATAAGTGTTGGACAGTTTCTCTCTTGTGGCGTTCTTGGCTAAACGATCAACCATTTCGTTCCCGCCGATGCCAACATGACCTGGAACCCAAGCAAGAGTAATGTTGTAACCGTCCGCCTTCAACTTGCTAAAAAGTAAAAAAAAAAGTAAAGAGTTCTGGATGCTGAAGGTTGCGGCCAGCTATGGCCTCCAAGCTGACAGCGAATCCGACAGAACCAGAAAGTCCCTCTTTGAAGAATGTGAGATTATCTTCAAAGCCAGAACCAGAGCAGTAAGTTCAGCAGAATAGACAGAAGCATCTGAATGTATATGTTCCAACAATATCTGAGAAGGAGCCCCAGGGCAGTAGGCTGCACAGGCCACTCCATCCCTCAGACTTGGAACCGTCAGTGAAAACTTTTTGATAGGATGGGAATTTGGAACAGAGCTCAGCATACAAAGCCTTGTACGCCAGGGGAGCTGGTAGACTCTTTACGGAAAGCTGCAAGATCGAAACAAAATCTCTGGTGTGAAAAAAGGTCCATGGAGGTTGATCCGGAAACTTGGAAAAATCGGAAACTACTCCCCAGGGTCTATACCTGCATTCCGCACGTGAGGCTGCATACGAAGCCCAAACGGCGGAATACATTTCGGGTTATTTTCAAACTTACTTTGGAACGGAGGGTCAAAAACACAGTCATAGGCAGGATTCTGCGGTTCTGAGAACAGTCGGATGTAATAATTCAAAGACAGTTTCAGCCTGCGGTTGGACAGTGAAGGTTCACCCGCCTCTGCGTACAGGCTGTACACAGGGGTGGTGCGGAACGCTCCAAGACAGAGACGAAAGCCCTTGATGGTGGATAGGGTCCAAGAGTTTGAGGTAAGATGATCTTGCGGAGCCGTACACAGCACAACCGTAGTCCAGTTTGGAACGGACCAGGGCTCTGTAGAGTTGCAACAAATTTTTCTTATCAGCGTCCCCAGAATATTCAGTGCCTTTTGGCAAGCATTTTTGAGGTTTTTAATATGGCTGGAGAAAGTTAAGTTTTGGTCAAAAATGACTCCAGAAATTTGGCCTCTTTAACAGCTGGAATGGGAGATTTCCCTACTTGAAGTTCCGATCTGGAAAAAACTGACGGAAATTATGGAAGTGAATACACTGGATTTTTGTAGCAGAAAAGGTGAAACCGTTTTCATCCGCCCACCGATGGATTTTATCTACGCAAAGCTGGAGCCTGCGCTGGACACTCGGGTACAGGCTTCCAGTTGCGTAGACAGCAAAATCATCCACAAACAATGACCCAGTCTGAACCCTGCTGAACTGATTGAACAATGTTGTTGATCTTAATACTAAAGAGGGCAGGAGATAGTATGCTCCCCTGTGGACACCCAACTCCTGCTCGTGGACATCAGAGAGAGTGGTGCCAACCCGGACCTGAAACTGCCGTTCTGCCAAAAAATTTTGAATAAAAGCGGAAGATGACCTCGAAAACCCAGATCGTGGAGATCCATGAAGTATCCCCGACTTCCAGGTGGTATCGTAGGCCTTCTCCAAGTCAAAGAAAATTGCCACTGCATGCTGTTTGTTCAGAAAGGCGTTCCGAAGTGTAGATTCCAGACGAATCAAATGGTCAACGGTAGTCCGATGTTTGCGGAAACCACACTGTCTTTCGCCAAAAGGCCATCGGTTTCAAGTTTCCACATGAGCCTAGCATTGACCTTTTTTTTCCATCAATTTACAA
Source organism: Conus ventricosus (assembly GCA_018398815.1). Classification (NCBI taxonomy): domain Eukaryota; kingdom Metazoa; phylum Mollusca; class Gastropoda; order Neogastropoda; family Conidae; genus Conus; species Conus ventricosus. Next base: position 77,725,348 of record CM031600.1, read on the forward strand.
ACACAGCTGGTCAAAGCTATGGGACGGTAATTTGAAGGATTAGAAAGATCTTTTCCAGGTTTGGGGATGGGAATAATGAGGGCTTTTCGCCAAGAGGGTGGAAAAAAACCTGTAGCCCAAACACATGGTTGTAGACCTGTAGCAGTATGTTCAGACCTTCTAGCGGAAGATGTTTCAACAGCTGATAATGGATTTCATCTATACCTGGAGAGGAATCGCTGCAAGAAAGCAAGGCAGATTTCAGCTCGTTTAACGTGAAAGGAAGATTGTAGTCTTCCATGTTGTCGGACGAAAAGTTGCAGGGTGATTTTTCTTTTAGGGCTTTGTTTTTGACAAAAGTGGCTGATTTATTAGAAGAGGAGGAATTTTTTCAATGGTTGAAGCAAGCAGATTAGCAACTGCTTTCTTCTCTGTTATTAAAGAATCCGAAAACTTGAGATGGTTCACAGTGGGACAGGTGTTTCTTCCCTTTGTTTTTTCTTAATGATGTTCCACACTTTTTCTTGGAAGTTTTTGATGTCAGCCTGGAGCAGAAGCTTCTCCAGGACCGACGTTTACTGATTTTTAAAAGTGTGTCTAGATTTAGCACGGAGTTTTTGATGGGCTCGAGCGTTGGGACCCGAAGGTCGTTGGTACACCTGACGCTGAGCCCGTTTTCTAACTTTGGAAATTTGTTGGCAGTCTGAATCAAACCAGGGATGTTTTTGGCATTTGAAGTTTATCGGAAGACACTGGAATACAAGCTTTAGCACACTTGATCACAGTGTTAGTCAGTGATTCAGCTGGGTCCGGACTCTGAAGAAAAATCAGTGTCCTGGAATTCTTAGAAATAGTGGTTGCAATAGATCCCAGTTTGCTTTCTTGTAATTTAGATGTTGAAAAGACAGAGACGTGTTCAGTTATGACGGGTTGTAGTAAGACAGGGAAAGGTCACTTCCGTGCAGATCGTCATGGACAGACCACTCATAGTCCAGGACCAGCGAGGGGTCACACAAACCGACAAATCTAAACACGAAAGTGAACCTGTGGAAGAGTGGAGGTAAGTTGCAGATCCGTCGTTCAGACAACACAAATCCAAATCCGAAAGGACATCCTCAATTAGCAGACCTCTGGATGACGTAATGGACACTACCCCAAAGAGGATTGTGACCGTTAAAGTCACCCAACAGCAAAAAAGGTCGAGGAAGTTCTTCTATCAGACTGACAAGGTCCCCGACGACAAACCGGGACAGAAGGAGGTAAATAAAGGGAACAGATTGTCACAGTCTTGTGGAGAGTGACTCTCGCAGCTACAGCCTGAAGGGAGGTAGACAAAGTGACAGGACTATACAACAAAGTTTATGTAGGAGAAGGGCAACACCGCCCGACAGTCCCAACGTGGAGTGGTTTGTGCAGGTTTTAGAAAGAATATTAAAGCCAGAAAGAGTAAAGGTCTCTTCTGGCTTTGAATTTGAGTTTCCTGAAGAGCCACGACGGAAGGTTTTATAGATCGACACAGAACTGCAGCTCCTCGAAGTTGGAATTTAGTCCACGGATATTCCAATGGAATATTGTACTATCCATGGGTGCAGAGGGTGAAAAGGAGAGAGATCAGGTCATCTCCTCATCAACGTCTGCCTCCAATGGAGCGAATTTGTTATTCAGCTTCACTGGAGTGTGTTGGTCTACAGACCTGCTGGCAGACTTGCCAACAGGCGAAGAAGGTCTGGATTTGGGAGATGGTGGAGGTTTCTTCCTCATCTCCACCATCTCCACACTGGGTTGAACTCCCTTGCCCGCACGGGCACTGGACTGAGGAGTTCGAGGTTGGGGTGCTGGGCTTTTTAATCTGCCCAGCAGCAGATGTTGTAGACTGCTGGGCAGTCTGAGGGGTGGCGGATTTTTTGCCTCCACCAGGGCAATTCATTTTGGGTTGGAAGGTGGTGGACCTGCTACCACCAGAACTGACAGATCTTACTTGCAATGTCTTTGAAAACATGAATTCATCAGTCTGGCAGCAGACTGACCTAGTAGAAACTGGGGGAATTTTCTTTACAGCCGAAGCATAGGAAGAAGCTGTGGGCGTCTGACTGCCCACAACCTGTTTCCGGGGTTCAAAAAATGAGATCTTCTTTTCCGTTTTGACACGTTGGATAGCAGATTCTTGAATCCAAAGAGGACAGTTTCGTGAAGAGGAGGGATGGTCGCCACCGCAGTTAGCACAATGTGCGAATCCTTGCACGGCCCATCATGGGTTGCCTGCAGCAAATACCACACACCTCCTGCCCAGAACAGCGGTCCCCTGACATGGCCAAACCTCTGGCACCTAAAACACCTCAACGGGATGGCACATACAGTTGAACCCGAACATTTAGGTAGCCGACTTTGATGACCGGAGGCAGCACAGGGTTGCAGAATGTCAGAAAGAGGGTATTGGTGGCCACTCTTTCTGCACCCTTCTTTACTGTCACCCTGCGCACCTCCGTCACACCCTGGGACGCCAGCTCCGATTTGATCTCTGCCTCTGTGACACCCGATAAATCCCGGCAGCGAATCACGCCTTTCGATGAATTTAACTGTTTGTGGGGAGTTACCTTGATCTCCCGTCCACAAGTTCGTTGCCTTCAGCAGCTGTTCAGACTGTTTTTTTGTTCTACATTGAATGAGGAATGAGCCATTTCGCAATCTTTTGATGGATTGAGGGTCACCTGCTAAACCCTGAAAGCCCTTCTGGATAGCAAAAGGGCTCAGAGCTGAAAGGGGTCTTTTTCCCGCTCCGTCCCTTCCATTACGAGCCAGGAAGCCCAGAATCCTGTCCTCTGTCGTACTTCAGTATCTGAATCACTATCACCTTCGAAATCCCCTGAAACAGGGGATGCTGCCTTCCTCTTCCTTTTGGGGGGGATATTTTTTAAAGAAGCCATATTTAGTTTATTGTAATTCATCCCTCCCTTACCCACCCACCTTGGAGTCCAACTAAGGGGCCAGGGCCAAGAAACCAATGTCTTGACCCCTTCCAGGCTTCGGGAGAGATATACGACAAACAGAAAACCACCAACCCTATCCCCCCTGATCATGCTCAACTCCCGGGGACAGAGAGCTGAGCACTGCAGGGGTTCACATGGCCAGCAGGGGGACTGCCTGTCTTGACCCAGCCCCAAGAAGGGGAGCCGATTAGTACACCCGGGCCAAAGTGTACTCCCTGTCTAGGAGAGGTCCGAGCCAAAGTGATGTGTTTGAGAGCGCTGGCTCTCTCAACCACCAGGATCTCATTTCCCTCCGACACAGGTCGCACCGCACGGCAAACGCGGCGGATCTTAAGGAGACCACAGAGAGAAAAGGAGTGTGTAAAAAAAAGACTTGAAGGGGAGACGAAGATAGAAAAAGGGCCAAATAAGGAAGGCAGAAAACAAGAAAAGGAGAAAGGGCGGGTTACTCTTAGTCAGGATCCTCACCCTTAGCCTATCTGACATGGGAAGCCCTACCAGGGCATCAACTTCTTACCACGTTTCGCTTAGGGGCCATACAGCATCTTCACCTCACAGGCCTACAAGCAGTGTGAAAAAACCCAGCCTATTCCCAAGTATTGATGCCCCCGCCAGCAAAGCCTAAGGGATCACTGGACCGCGCAAGCCCTCCGACCACGACAAGGTCGCAACCCCCCGGAGGGGATTAATCTAGAAGCAATTTTTTAAACGTCATGGAAGCTTTTGGTCCAGTTGTCCTTTTCCATCATTTGTATGTAAGTCATCAATAAGTAAACAAACACACTAAAGAACAATTTCATAAAATTTCCAAATGACCAGAAACTAATTATTCTCAACCAACAGATAATACTTCACCTATAAAAACTTAGTGTCTCTCAATGTTCTCTCAGGTCATGTTATTTATAGTCTAGCCGGACCACAGAGCCACCTACAGTCTGGGTCACAAGTGCATATTTTCAACAGCGCACACATATATTCAAGCTAACATACACACTAAGAGTGTAGAGACAGGCACAGAGACACACAAACTCACTATTGCAACTCCAGAAGAATACCTACGTTCACTTTCATACGCTATCATCGATACTTCCATCCCAGTCAGAGTAGCAGTCTCTAACTTTGAAAAAAAGCAGAAACAAAAACAGCTGCTTTATCTTACAACCCATACAAAATCCCTTTACACCAAGATATGTCAAATTAAAAGAAAGCATACACCCATGCACTTGAAGCTGACTCTAAGTTAGCATTTCTCCCATCCCCTCATAGGTCGCTTTTACTCTCCCCACCCCACCCCCTCTCTCTATCCCCCACAGCCCTGCACCTCCACACCCATGATGTCTTCTTACTCTCAAGGCTCCCTGGAAGAAAGTGACAGTGGAGTTGTCAGTGCGGACTGGTTCAGCCTTCAGGTCGTTGCCTTCGTTCAGGTTGACGTGGAAGAGGTAGAAGACGAAGCCAAACAGCGCCGGCCCCAGACCGTTACACAGGCCGCGGATACCCGTCACTATGCCCTGGGCCACACCTGCAGGGCACAGACCAAGTGGCTTTAAACGCACACTTCAATCACTGCAGGGCATAGACCAAGTGGCTTTAAACGCACACTTCAATCACTGCAATGCACAAACCAAGTGGCTTTAACCCTTACGCTGCCGATGTCGCATTTCTGTGACCATGTGGCTCACCGCCGACATTGCCGAAATGCGATCAACTAGGGTTACCTAACTCTCGATACTCTCACTCTCCAATCTGATGAGACAGAAAGCCAGCTGAGAAAGAAAGCCAGCAATAAACGTCATAGCTGGGGGATTCCCTGACCTGTGCTCACAGCCACTTGCTTCGTCAGAGTGCTGTTCAGTTAAGTGTTTTTTTATCGAATAATACCGACTGTTTTTCCATTCAATATGACGTCACAACCAAGCACTTCATGTACTCGGCTTCTCCGTACATTTACCACAGATTAGGTGCCGGAAATATTGAACAGAAGGTCAGTTGATCCTGATTCACATAAATAACACCCAGATTATGACCAGGAAACTATAAGTGAAAGGGAGAGCTTGACCGAATTACCACAGAGGCTGACTCTGTTGGACGCGTGCCACGTGGAGGGCCGGGCAGGCAGTGCGTCTCTCTCACACACACACACACACACACACACACACACACACACACACAGGCCCGTGTGCAAGCGTACTGTTGTCGGCTCTGGGCCACCTTGCAGTGACTGAACTGAAAGCGTGTCAGTGAGAGAGACATGATAGGGCGACTAACAGCTACGAGACAATGAACTGCAAGCCCAGCTGGCTTGCCACAGATCGAGGTCGAAGGGGCGTGGCTGACTGACACGTGTCAGAGGTGCGCTGCAGAGATGAGTTTGAGTGACCAGCTGGACTCATATGCCCTAGGAGAATTGCTCCCCTGGTTCTAGTGACCAACAGGCAAGTGAATGACTTTGTTTTCTAAAACAAATATTGCTTTATTGCTTTCAACAGTGAGAGTGAAAGGCGTGTGTACGTTCGTGTATATGTTACCTTTTTCTGTGTTTCATGTGTGTACCAGTGGGGCATAAAAATGTGTGTGTGTGTGTGTGTGTGTGTGTGTGTGTGTGTGTTCCCTTCTCCTTTTCTTTCTTTCATGTGTGTGCAAGTGGAGTGTAAGAAGTTTGTTGTGTGTGTGTGTGTGTGTGTGTGTGTGTGTGTGTGTGTGTGTGTGTGTGTGTGTGTGTGTGTGTGTGTGGTTTCTTTTCTGCAATACCTCATTAGTCATATCACTAATTATTCCTCTGAATGTTGTTTCAGGAGCGCTGGTGATAAGTATAGCACAAACAGAAAGAAAAATGATTGACGATCAAGACTCTAGGAGGGAGGTGGGAGGAACAGAGAGGGGGGATGTCGATGGGAGACAAATCTTATACAAAGACAAAGTTTGTACAAAGATAAATCTTCAACAAAGACAAATCTTGTACAAAGTATTCATTTCAACATGCTAAATATTTGTTTCACTGTACTAAGTATTCATTTCATACTAAATTCACCACCAAATCAAAACTCCCTCCATATACAGCCTTCAAAATCCAAGAATTTTTATGGGTATTACAGAAAGGTGCCATTGCAGACTGAAGGTGTGGCAAAACAGCCAACACACAACAGCAGAATCATCACGATACAATGGAGGCCACACACACACAGACAGACACACACACACACACACACACACACACACACACACACACACAAACGAGTGGGCAGATCATGCGGCTAAAAGGGCAGCAAAAAATAAAGAAGGGTCACAGCATCTCGACATTCGACTAGATCTGCATGAATTTAATCAGCGCATAGAAAAAGTGTCTCAAAATCAGGTTGCTGAACTGCACAAGAAAACAAATAGTCAGTATTACCAGCACTGTGTACAAGTAAAGAATGCAGCGAATCCGAAATCCTTTTGAAACAATTTATCTGTAATGCATTCCAGACATTTTTATTAGTTTGATGTATAGGTTCCGATTAAATGCTTTTAGAACAAAGTACTCTAAAAATATACATTGCGTATGTGGCAAACAAATAAGTGTAAACCACCTACTTCTTCACTGCCCAGGAGTTAGGCACTTTGTTCCTAAGATAAAGTTAACAGACCAGTTGTCAGCCAGTGCACTAGTATCCACTGAAAATATTTTAAATAATCACTCATTACTTTGCGTGTTCTCTGAAATCTTTAATTCCGGTCCACTTGGTATCTATCTCTGATGTACTTTAAACTAAAACTTGTGTTGTACGACATTGATATAAAAGAGTTACGATTATATGATATATATGGTCATCCCCCCACCCCCACCCTCCCACTCCCTCTATTCCGTCTTCCTTTCCACCCTGATGACCCCCATCCCCACCAGCAAATTTTCTCCTCCCCCAACCATCCCCCTGCATTATGCTCCAATTCTACTAAACTTGTTTCATTTGATATACTTTAATTCCCCGATCAACATACACTAAAGGCTAGATAAGTAAATATCTACCTATCTTACCACCCATCCCAACCTTCCCCTCTTGTCCCTAACACAGTCCTCTCTCTCTCTTGCACCCCTCCCCCCCCCCCTACACACACACACACACACACACACACACACACACACACACACACACACGTACACGTACACGCACACACATAATCATATGTTGTTGTTGTTGGGTTTTTTTTTTTGTTTTTTTGTTTTTTTTTGTTTTTGTTGTTGTTATTGTTTTTTCCCCCGTCTAATAACACTTATAGTGAATAGACGTTAAACTAAAGAACTAACACACACACACACACACACACACACACACACACACACACACACACACACACACGCACGCATGCGCACATGCACACACACACAAAGCCACAAGACTCAGGAGAAAACACACACACCAACCCCGGCAGGCAGGCTCACTCACCTTGCTGGTCGGCACTGGCGTGTGAGGAGACAAAGGCACTGATGGCAGGGTAGGTAATGCTGGACATGGCCGCCATGCAGCCCGCAAACCACAGAATCCTGCCCGCAGGTGACATGACACAGTCAGGTCATCTCACACTACAGGGAACTCCTTAGCATAACCAGCATTCTCCTCATCCATCACCATTACAAACAGAAAAATGTTACATTCTGTGACCCTCTACGCCCTGCTCTCATGATGACTTTTCACTTTTGATTTCCCCTCCTTATCTATATCTGAGTTGAGTTTGAGTCAAGCCATTGGGCCTCAGTTGTATGGACATGGTAGGGTCTCTGGAGGAAGATGCTCACTCACCCTGGCTCCATAACTTTGCTTGTTCTCAATTCATCGCTTAGTACATGGTGTTCTATGTATGCATACTCAGAAAATGTACCACTGACCATTATCAAAGTGAGTTGGCTGGAGTGCAGTGTTTCCTCTGGTGGGTTGGTTTGTGTTCACTTGATGCTGGCTGCTTTCTTTGAACTGATGTTGCTCGGGACGCAACTAACAAACCTGGATGTAGCTGTGTATGTGACAGCGAGAATGGTTGATTCACGCTGTTCATAGCTCCGCCGACCACGAGGGGCCATATCAGTTTGGATGTCAGAAAACGCATCGAGGAAACAGGAATGACCGACACTAAAAGGAATCGGTCTATTATCTTTTGAGCCTTTTGTTTTCCTTTACTACTTACATGAAGTTCCTTCACTCAATCCTGATTACAAGTTTACATACAAAACTTCGGGATTTACAGAAATGATGGTTAACTGTTCTGTGTTCCCAGCGCTGTGGATTCAAATAGGAAGATGGAACCACTCACCTGATACTATACAACACATCTTCAGGATTTTTTTTTCTTTTTAACTCTATGACAAGCAGTTTTTTCCTTGTTTTTCACCACAGATGCCCATTGGTAAGGGTTAGAGAACAAAAACTAACTTTAAAAAGATCATTTCAACTTCGGTGATAAAATTTTGAAACAGACTGATACTACTTTTGACTTCATAAGAGTGAATGTATAAAGTTTCCAACCTTCATACTTTAGTTTTTTGAGATATATAAAAAGAATCCATTATTTTAGATTTTTAAAAAAAGATCACTCACGACTTATAATTTCACCCCAGGCAGGCAAAGGAGTGGAGGGGATGAGTGGGAGGGGGGGGGGGGGGGGGGGGGGGGGGGGGGTAAATGAAGACTTTCAAATAAGGATTATAATATTGCTGACATACAATCAAGGAAGAAATCAAGGGAAGTATGGTTTTCTTGTGACAAGTGCAGGTCAGAAGATCTTGAAAAAGAGTAGATAGCAATAGAAAAAGAAAAAACCTGAAATATGATATCAATTACATGTCATAATCTGTAAACATTCACCTTAGTCATATTTGTTCCATTAGGCACTAAGTTTCTCATGATGCGTCGTCTGCTTCACTCCCTCCCCCTCCCATCACCAACTTGTGGCACATGGTCCAAGTAGGAATTTGCCAATTCGTCACCTCTCTCATCATGAGTTAAATGTTCACTTGCTCAGTCAAGTTCTGAATCTTATGTTAGAAGCATCTACATAACTTCACCATCGCTCAAACATCTTCTTTTCTGTTTTGTTAGTTTGCTTGCTTAAGATGCCATCTTTAACATTTATGATATGCAAAGGTCAGGTTAAAACAATGATCAACTGACATACACAAAACATGGAAATCTGTTCTAACTGGTTGCTGTCAACTGACAAAACAAGGCCAACAGTGCTATTTTTAGCTTACAACATCATTATGATGGGACTGCATACATTCAGAACTTTCTACATTTCCTATTCCTGATCTTGAATGGTCATATGAAACCTTTGTGTCACAAACAATCCTGATCGGGAATGCTTGGGTGAAGCCAGTTAAGCTTTTCATGTATGAAGCTTCTCTACTACGCTGCCATGTCAATTTTATTAGCCTGCGAGATAACATCTATTTTGCATGATTTTCTGCAGGAAAGTATTCCCTTCACTCCATTTTTCTATTATAGACTAAAGATCATATCAATATCAATGTGTCTGTCAACAGAATAACTCAAAGTAAATGAAAAAAAAAAAATACAGTGAAGTTACTGTTGTAAAGAAATTTATATTATCAAACATATGTAGCTTTCACAAGTGTGTTGATATCACAGGGATCCATGATGACAGATAAAGACTGATCGTTTTCAAGGGAGACGAGAGGATTTCTGAAGACAGCGGCCAATCCTTCTCACACCCCACAGCAACAATCCTCCCAGTGACAGGCAGTACAGGTCCTGTCCTGCAGCCCACCCACACCCATGTTCCTCTCCACTGTTTGGTTCTCACCACCCCCACCCCCCTGTTCTCCCTGGGGTCCTCACCAGGTCTGTGTAGCAAAGCCATAGCAGGACAGCTGGATGATCTCAAATATGAGTCCCACATGATGGTGTGTTTGTGGCCCACGTAGCGCATCAGGGCTGCCAGGAACACCGTCTGCAACACAGCGCAGCCACTCACATTGCATGCAGACAACCCTACTAGTTGGGTGTCATCAGTTTGTATTGTCTTGGTCCAGCATCCTCCCAACCAAGCAGGAGATTTCTCTCTCCAGAACACACAGGAATGAGGTAAAGCACTGGCAAGTGTTTAATCTATGAAACTAAAATCTTACCCCAACAATCCTTCCACTCCCATTGCCCCTTTGCCCTCTTCTCCATCCATTCCATCCCTACCCCTCCCAGGAATCAAGGCGAGTAGGCCCTCTACCTACCTGACTGTCACACTGAATCAATGAAACTAACATCAAGTCATGGGGGAAAAAACAGAGCTTTAAGTTTCAGTTCAAAGCCGTACTTCAATGGAAGTGTCTCTTCAAAAGGAAGCCAGACAAGAACACCATGGAATAAGCACTGTTTTGTTTTACAAACCTTAAGTTCATGAAAAACTAAACATTCTCAAATCTATCATGCATTTTCATCCATCCAATATCTGATGTTATACTATTGGGAGATGGATGTGTGTATGGTGGGGAGGAGGGAGGAGGGGGGTGGGGGTGGGACTGATTTTAGACAGAGTCCACAAATCACAAAGCAAAAATCAAACAACAGCAACAACAGACCCTTGGGTGCTTTTACTTACGTACTCCCTGTCTGGCTAGACATACCACGTCAAACTCGCGCACGCTATGAACTGTTTGCTATTCTGTTCAGCCACTTTGTTGTGGCTGTCACAGGACAAGGATGCATCGCAGACCATCTTACAATTTTAGTCTACAGCCTACAGCAGCATCATTTCCTTCCCTCTATATCCAATCATTTCTGACACAGACCACTTCAAACTGGCCATACATAAGAACATGATTACAACAATCAAAAGTAACACACAATGAATTCACTGAAGCTTCAGTCCTTACCTGAGCCAACACAGACGGATGCCCACCATGGCGATGTATGACGCCACGGTTTCTTTGGTAAAATGCATTACCTGCAAACCATCATGTAAATACAACATTCACCTCACATCAGACAGTGCCAGATCTATAGGGCATGACTGCCCTCCTCCTTTTCATTATTTTGGCATTGGTTTGGACAGATGAACTATCAGGAAAGTTTTCCGCCTACCAAAATGAAAGTTTTATGATCTACCCTCCTTGGACTGTATCACCACTAGCCAGGGTTGTATTATCAAAAGCCTTGGACTGTGTGATCAAAGCCCTGCACTGTATTATCAAAAGCCCTTGGACTGTGTGATCAAAAGCCCTGCACTGTATTATCAAAAGCCTTGGACTGTGTGATCAAAAGCCCAGGGTTATATTATCAAAAGCCTTGGACTGTGTTATCAAAAGCCTTGGACTGTGTTATCAAAAGCCCAGGACTGTATTATCAAAAGCCTTGGACTGTGTGATCAAAAGGCCTGCACTGTATTATCAAAGCCATGGACTGTGTGATCAAAAGCCAGGGTTATATTATCAAAAGCCTTGGACTGTGTTATCAAAAGCCCAGGTCTGGGATTATCAAAAGCCTTGGGACTGTGTGATCAAAAGCCCTGCACTGTATTATCAAAAGCCTTGGACTGTATTATCAAAAGCCTTGGACTGTGTGATCAAAAGCCCAGGGTTGTATTATCAAAAGCCTTGGACTGTGTTATCAAAAGCCCAGGACTGTATTATCAAAGCCTTGGACTGTGTGATCAAAAGCCAGGGTTGTATTATCAAAGCTTGGACTGTGTTATCAAAAGCCCAGGACTGTATTATCAAAAGCCTTGGACTGTGTGATCAAAAGCCATGCACTGTGTGATAAAAGCCAGGACTGTATTATCAAAAGCCTTGGACTGTGTGATCAAAAGGCCTGCACTGTATTATCAAAAGCCTTGGACTGTGTGATCAAAAGCCCAGGGTTGTTTTATCAAAAGCCTTGGACTGTGTGATCAAAAGCCCTGCACTGTATTATCAAAAGCCTTGGACTGTGTGATCAAAAGCCCTGCACTGTATTATCAAAAGCCTTGGACTGTGTGATCAAAAGCCCAGGGTTATATTATCAAAAGCCTTGGACTGTGTTATCAAAAGCCCAGGACTGTATTATCAAAAGCCTTAGACTGTGTGATCAAAAGCCCAGGACTGTATTATCAAAAGCCTTGGACTGTGTTATCAAAAGCCCTGGGTTGTATTATCAAAAGCCTTGGACTGTGTTATCAAAATCCCAGGACTGTATTATCAAAAGCCTTGGACTGTGTTATCAAAAGCCTTAGACTGTGTTATCAAAAGCCCAGGACTGTATTATCAAAAGCCTTTGGGGACTGTGTTATCAAAAGCCCAGGGTTGTATTATCAAAAGCCTTGGACTGTGTTATCAAAAGCCCAGGACTGTATTATCAAAAGCCTTGGACTGTGTTATCAAAAGCCTTGGACTGTTACCAAAACACCAGGACTGTTTTGTCAAAAGCCTTGGACTGTGTTATCAAAAGCCCAGGGTTGTATTATCAAACGCCTTAGACTGTGTTATCAAAAGCCCAGGACTGTGTTATCAAAACACCAGGACTGTTTTGTCAAAAGCCTTGGACTGAAAGCCCAGAACTGTTATTATCAATAGCCCAGGACTCTATCAATAAACCCTATTATCAATAGCCAGGACTCCTATCAATAAACCCTATTATCAATAGCCTAGGACACTATTATCAAAAGCCAAGGACAATCTTATCAATAGCCAAGAACTGTATCATCAAACAGTGTAAGGTTTTTTTTCTTTTTTTTTTCAACTGTGTGACAATGTCACCAAAAGGAGATAAAACATCACCAGCCTTCATCCAGCTTTCTTTGGCAACACAAAAACCAGCTCAATGCATTCGATTCACATTCATACTGTCTAACATTCTGGAAACAGCAAGGCTCAGCCTTAATCAGTTAATGCATGCCAAACACCGACAGAAAAAAAAGAGACAAAAATTAAAAAGAGAAACAAAGAGACAGAAACCACTACCTGGAATTAAGGAGGCGTATGTCTGGAAGGACGAGACACAGAGAGAGAGGGAGAGAGAGAGAGAGAGGTAAGGTTAGGTAAGGTAAGGTAATGTTGCTTATAGCCCAGCCGACCACAAAGGGCCATATCAGGGCTGTCACCCGCTAAATAGTAGAGAGAGACAGACAGACAGACAGACAGACAAGGAATGGAAAATGATGACCAAAAAAACACAGAAAGGAGTACAGCACATGTGATAAACCAGACTAACTTAGGAAAACCAATCAGCGCAATCATAAACCACTTACTAATTTCAGGTACACAAAAATGGAAGAATATTCTCCGGCCTCAGGTAGATAGCTGAGGAAAACCGCTGTACACAGCAACAGTATCAACTGATCCCGACTGACTTTACGTAGTGCCTGCAACATGTGCATCCACCCACACAAGCACAAAGATAACACACACACACACACACACACACACACACACACCACACACACACACACACACACACACCATATCCAGATTAAAAGAAAATAACACTGATACTAAAAGTGCACATCAAGTTAAAATAAGAATCCCATAACCCAATGGTAGTAGGAGCAGTGAACTGTTAAGAGATTCACTGTACATAGGGCAAAGTACAATAGTAAACGACGCCCATTCTTCTCCTTCCACTGCTTGACCTTCCCCGACCTGAATCAGGAAACCATTCACCGCTGGGTGGACAGAGAGGCCTGTTCAAGCTGTAACCATCCAACCTCCTGATGGTTTGAACTCCCCAGCTCCACCACCAACCAGCGAGGGCTGACTGCCAGAACCCAGTATCTCTCTTATATATATGTACATGAGATACTGGGTTCTGGCAGTCAACCCTCGAGCTGCTCTAACTACTTGATAATGGGGCTCTCTAACATCTGGTTAGGCAGCAAAATAAGAAAAACAGACATACATTATGGCAACAACAACATGGTCCTTTTACAAAAAAACTATTCCAGGCCTGGCACTGATCCCAAGTGCAAAACCCTGGCATCCAAACCTCAAATGATGCTTCAAATTCATTCTCCCCTTTTCATACAGGGGACAGAAGACAGGCAGCAAGTCAGTTTCCTGTCAGACAAGAACATCTCACAGTTTTCCAATGACATAAACCTGCTAGGCACAGACATTCATCTTGCCATGACTCCATGTTCAGGACCATCCTGTTGGGTACAGTCTGAGAGGTAAACTAAAAAAAAAAAAAGAAAATCTAGGATGGACCAGTAAAGGTCTGTTCGGGATACATACACGACCTGTACTGAGCACAGAGAATGGCTCTGACTGCCCACAAGCCTGTCATGACACCTAGGTCCTACTCCAGTCATGGGACAATACTTGATGAATAACAACAAATCTGGGCACCAGCATGTCAGAACCAGTCTTGATGTAGGAGACTGGACAAACTCCACCCCCTTCCCCATATCATACTGCTGGGACTGGATCCCTGAACCTTTGGCATGAGCGGTTTGTCGGCCAATCATGACCCTGTCCTGAAGGTCACCAGGCTTTTACTAAGGCTGGAGACCCAGGTCTATATCCTATGTCCACATCCTACTGCTGTCATGTGATGCACTGTTCACTCAAGACTGCTTTCAACTTGGATCAGTTCCTGGCGTAACAGTCTTTATTCTCAAAGTGGAGATATAACTGTCTGAAGACAGAGTAAACTGCCTTCATAAGAAAGTGATGAATGGCTGTATACCCAAACCCACCTAACACCCTCCCCATCCATAAACTGCACGGACTGACTGGCATGAGCTTGTTAAGCACTTTCAACTTTTCCAAGTTTACTGCTTGAGGAGCCTCTCCAGCCTGGCCATTTCGGGCTGATTTGCATGAAAGAAAGGAGTACTTCACTTCAATTCTTCACATCTTAGAAACAATTTTTTTTTTTTTTTTTTTTTTTTTGCTGTCCCAACCTTTGCGTCACCTCAGAGGCAGTGCACCCACGCCGCTCATTCCGACACCCCATCCACAGCCATAGCCCGGCTGGCCCCGCCGCAGCCCCGGCACCGGCAATCCACAGGGAGCAGTCAATGTCAAGTCGTCAAGAGGCAACCCACCAGAGGAGACACTGCACTGCTGCCGAGTCACTTCGGTGGTGTTCAGTGGCGCCTGTTCTGATCTAACATACGCAGGACACCACCTACTAAGCCCCCTACTGACGACAATAATTGCTTAGTCGCGGAGCCGGCGTGAGTGAGCTCTCCCTCCGGAGGGCGCCACCACGTCCGTCCAACGACAGCCCCCATGGACTCGCCGATACTGGTGACCCCGACGGAAGCAAACCAAGGCCACAGACGTGGAGAGGACATCGAAATTGAGGTCACCATGAGAGCAGGGCATGAAGGGCCACAGAATTTGAGACTTTTTTTTTTTTTTTTTTTTATGCTGATCAATGGAACGAGGATGATTAAGATGATGCTACGGATTTCCATTTCGGTCTGAGACTACATGACAGGGCTGTACTCTACGCTTCCTTTCATAATATATCCTGGCGTCAACCAGGCCCGAGAGATACAGGCACCTGCAGTGTTGGTCAGGAAATTTGAGCAACACTCTCAGAAACGCATCCATTAAGTGGATGAAACTCGACTGTGTGGTCCTAGTCTTCCCAACTGAGTCCGCAGCAAACTCAACTCTGGGTAGGAGCCGGTCAGGGCAGAAAAAACCCACATGCCTCTGATGGGATTCGAACCCACGACCTCCCAGCCGGGAGTCCGCGACGCTAACCACTTCGCCACGGCGGCTGGTTAGAAACAATTTTACCATGAGGCACACAAATCAATAAGTTTGCTGCCCAATGACTGTGCCGTAACATTCAAATGATTAGGTTACATGAAGCACTTTCTGACTTTTGATGGTAAACATTGTTTCCTTTTTGACATGAATGTAATGAGCACATCACTTTAACTCAAGTATCTCAAAAACTTTCTATCAGGACCCGAAAATTTCAAATGCTCAATATGAAATCATTTCAAAACATACCTAAATTCCATATAACTTGGAGTTTATTGAACATTTGATGCTTTGACAAACTTAAACATTATTTCATTTTTCACTTAAATCTGTGCTTAATTGCAAGTGATAGACAAAGTTTAGGTACAATAATTGTGTCAAATTTGCTACCTGTTCTTTGCATAGTTTTGGAGTCAATACTATTTTGTGTAGATTAGTTTTCCATCATATGCAGATTTGTGGTGCTGTTCAGAGGAGTCAGCATCACACTTAAGTGCTGAAGGAATTATTGGTGGGTGTGTACAAACTGAGTTCAGCAAGGAAGCAATGTCACCATCCCACTAACCCCAGAGCCATAGCAATCTTCCCACTCACCCCAAACGGGTCGGCCTTCTCCCAGGATAATAGCAGAGCCCAGGTGGCGGGCGGCAGTTTCTCGGGCAGGGACTCCGGCACAGCCAGCATGATGAAGATGACATCCAGCAGCGCCACGGCGGTGGCGATCCAGATGACGACTGTGTCACTGTACAGGTCCTGCAGGTAGGCCCCCAGGGCCGGGCTGGTTACCAGACTGGCGGCGAATGTGGCCGACACCTGACAACCCAACACCAAAGTGTTCCAGCCTGGGCTTTCAGTATGATGACATCATTCTATTCCACCTGGAATCTATACGATGACGTCCTTTTCTACCTGGAATCTATATGACATCCTATTCTACCTGGAATCTATATGATGACATCCTATTCCACCTGCGAATGCAACCTGCATCGGCTTACAGTAGATTTCACAATTTTTCACATACATTTTCATTTGACATAGCAACTAATTTTGCGTGCGATCCTAAAAAAAATCAGCCTATAACCAGTTTACGGACCACATAATGACATCTCTCGATTCATAAACTGTATTATTAATAATATATCATATGAACAGGAAGAGGGCAAATTGTAAAAAAACCCTATCCACCGAATTTGCATATGAGCAACATCACGGAAGTCCATTATAGTCGAATGACAGTCTACAGTAAATCCGAAAGCTGGAATGCAGTCCACAGACCGATAGAGACTACTTAGCGTGTCCACAAAACGAAAGTATTTCGAATTTTTTCTGTTTCGCCGTGCAATTTCAATGATCGTAGTACGCGTAGCAAGCATTCCTTGGTAGCAAACTCGGGATCTCGAGCAGTTGCCTATGTCACCTGGAATCTATATGACATCCTATTCACCTGGAATCTATATGAACATCCTATTCTACATAGGAATCTATATATGACATCCTATTCCACCTGGAATCTATATATGACATCCTATTCTACCTGGAATCTATATGACATCCTATTTCCACCTGGAATCTATATGATGACACCCTATTCCACCTGGAATTTATATGATGAATCCTATTCCACCTGGAATCTTATGATGACATCCTATTCTACCTGGAATCTATCATGACATCCTATTCCACCGGAATCTATATGTGACATCCTATTCAACTGGAATCTATAATGACATCCTATTCCACCTGGAAGCTATATGACATCCTATTCCACCTGGAATTTATATGACATCCTATTCCACCTGGAATTTATATGACATCCTATTCCACCTGGAATTTATATGACATCCTATTCCACCTGGAATCTATATGATGACATCGCATTCAACCTGGAATCTATATGACATCCTATTCCACCTGGAATTTATATGATATCCTATTCCACCTGGAATTTATATGAAGACATCCTATTCCACCTGGAATCTATATGACATCCTATTCTACCTGGAATCTATATGACATCCTATTCCACCCGGAATCTATATGATGACATCCTATTCTAACTGGAATCTATATGATGACATCCTATTCCACCTGGAATCTATGATGACATCCTATTCCACCTGGAATCTATGTAATGACACCTTATTCCACCTTGAATCTATATGATGACATCCTATTCCACCTGGAATCTATGATGACATCCTATTCCACCTGGAATCTATGTAATGACACCTTATTCCACCTTGAATCTATATGATGACATCCTATTCCACCTGGAATCTATATGATGACATCCTATTCCACCTGGAATCTATATGATGACATCCTATTCTACCTGAATCTATATGATGACATCCTATTCTACCTGGAACCTATATGACATCCTATTCTACCTGGAACCTATATGACATCCTATTCTACCTGGAATCTACAGAGCTTAATCTAGGATTTTTCAAAAAGGGGGCAGTCCCCCCCTCATATTAGAAAAAGGGGGCACTCCCCCCCCCCCCCCCCCCCCCCCCCCCCCCCCCTTGGCCACTTCTTCAGCCAATAGTCTTGAAACCGGTGTTCCCTTGCACTGGCACTCTTTTCGGGCTGCTTCTCCGAGCTTTTGGATGTAGTCGCGGTTTCTTCCATGATCTTCTCCACCCTCGCATGACACAGAATCTTTTTTTTCACTTTTCTCCCACAAAGTCGAAGTCAAATAGGGTGGGTGCATGCTTCATTTTGGAAAATATCCAATATGGCGTCTTAAACTCTCGCAACTTCTCGTCGATGATCGAGAAGGAGGTGATGAACGCCGCCGAATGGTTGATTTACACTAACAGCCAATGAAATATCAAGAAATCGTTCGCTCCTGCTCAGTTCTAGTTTCAGTTTTTCAAGCAGACGACAAACGAGCGCCCGCAACGATCATGAACAGGGCGGGCAGTCCTGCAACTGTGCGGGAGTCTGCCCGCGTTAAGACTCGATAATTGCGGGAAGGAACAGATTTTCGGGGATTGTACAAATCCCGCGCTCTAGAGTAAGCTCTGAATCTATATGATGACATCCTATTCCACCTGGAATCTATGATGACATCCTATTCCACCTGGAATCTATGATGACATCCTATCCACCTGGAATCTATGATGACATCCTATTCCACCTGGAATCTATATGATGACATCCTATTCTACCTGGAACCTATATGACATCCTATTCCACCTGGAATCTATGATGACATCCTATTCCACCTGGAATCTATGATGACATCCTATTCCACCTGGAATCTATATGACATCCTATTCCACCTGGAATCTATGATGACATCCTATTCCACCTGGAATCTATGATGACATCCTATTCCACCTGGAATCTATGATGACATCCTATTCCACCTGGAATCTATGATGACATCCTATTCCACCTGGAATCTATATGACATCCTATTCCACCTGGAATCTATGATGACATCCTATTCCACCTGGAATCTATGATGACATCCTATTCCACCTGGAATCTATATGACATCCTATTCCACCTGGAATCTATATGACATCCTATTCCACCTGGAATCTATGATGACATCCTATTCCACCTGGAATCTATACGACGACATCCTATTCCACCTGGAATCTATATGGTGACATCATATTCCACATGGAATCTGTATGATGACATCCTATTCTACCTGCAATCTGTATGATGACATCCTATTCCACCTGGAATCTGTATGATGACATCCTATTCCACCTGGAATCTGTATGATGACAACCTATTCCACCTGGAATCTGTATGATGACATCCTATTCCACCTGGAATCTGTATGATGACATCCTATTCCACCTGGAATCTGTATGATGACAACCTATTCCACCTGGAATCTATATGGTGATATCCTATTCCACTTGGAATCTATGTCTTGTGCTTGGGCTGAGGTCTGTATGCCAGTCTGGCATCCGGGTCTGGGAGAGTTTGTCTTGTTCTTCTACGGGCTTTTTCACCTTAGATGGCCAATTGAGCCAACATGTATTGTACTGTCCTCCCATCCCATTACTGTCCAATTTGTCTTTTTATCCTGGAACTCCATTAGATAGAGGGCAGGCAGGACTGCATCTGAACACCATCTTTGGAGTTTCTAGGCAATGTTGGAGGAGGTTGTTAGCAATGCTGGAGCTCATGAATATTGAAATTGACTCACAGGTTATTACAGAAAGTGACTGGAAAGTCTGATATATAGCGACTGGAAAGACTGACACACAGGTTATTACAGAAAGCAACTGGAAAATCTGACACATAGGGTATTACAGAAAGTGACTGGAAAGGCTGACACATAGGTTATAAAGGAAAGAGATTGTAAAAACTGACACATAGGTTATTACAGAAAGTGATTGGAAAGACGGACGCATAAGTTATTACAGAAAGTGATTGGAAAGACTGGCACATAGGTATTACAGAAAGCGATTATAAACTCTGACCTATTGGTTATTACAGAAAATGACTGGAAAGGCTGACACATAGGTTATTACAGAAAGCGATTGGAAAGACAGACACATACGTTATTACAGAAAGTGATTAGAAAGGCTGACACATAGGCTATTACAGAAAGCGATTGGAAAGACAGACACATCAGTTATTACAGAAAGTGACTGGAAAGGCTGACACATAGGTTATTACAGAAAGTGACTGGAAAGGCTGACACATAGGTTATTACTGAAAGCGATTGGAAAGACAGACACATCGGTTATTACAGAAAGTGACTGGAAAGGCTGACACATAGGTTATTACAGAAAGCGATTGGAAAGACAGACACATCGGTTATTACAGAGAGCGACTGGAAAGACTGACACATAGGTTATACAGAAAGCGATTGGAAAGACAGACACATCGGTTATTACAGAGAGCGACTGGAAAGGCTGACACATAGGTTATTACAGAAAGCGATTGCAAAGACAGACACATCGGTTATTACAGAGAGCGACTGGAAAGGCTGACACATAGGTTATGACAGAAAGCGATTGGAAAAGACAGACACATCGGTTATTACAGAGAGCGACTGGAAAGACTGACACATAGGTTATTACAGAAAGTGTCTGGAAAGACATTTCAGAGAAACCATAAACAACTTTGTTCAGAAGAGGCAAAAGAATTTCTACACACACACACACACACAAAATCTTTCATAGATGGTATGGACAAGAGATCCATGTAAAAGAAAGACACAAGAAACAGACAGCTGACTTACCAATCCATAGGCAGCACTGCGGTCCTCATCGGTAGTGACATCGGCCACATAGGCAAACACCACACTGAAGGTCACTGAGAAAATTCCCGATATGGACAGCATGGCAAAGTACCACCTGTGACACACACACACATGCACACACACACATACAAACACACATACACACACATTCACACACACACATACACACCTCATATATACACAGGTGACAACATGCACATGTTTATGAATGCACAGACACGACATATGCAAATAAATGCACAAATGCAGGAATCGGTGCACCTACATTCACACACACATTATGAATCTACAGATCCAACTAGAGTCTGACATCTCATCAATCACCTAGTTATACTTCAGAAAACATAAACAGGGAAGAAAGCAGGATTGGAAGAAAGTAAACGACCAATTTCTGATTTTCATCTTTTCTTCTTCTTTACTTCACTTCGTATGTGTAAATGATATGTGTGTGTGTGTGTGTGTGTGTGTGTGTGTGTGTGTGTGTGTGTGTGTGTGTGTGTGTGTGTGTACATGTGTGTACATGTGTGTACATGTGTGTGTGTGCATGTGTGTGCATGTGAGTGTGTGTGTGTGTGTATGCATATGTGTGTGTGTGTGTGTGTGTGTGTGTGTGTGTGTGTGTGTGTGTGTGTGTGTATGTGAGTGAGTGGTAGTGTGTATATGTGTGCATGCATCCTTGCTTTCATGCAGACATGCCCACAGTAACAATTTGTTCCCTTCTGATTATATTCTTCATGCTATGAAAGAGGGAAAGAGTCAACAAGACAATAATGTGCAGGAGAGAAGGATGGGGCAGGGGGAAAAGGAGGGTCAGGAGGAATCATCTGATGCCTGTGTGCATGGGAGGAATACAGAATGGGACCTTTACATGCCAAGGTGTATAAAAAGGCAAGAGCAGATGAACAGACAATGATGCGTATTGTGTGGGATTGGAGAGAGAGAGAGAGAATGTTGAACACCTCATATGTATATATATATATATATATATATATATATATATATATATAATATTATATATATATCTCCAAAATGACAGGCATCACTAGACGCTACAGTTAAGAGGGAATGGAAGGGGGAGGGGGGTGGGGGGGGGGGAGAAGGTAGTGAGAAGATAGGAAAAAGGGGGATAACTACCAGATGCTGATACATGACAGGCATGGAAAGGAGATTGATCAGATACGAAAGGCCTGTGGACTTCACTGCTGCGGGGCATCAGGAGATTCACCGCAGTGGCTAGGGGATGGAGTGGTGAGAGTGTAGACCAGTAATCAGATAGTGACATGAGTGAAATCGGACTGGAGGAAAGGGAGACAAGTACTGAAAAGAGGTTAAAGCACAAGGGAGAATGAAGGAGAAGGGGGGGGGGGGGGGGGGGGGGGGGGGGGGGGGGGGGGGGGGGGGGGGGGAGAGATGTGGGGACCACTGAAGGGATACTGATCTGCGTAAGAAGGGGAGGCGTGTATGAAAGCGAGAACTAACCAAAGCAGGAAGAAACCCTGGGGAGAGTTTGACAGCAGAAGGTCTTCAGGACAGATACACCACCCACACTCCCATGGGCCCTGGTCAAATCCGGCTCACGACTCCCAGAAGCCCCTCTGCTACCAGTTTTGTTTGTCATCTTGCACTGCCGAGATTCAAACAGATTGTTAGAGGGGTGGTTGTCTCAAGGCGTCGCCTTCCTGGACAGAAGTCTTACCTGCATCACTATGGGACATAAGTTCTACGCTGGAAAATTTAAGCCTTACGAAGTTTAGTTACTTTTGTCCCTAGACCCTCCTTGACCAGATCCAACTGGAACTCTTTTTGGCCGCCTCTGTTAAACATTAAAGAGCATCACAAGAAGGAAAGGGAAAGGGGGGGGGGGGGGTAGTGGTGAAGGAAGTGAAGATCAGGGGAGAAGGGAATCATTACTCTGGTGCAGCAGATGAACGGAAGACATGGACGAAGGGGGTGAGGGGATACACATCATACTCTGAGATGCTAAAGAATGAACAGGGGAAGCAAAAGGGGGAAACTCATCAGATACACGAGGGGAATGGATGGGTAATAAGAGAGGCACACACGGACATGAGCGGTGGGATGACGATCTTACCAGACGCTGAGGTGCATAAGGGGGATGGGGGCACAGGTGAAGGTCACGGTCAACATCAGAAAGGGCTTTCGTCCAAACACGTCCGACAGTGCACCAATCAACGGAGCACTCAAGAAAGACAGCATACCCTGAAAGGTCAGAGGTCAGA
>CM031600.1:77750983-77835983 GCA_018398815.1 Conus ventricosus
TTTTCAACTAATCCTCAAATTCATGGTTGCATTTTCATGAAGAATACATTTTCCTTTCTACCTTACACCCACAGAAATCTGTAAATCAGTGTTAACATTAGAGTTTGTGTTAACTTATATGTGTGCACACACATGCATTCATACACATACGCATATGATTCCACACACATACGCAAATAAGCGAACACACACACAAACACAAAATGATGTAAGTTACACAAGAATCATGAAGAGGATTAGAGATTTAAACAACAAAAAGGCATTCCCTGGAAATAAAAATTGAGTGAAACAGAACACTGACCTTACATACTCACAATACCATAAATGAAGAAATGTTTTTTTCAATCTCAAAAGATTAGTCTAAAGTACAAATTACTACTGAACACACATACACAAACATGAAACTAAATCATGTCTTTTGTCACAGAATTTACCTTTTGTCTGTCTTATTTTCTTCACTGCTTAAGGGATGATTTCTTTTTATTAGAAATGATCAACTTCCTTAACAAAATTTGAAAAAGTGGAGGAAAATTAAACAGCAACTGTGCACACACATACACACCACACACACACACACACACACACACACACACACACACACGTGTACACACTCACACACACACACTCACACACATACGTATACACACACACACACACACACACACACACACACACACACACACACACACACACACACTCACACACACACAGTATTTTTCATGCTTCATTATGTTGGCAGCACACATCTCCATTGTTGTTTTTTTAAGTCTATGACATAGATTCAAAACCAAATCTAACAATTTAGCGCTGATGTAATTCATTTCCATTTATTATCATCAGCCCCATTATTTCCTTCATCGACCCATTCTATGGCACTTGTTCCTTTTCTCTTCTGGCCAGATCATACGCTTGTCTCCAATTGTTCCCTGGCGTTCAGCTTGGGTTCAGGGTGACAGCTGTTGTACTACCTGCTCCATCACTCTACAGATCTTTTATCAGTCTATGATCAATAAACAGTAGCTCCATTTCTCTCACGGAAACAGATGTTTCAGGCAATGTTGTTGTTTTTTTCTCAGCTGATGTTTCAAAAGCTTCAATGTAAAATGTATATTGATACTGACTAAAATGGATATAATTCTTCCATAGGAAGAGGTTGGGTAGGGTGTGGAGGGGAGTCTTACAACTTGAGTGCGCGTGCGTGCACAAACGCACACACACACAGCCGTACACCCACACACACACACATGCTCTTCCAGTCTCTCTCTCTCTCTCTCTCTCTCTCTCTCTCCTCTCTCTCTCTCTCAAGAGAACTGAAACTTATTACCAGAAGGAATATCATTAACAGCTGTTATTAATGTAACAGTGTAGGCACAATCATTAGAAATCAGTGTAAATGTCCCCCCATCTCCCTCCCTTCCCTCAGACCAACCCACTTTTACTCCCCCCCTTTCCAATCCCTTTCCTTCCCTTCCATATTCTATGTTAAAAACTGCAGTCAACTCTGACCCTCTCTTTGGTCTCTCCCTCTTCCTCCCTTTCCTATCTCCCCCTCCCTTCTCCTCCTCTCCTGGCCCCAACCCCTCCTCCCCACACTCCTGCTGTAACACTGACAGACCAGCCAAGTGAAGTACCAGGAAACTGAATGATGGGTCGCCTGCTCCACCTATAAGGTGGACCTCCTCTGGGCCTCTACAACATCATGGCCGCTACAGCCACTACCAGTGCTTAGTTTGGACAGCAACTCTTTCACCACACTCTCTCACTACAAACTATTACTCTTTTTTTTTTCCTTCTTAAATTAATTAATGCACAGAATGAACAATGCTGATCTCCGAAGCGCGCATAATCTGCATTAAGCGGCAAGCACACATATGATATACAGCACAGCAGGCGCAAGGAATGCAAATGCCGTTCTAGATGTAAATGTATATAGGTAAAAATTATCTGGTGTCACACATGCATGCAGGCACACGCACGCGCGCACATACATACACACACACACACAAACACGCACGCATGCGCACGTGCACACATACATACACACACACGCAAACGTGTACACACACACACCACACACACACGCACGCACACACACACATGGAAAATGAAGCTAGGTGCTATCTCCACCACAACTTGACATTTTCCAAGGGTGCAAGAAGGGTCTACAAGCTCTGCCTGAATATAATTCAAGACTACACCGAAACAGCCCCATACTATCAGCATGCATGATAATGAAACTGACATATCACTCACATACACAAACACAAACACACACACAAACACAGATCATAAGCATAAACATGTGTTTCAACTTGATGTAGTAAATTTACACAGTAGTTTAAACACAAAGCATTTTATACCTTCTCGCCTAAGTGAGAGGAAAGCATTAATATGTTTCTATTCAGGTAATCAGTTACTTGTAGAAATTACCATGCTCGTAATTCTGGTTCATTCTAATTCTAAAATTCTACCATTCTCCTCACACACAACAATCCAAGTCCATTTTTCCATTAAAAAAAAAAACTACTGTGACTGATTTCAGATCATATAACCTGTAACTGAGGTAGCAATGCTGGGTGCTGTATTTCATCTTGCAGTGTTTCTCATTCAAAAGTCTGATAATAGCCCAGCCTTAGAGTGAAGGCTTCTTCCAGGGTGACACGTAGCAAATTTTCTCACATCCAGCTAACTAATATATATATCTCCTTCCTTTAAACATCATCCACAAACATAAAGTCCATGGCCATTTCTAAATATCATCAGGCTTCATCCATTTCCACAGCCATCCAATCGGTGCTTGGATTTCATCTTAAGAGGTCCCCTTCCTTTTTTTCCACAGACCATCGCTGCTGTTTGGAACACATCTTATGCGCATTGTTTCATTGTTCGATTTCTGAAGAACAAACCCACATGCATGAAGCTGGTGAAGTAGTTCCAGAGACTTTTTGGGGGGCCCTGTTATCACAATCATAGAGTTGGAGTTCCACTATGACTGAGTGAATGATGTCCCAGCCTGTCAGAATTCCACGTGTTTGATGGTTTGGGGATCAATTTCAGCTGACCTGCATGGCAGCGATGAAAAACTCGGTAAACCTTATGGCAGATCATTTTCTTCTGGTTCTTTGGCTGCTGAAACTATTACAGAAACATTAGCTTTCCATCTTCAGGCACACCAAAATGCACCCATGTTTTACATCTGCTCAAAAATAAGCATCTCATTTTGTGAAATGTGTAAAAGAGCAAGCCCTGACAGCTAAGCTGACAATTGTCAGTTGTTTTTCTTTCTTTTTCCTTTCATGAAAAGATAAGAAATTCTCTGTGTGTGTTTGTGTGTGTGTATGTGTGTGTGTGCGTGTGCGTTTGAGTGCATTTGTGAGAGAGAGAGAGAGAGAGAGAGAGAGAGAGAGAGAGAGAGAGAGAGAGAGAGAGAGGCTAGTGCTTTAAACAACAACATAAACACGCAAAGCCAGAAAATAATGATACCAGGCTGATTCTAATGTCACAACTCACATCTTCACACCATGTTCACTTCCAAACAGTCTACACAAATAGCTACAACACTACAACACTTGGGTGTATCATTCTACATATCATGTTAGTCACTACTGTTCTAAAGCACTTGAAAACTGCATCATCATGCATCATTCTGCACGGTAAGTATGTCGCCCCTGCTGCTGGTGCTTTGTGTGCACACAGTGCAATAACGACAAAACTGCCAACACACAGACCTCCCTGGACAAGTTCACTGTCAACTCACTCGCATTCCAATGATCTGTCTAGTGATCTATACATGTGCAAAGTTTAACTGTGCTACATGAGCGTCTACACTTCCATGCATCTATTCTTCAGCATTATAGCAGTTGCTTGTTGGAACTCAGTCAGAATCATCGACCTTATCCAAACACATATCCTGTAACGGTATCTTTTTTCCATGCATGTGTGCACCTAAGCGTGCGCACATACGTATGCATGCATATGAGCAGGTGCAAAAGAGCACAAAAAGCCTACGATATGAGTTAACAGATATATATTTTCAGTCATTCAAGCATGTACCCACATATATATATATATATATATATATATATATGTAATATTACTCTTTTTTTCTTCGTTTTTTTTTTCCCCTTATGCAGCTGAAACCTAACATTTACCCCAAATCAACCTGTGTTTTCATAAAACTTCACTCGCAAACACTTGAGAACATTCCAATCTAGTGGACAACCAGAGACTTAGGTGACATTTGCTTTTTCAACACCAGAACCAGTAAGGCAAAAAAAATTGAGTTATTAACATCAAGCCTTCTACTGGACTCTGGTCATCAACTTTTGATCTGCTTCAACAGTTCAAGTGAAAACAATGTCAAACTGTTGTAGCTCTTTCTATTTGCACATGCTGGTATTTAGTAGTAA
Organism: Conus ventricosus; assembly: GCA_018398815.1. NCBI lineage: Eukaryota > Metazoa > Mollusca > Gastropoda > Neogastropoda > Conidae > Conus > Conus ventricosus. Next base: position 77,755,393 of record CM031600.1, read on the forward strand.
CAAAACGTCACAAAAACCGAAACAAAAACAAAATGGAAAAAGACAAAAATTAAATGGACATTCAGACCAGGGCAAGGTAGAAACCCTCATGATTATTTTGGTGATCCCACATTACTTACAAAACTGTCGTCATCCTGTTCAATAAAGGAAACACAAGACACATAATATACTCATTTCATCTTTAAAATACTTTACTGTGCACAAACACACACACACATACACACACACTCTCTCTCTCTCTCTCTCTCTCTCTCTCTCTCTCACACGCACACACTCGCTCTCTTTCTTTCTCTCTCTCTCACACACACACACACACACACACACACACACACACACACACACACACACACACACACACACACTCTGACAGACAACCTGGGCAGCTAGTTCATTAAAATGATGGTTCAGTCGTACTTTTTTCTTTTCTATCTGTGACTGTTCAAATTCATAGGCACCTTTAGTTTGAAGAGGGCGGCTTGAGACAGACTCAAAATGGAATGACTCCCATCTTTTACAACCTTTTGTTCTGGAGTCAGAATAGAATGCCTATACTCATTAGCTGGCAACCTTCTGCGGTCAGTACAAAACGACCACAGCTGGCAACCTTCTATTCTGAAATCAGAATGGAATGACTCAAAGAGCTCTAGCAAACTCCTGGATTCAGAATGGAATGGTTCACTATTGGCATCTTTCTGCTATGGAGTCAGAACGGAATGAGTCATAGTCAGAAACCTTGCAGAGTCAGAATGCAATGACCCACTACTGGCAACCTTCTGCAGTAGGGTCTGAATGGAATGACTCATAGTCGTAGCTAGCAATCTTCTGGAGTCAGAATGGAAAGACTCAATGCTTGCAACATGACTGAAAAAGACTAATATTATTGAAAACAAGCCAAATACCTATCATAACCAAAATGAAGATTCAAAGTACTGATAACTTCAATACAAACTACGAAACTGCTCATACCTTTTCCAAAATGAAGACTGAAAGTAACACTTATTTCAATATAAAATATCAAACTTTTTTTTAGTAAGATAAGCATAACTTTTAACCTCTGTGTGTGTGTGTGTGTGTGTGTGTGTGTGTGCGCGTGTGCGTGCGTGCGTGCGTGCGTGCGTGCGTGTGTGTATTTTCACTTCTGAAGATCAATAAGAGTCCGACAGGAACTCAGGCTTTCAACTAAAGGCAGTCAGGGCTAAAAAAAAATTTTAAAATGTACCTGCAATCATTTTCAGTTCAGAATTTTTGGCCACATTCACAGTCTATCACATCTTTCTCTGAATGACCTCGAAGTCGAACACTCTTTTTCATGATTTTGAAAGACAGGATTTACTCATCACCACTGGGATCAGTGTAACCAGGTCTGACTTGCTTCAAATGTTACAATTTGCCTGGAAGTATCATAGTTCATAACATCTACCTTCTTGATTTTTAAAACTCCGACTTTCTGCTCTGCAATCTTTCAATGGATGCGATTTTTTTCAGTTGTTAAAAGGGATCTTTCCTTTCTTTCTGCGTACGCAGCCTGATACTCCTGCGGACACTCCCTGTATCGACAGGCAAGGATTAATCCCATCTACCCAACAAAGGGAGTGGATTTTTGTGTGTATGACTGTTTTTTTATCCCGCCACTAAGGCAGCCATACTCTAACTTTGGGGAATTAAAAGGGATCAATACCTTTGATTTGATCAAAGATTTTTTGTTGAAAATCGATCTGTTTTCAGGCACTCTAAGTATGTGTGAAAGAAACAGATCTACTAAGACCCTTTTTTCTAAACATACATGGAACCAGTTTTGACCATGTGAAAGCCCTGATATGGCCCAAGCAGTCGGTAGAGCTTTAAACAAGAACTGACTGTAAAAATTAAAAAAAAGAAGTTTGTAAGTAATTCAAGAATTAACAAAGCTGAACATTACTTTGTGTTGTTGGAACAGTGTTCCTTCATTAATCAAAAGGCTTATTTGTTTTCATAAAATGCCCTCTACATATTTATTAATCTCATGTAATCAGATTTCAACATCACAATATTACGAACATTTAGTGTTCAATTGTAACTTTATAAAATAACAAGGTCAGGACAAAATACTACACCAATCATTTTCCTCCCCATAGTATCAATAAAGGCAATGTAATTGTAAGCATTCAGTGAGCCACATATCTAAAAACACATACAACAGTATGGACATGATCTATAACGAGAATGGTAACTGACATGATAGATTCTGCCCGATCTATCCATCATCATCATCATCATCATCCAATTGACGGCCCCAATCAACATGCTGATTATTATGCCGTACTATGGAGGTTGTGCTGAGTTAGAAAGGCCAGGATAGAAAGATAAAGACCTAAGATAGTGAGAAAAACAAGGGCAACTGATGCATTTAAATTTCAGGAGAGATTCCTACTCTATGTGGGTTTTATCAGCAGGCTACTACTTTTCGCTCTTCATCCAGAGGCAGGCTCCAGACTAGCTGATCCAAATTCTCTCTGAGAGTGAACCCGGCCCAAAAAAAAAAAAAAAAAAAAAAAAAAAAATTTGCTAAGGAAGGAGTCAACCTTGTCAACCTAATCCTACTTATACTATCTAACTAAGATTTGTCATTTCAGGTTTAGTTGTGTGGAACCCCTGACCCAAAGGCGCCTGGGGTTCCATCCATCATCGTCTCTGACAGGTCATTCCAATCCCGGATGGTCTTTGGGAGAAACGCATGTTGTCGGTATTGTGTCCTGCACTGTATGAGGCTGAGCTGCTGTGTGTGACCTCTTCTCTGCCTGGCAGGAGCTGGTGTCAACTTGTCCTTACATATGGGGACGACAGCCTGGCCACACAAGATCTTGCGAAGCATCGCCAGCCTTGCCTCTTTCCTGCGGTTCTGAAGGGAGGGCCACTCCAGCCTGTTTATCATTGCGGTGACACCTGACGTGTTGTGATACCTATTCACAACAAACCGAGCGGCCCTCCGTTGTACGCCCTCAATCTTCTCGATGTTTCGCTGCGTGTACGGATCCCACACAGTGCAAGCGTATTCCAGAATAGGTCGGACCAAAGTCTTGTAAGCGGTTTCTTTAATCTCGGTGGAACTGATCTTAATGTTTCGCCTGAGAAAGCCGAGGGTCTTATTGGCTTTGGCACAGATGGAGTTGATGTGCTGGTCCCAGTTCAAATCTTTACAGATGGTGACCCCAAGATATTTGGCAGCGGTGGCGTTTACCAATTTTTCTCCGTGCAGATGGTAGTCGAACTCAGCAGTAGTTCTTTTGCGGGTGACAGGCAAGACTGAGCACTTCCCCGGATGGAAAGCCATGTCCCAGCTTCGCTCCCAGCTTTCCAAATGTTGGAGGTCTTGTTGCAGCTGCTGTTGGTCAAGGTCTGTAGCAGAAAGGCGGTAGGCAGCAGTGTCATCTGCAAACAGGCGGGTCAGTGAGTTGAGTTGCTCCGTAAGTCATTGATATATGCCAGAAACAAAGCTGGTCCAACAACTGAACCTTGTGGTACTCCTGAACGGACACTGATAACGCCTGAAGTTTCGCCATTCACCACAACTGCCTGTCGCCGATCACTGAGGAAGGCCCTGAACCACTGGTGAACTTTGCCTCGAACTCCATAGTGGTTTAGCTTATGGAGCAGAAGACTGTGGTTTACTCGATCGAATGCTTTGGCGAAGTCTAAGATCACAATGTCTGCCTGGTTTTCCTGCTCCATGTTCTCACTTAGTTCTTCCATCAAGTCCAGCAGCTGAGTTTCACATGATCTTGATTTGCGAAAACCATGATGTTCCGGTCGGAGGATTTTGTTGGACTCGAGGTGTTTCATGAGAGCACTGACAATGACATGTTCCAAGATCTTACATGGCACGCTTGTGAGAGACACTGGGCGATAGTTTGATGGTTCATAGTGCTCTCCCTTCTTGAAGACTGGAGTAACGTTCGCAAGTCTCCAATCAGATCCATCATCTTACAGCCATTTATTCAATTAATCATCCACTAGCTTAAGCCAGATATGGAATTACAAAATAAATAAACAAATAAGTAAATAAACAAATAAAATAGATAATTTTTTTTGGTTTAAATTAGACAAACGTAATGTGAATTTTCACTGCGAAATTGTTCTGTATGTTGGCTCCTGTGGTGTTGGTGTCAGGTCGCCTATGTCAGATTTACAATTTTGTGTTCGATAATTGTTTTGAGCACTTGTACTACTGCTACTAAGCATTAGTACTGTTACTACACAGTACACTACTCGGGTGCCTTTCTACACATAGTGATAAGACGCTCGATCTAAAACATACTATTCACATCGTACACATTACTTTTAACTTGGCTAGTTTGGTGTAAATCCTACTTACCCCATCTTTAGGACGTCCTCTTTTCGACCACACAATGCTCCCAATCACTCTTTTTTCGCTTTGGCCCAACCATATTTCACCAATTTATTGGCTGTCATGCTGGCAACGAACTCCCACTTATTTTCCGGACTCCGCCGATGACCTTCACCTTCCGTGAAAGCAATGGAGCAGTTTCTGCTTGTTTAATATCATATCCGGTATAAATAATAATCAAGAATATTTAAAAAAAAAAAAAGAATTTAAAGATAGCAAATTCTTGACATCAAACTCAGTTTCTCATTCGCTTTCTTTCTCATAAAATCCAGTGACAAGTTTTTAAAAAAAATTCTCTTTGACTTTTTGAAAAACGAAAGTAGCGTTGGCACCGTATTTGGTATGTTTCAGCAGAAAGAGAAGCAATTATGTTAATGCTAGCAAAGAGGCCAGCCTCTTTGATGCTAGTCTGTAAAACACACACACACACACACACACATTGGGAGTACGAAAACTAGCAGTAGTCCGCCATCGGTCCACTAATAAGAGCACATGTTCACATCTGCTCTCTCTCTCTCTCTCTCTCTCTCATAATGAGATACATTCGTCGCATGTGGAAGATATTCAGCAGAAAGATACAATATCATCATTTGATTGAGTGGATGGTCGAGTCAGTCTTACGATTTCTGTTTTGTTTTGGTGGTGGTGGTGGTGGTGGTTGTATTTGTTGTTGTTGCTGTTGTTTAAACCTTACTGCATTGTTCCTGTGTATACGGAAATGTTACGATTTTATTTGTTTTTGTTAACCTTTGATTTGATACACACTGGGAATAAATGTGTACTACTGGTCTGCAAGGAAAGGAAGAGGTAAATGGTGTTCTGTTACCTCTCCCCCCTTGTCAAGAGACCTCTTTGGTAATGACAATAAATTATCAAAGTGTCAAAGTCTCTCTCTCTCTCTCTCTCTCTCTCTCTCTCTCTCTCTCACACACACACACACACACACACACACACACACACACACACACACAAACACAAACACACACACACTCACGCACGCACGCACGCCCCCCCCCCCCCCCACACACACACACACGCACGCGCACGCACACACACGCACGCACGCACGCGCACGTACACGCACGCGCGCACACACACACACACACACACACACACACACACACACACACACACACACACACACACACGCACGCACGCACGCACGTACACACGCACACACAACACACACGCACGCACGCACGCACGCACGCACACACACACACACACACACACACACACACACACACACACACACACACACACACACACACACACACACACACACACATGTACTCACTCCACAAACCCGCATCCAACTGGTCCCACCCGTACCTATTCATCCAACGTTTCAGTGAGTATTCCGTATCCTTGATACGAAGGAGAATGTAAGTCTCCTCAACCCTCCATTCTTCTGGATGGTTCTTTCCTAAGTTCTGCACATCGTGTCACTGGGTGTGTCTAGTCCTTAATGAAACCTGAACGTAACGACATTTCCATCCCTAAATCTCTACTGACCAGAGAGAGAACTGTTCTGCTGTGTGCTGTGTTTTATGAATGGGTGAAGGCAATGTCCTCATAAACATCAAATGTGTGTCTGTGTGTTTGTGTTCTTGCTCCTTACGAACATCTTTTTTTTTTTTTATCTGAACCAGTCAAGTCTCCAAATTTAGCATGATGATTTACCAGCATACTATGCAGATCACGAGCGAATCACTTTTGTGCTAGATGGACACATTTTTGAAGCGACAAATACATTGCAATATGAAGCAATGTTTCGATTCGAAGCTGGTTTGAGGGATATAACCGTGGTCAGACCAAATACACATTCAAGGATGATAATCATACTAAGTTGATGAAAGAGAGGGGAAGCGGTGGAGAGGAGGGAAATAAGAGGGTACCATAGAAGAGGGAGATGTGACAGATCAACGTCGGGTGGAGTAACCAATTTACCCTCCAGCGTCTACTGGTGACGGCAGGTCTAGCCTGTGTCATCGTGGGACGACTCCCGAAGATGTTGGGCAGTCAGCAACGGAGCACTAAGATAACCTTGACCTGGCAAACTATGTTTTTAGGTTGGCATAGTGAGCACCTCTCTCAGGGTCGGGCTGAAAAATTACCCTCTGGACCATAGTCAGTGAGGACCATAGAAGGGAATCGTGCACCATTCCAGTGACGCCTGCCCTGCTCCCTCTTTGAGGTGGCCCCACACGCGACACAGGATCGTCACCAGCCGAGCACGAAGAAGGCCGCCAAGCAGCCCTGAAGATAGGCCTTTCTGGAGAAAGGGGTGAAGCGTCACTACACATGCAGTCGGCTGACCAACACCACCAGTTCACATGGAACCAGACAGAAGTGCTGAACGTCACTTCAGCAGGAAGAAAGAAGAGGACCCACACTCCAGTCTGGGATGAAAACCAGAACAAGACAGGACAGCCCCTGTCCGGAACCAACCCCAAGACTCCTGCCAGTGACCATACACCCTGCCACCAAAACAATTATCGGTCTGGGACACCGTGTCCTTAAGGGCATCAGGCCGATCAGGAGAAGATAGGAGTGGAAGACATAGACAGGGAGGGTAGAGACAAAGGTGGTGGTGGTGGAAAAACAGTCTTGTCCAACATTTAATTTTTTTTAATGTGATGTTGGTTAAAGGCCCATGCAGTGTGTTGTGAGCAGTGACGCTCAAGTTAGGCTGAGGCCATCAGTGAAGAAATGCTGTTTGACATTAATCCCTCCTTCATGGTCTGTCCAGTCTGTTTTCTGTGGTATCCTCCACTTTTGCCACCTTCCGTCATCGGCAGGTTCGCCGCCACGTCAGGCATATTTCACAGGATTAAAAAAAAACTTTTCACACACACACACACACACACACACACACACACACACACACACACACACACACACACACACACACACACACAGAGTTTACAATTGCATGCACAACATGCAACCACATATGCTCAAAGTACCGGTTACTGTAGAAATACAAACGGCGAAAGTTAAAATTAAAAAAAAAAAAAAAAAGCGGCACTTACACTACAGGCAGGGAAAGTATTACCCTATCAGTGATGGCGTTCAATGAGCCCTCTTTTTTTTCTTTGTGCATAGTCACAGACAACATATTGATTCTGTGTGTGTGTGTGGGGGGGGGGGGGGGGGGGAGACAGGAGGAACATAATGGGGCATTGGGGAGTCAAGATCAAGAGTCACATACAGAACCAGAAGGAAACAACAAAGTGGAACAAATATGTGAAACGGAAAACAAATCCAAAACAAACAAACAAACAAACAAAACACGGAGTCTGGACCTTCACTCCTTTCTTCCTTAAAGCGACCTAACTCACTGTTGATTATTCTATCACTGTATGGGGAATATTCACCTGTAACAATCTATAATTACTTAACTGTCTTCATAATATGGCCGTGTCGATGGTAATAATGGCGAGCTGACCTATCAATTGTGACTCTCTGCAAGTAACATTCTTCAAGGTAGAAGACAAGTATCCCATTTCCTCAAGTCCTCAAAGCTCTGGGGTCTCTTTGCGAGAAGTTGTGGCCGGTCTCCCTTAAGGAACATGATTCTGTAAACTGCTGTGTCGTCCGCACATGCCTACTTAATTTGTAATACGCTTTCTCTAGCATGCCACTGACATGTGCCCCAAACAGTGAAGTTCCAACATCGACCCCTGTGGCACTCCAGATCTGACTCTGATAAAGTTTGAGTAGACACCTTCGAAGATGACTTCATGACGTCTGTCAGTCAAGAATCCTGCGCTCCTCCGGTTGGTACCACCCCTGATGATGTGTTTATACAGTTTTTAGAACAGGGAGCTGTGCGGTTCAGCTTATCAAAAGCTTTTGCAATATCCCTGAAAAGATAGTCTATATTTCGGCCTATTCAAACATTCTCCAGAAGCTGAGTCCCACAGACCTAGTTCTCCAGAAGCCATGCTTCTGGGGACACGGGATGCTCTTCTGCTCCAGGGTCTCATTGTAGAACTTGGTGTGCTGTGTACCAGCTCCTCAGGTAGAGGCAGTACCCGTTGCTGACACCGGCCAACAGTGATTCACTGGATTATCGTGCTCTCCTTTTTTGAAAGTAGCAGAAATTGGAGCACCTTTCCTGATGGGACCGCTTGACTGTGGTCAAAGAATGAATGGCAGATGGTAGCGAGGAGCGGGGTAACGTCAGCAGACAATTATACAAAGAGGCGTTGGAATCCTTCTGGTGATCTGGTGACTGTGCCGAGGAGCAGGTCGTTCTCTTCCTCCTGGTTACTGTTCTTATCGTCCCTAAACACAGCCTGGAACTGATCATTGAGTGCATCAGCCTTGGTCCATGGTACTGTGAACAGACTCGCCGTTACTTGGAATGAAGCCATTGTTGTATATTAGATATTATCTGATCCTTGATATGCAATCAAAAATTGTTCTGCCTTGGAATATGATTGAGAGGGGCAGAGGGTGGTGGTACTGAGACTGGGGAAGGGTGATTGGAGAAAGGGGAGAGTGGATGGCGGGGAGGGGGGGGAGGAGGGGGTATGACTCTGCTATCAGAATGCCATTGGTGTACTGCCAGCAGGCTCTACAAAAGCTTGGTGTGCTTCTATCGTTAGATTCTCGGTGCCCGGTCTCTTCCACTGCTTGTACATGTTGTTCCTTAGGTTGCACAGGGCCAGCAGATACAAGATCAAGACGGTTCTTGTGGGGAATGTAGGTCTGGGCTGCTTTAAGGAGGCCCGACTTCAAAAGCAACCACATTCAGTGTTAGTGATTCCCTTACTCCGTTCCACCTCTCCTACCAACAGCCTGCTTCAGACGGTGCCACACGGAGCGATGATTTACGAAATCATAGACGCCTATGAAGATTGTAGCTCGTAGCATAAATAGGGATATGAGATATATGTCTTCAGGGCTCACTTTCACATCACAGTATAAACATACAGTTTGTCTGGTGCCAGTTGCGCGCGCGCATGTGTGTGTGCGCGCGTGGGTGTGTGTGTGTGTGTGTGTGTGTGTGTGTGGGGGGGGGGGGGGGGGGGGGTTGGCGCGTATGGGCGTGTGTGTGTGTGTGTTGTGTGTTGTGTGTGTGTGTGTGTGTGTGTGTGTGTGTGTGTGTACACGTGCTCGCACGTGCATGCTCTGTACCAGCTTGTGTGTGTGTGTGTCGTGTGTGTGTGTGTGTGTGTGTGTGTGTGTGTGTGTGTGTGTGTGTGTGTGTGTGTGGTGTGTGTGTGTGTGTGTGTGAGTGGTGTGTGCGAGTCTGAGCAAGGGTGTCCCGTCCGCGGCTTGTACCAACACACATCACTCAAGATTCAGTTTCTAATTATCATGTGTACATATTTCCCTAATAACTCAGCAAAAAGGAAGGAAGAAGGAAGGACGCTATCAGAGAGAGAGAGAGAGAGAGAGAGAGGAGAGAGAGAGAGAGAGAGAGAGAAGAGAGAGAGAGAGAGAGAGAGAGCGGGACGAACAGGAAGAGCTTGTCAGTAGCGGAAACAATAGCTAACACTCCCCCCCCCCCCCCCCCCCCCCCCGCCCTCACCCCAATTCCCGCCATCCCACCCACCCGTGGCTGATCCTGTGACTTACCGTGCTGGCGAGTTCTACACTTAGCCACATAGAATAAATTTACCGTGACCCTTATTACAGCCAATCAGCACAAAAGGCCGTAGTGTACAGGTAGCAATCAATATAGGCTAACGGTTACGGGCATCGATCCGTTGACGACAGATAAGAAGAAGACGGTTATCTTTGAAGCATAAGCCAGTGTGGCTCAAACTGTTAAGCCTCAGAAGCTGGCATGTCTGAAGGCACTGTTACGTGAGCACTGATTTGTTGGCTTGAAACATGATTTTCAGGCTGTGGAGGCTGGAGAATGCCAACTGTTACGGAAATAAGTCGTTCATGCTGTTCTGACACTCCTAGTAAACACCTTTAAAAACGTTGTATGTAGGGCCTAATGAAACTACATCTTTTTTCCTCTGAGTTATTCTGCAAGCATTTGCCTTTTCACTTAAAAAGCAAAACATTCAAACAATCAAATAAACAAACAAACAAAAACAACAACCAAAGAAACAAACAAAAACACGCAAAGAAAACAAAAATATGGGGGGGGGGGGGGGGGGGGGGATATTCTTGGGGACTGCAATGACCATATCTTCTTCTCTTCTTCCTAAAATACTGGTTCACTCAAAAACGATAGGTCACCAGCGCGCATGTTAAAAAGTAAAATAAAATAACATAAAATATGCCACTCAGAGAAGGATTTTGTATTAACACTTCAATAACGTAACCCCCCTTCCCCCCCCCCCCCCTACACCCCACACACACACACACACACACACACACACACACACACCCCCAAAGACAGTACTCCCTAGTAGGGCGTACAGTCGTTGCACACACACACGCACACCCCCTTCCTCCCCGCTTAGAACTTCTGATCATCCCCTTTTTTTGTGTAAGGACTTGTTTGCTTATTTTTCAGCCCATTGTTCATTAATTTACTCCGATCGTTAAAAAAATCCTATTAAAAAAAAAAAGACCTGTAGATCGGAGCTCGTTACTTTAACGTTTGTTGCATTCATTCTGCATCCCAGTGTCTCAACATGTTGCCCTATTTTTTTTCTTTAGTGTTGGCACGACACCATCTGTTTTACCGATGCGAGTTTTATAACAACTTCCGGCAATCCCACTCGAACATGGCGACCACGTGTGTGTACAACGTGTTTGTTGGGGCAGAAACTGGACTTTTGAAAGGTATACAGACTGCAGAACGTACCTGGCAAAATTTGAATTCAATCGAGGATGCAAGCAGATCTCGAGAAATTACGTGTTTATGCTGGGGGAGCAAAAATAAGACTGAATTGTGTGCGGGTCTGAGGGACAATTGCGTTCTTACTTTCGAAGCTGCTGGTGCTTCAGCGACGGAGCATGGCCCTTTCTTTGGTGCTTCGGGCACATCAAAGCAGTAACAAAATTCGACGACAAATTCGTGACAGGCTTCAGCGGTGGAATGGTTGCTGTTTGGACGGGCAATGGGGATGAAGAAGACACTGTCAAAATCACGACAGGAGATAACTTGTGGGCTTTAGCTCAGAACTCCGCTGAACCAAATCATTATCGCCTCAGGAGGGAAAGAAAACCCTGTAAAATTGTGGGACTTAACTATCAGCAGGCAGTGTTTACAGCCAAAAATGTCAGACACGATTGGCTGAATCTTCGTGTTCCTATTTGGGTGACAAAAGTTCAGTTTTGTATGGACAATCGCAGAATGGTATCATGCACAGGCTACAGCCAGGTGCGAGTATACGACCCCAAAGTGCAGCGTCGACCTGTGGTAGACTTTGAAGTCTTTAAATCCACGGCTCTGACAGCTTTATCAGTCTGTCCTCAGAGAGAAGAACAGGTGATTGTGGGAAGTGCGAAGGGAGACATGGGTTTGGTTGACTTGCGTAAGCGTCAAATTGTGCATTTGTTTCGAGGATTCAGCGGGGGCATCACGGACATCCAGTGTCATGCAGCTGCACCAGTTGTGGTGTCTGCCAGTGTTGACCGTTTTGTCAGAATCCATGACATTGAAAGCAGAACTCTGCAGGACAAGTTCTATCTGAAATCCAGATTGAACTGTCTGCTGTTGTCAGACGAGTGGCCTGAGAATGAGGGGACTGACCAGTGGAAGAAGAGAATGAGGAAGACGGAGGTGAAGGAGGCAGAGGGCAGTGGGCAGGAGGCTGAGGCTGATGACGCCATGTGGGACAGTCTGGAAGTGGTGAAAACAAGGACTGTGAGTGAGGATCTCCAGTCAGGAAATGCCCAGAAAAGGCAGCTGGAAGAGGGAGAAGGGGATGAAGTAAAAGCCTTGAAAAAGTCCAAAGGACAGAAGAAGAAAAAGAAAAGGATGTAAACTTGATGGTATTCTTTGGGAATATATATGTACAAATGTGTATGCATATTTTTTGTAATGCAGGCGTGTGTGTGTGTGACTGTGTGTGTGTGTGACTCGGTGTGTGTGTGTGTGTGTGTGTGTGTGTGTGTGTGTGTGAGAGAGAGTAAATAAGTGAGTGTGTATGGTATTTTATTTCTTCTGTATTTTCTGTTATGGTAATACCACTTCATGCTGACCAGTAGAAGTTTGCAGATCATAAATCTGTTTGTAGTTCTGAAGCATATCCTAGTTAAAACTTTTAGGGTTTTACTTGTTTAAAACTTAAATGAAATGGTTTTACTTGTTTTGTCCCCCATTTTTGTTACAAAAATGCTGAACCCAATCACTTATCATAAGGTGTTAATGGCTTACAATGAGCATTTACGAGAGGTGAAAGAAAAAGAGTAGAGAAGTCACAAGAGGAATGTATCTTGAGTTTTTTGTTGTTGTGTGTTCCGTCTTCTGTACCACCTCAGTGGCAGTGCACCCACGCCGCTCATTCCAACACCCTGTCCACAGCCACGGCCTGGTCACTCCCTCCACAGCTCCGGCACCGGCAATGCACAGGGAGCAGTCAATGTCAAGTTGTCAAGAGGCAACCCACCGGAGGATATGGTGCATTGCTGCTGAGTCACTTTGGTGGTGTTCAGTGGGGCCTGTTCTGATCCAATATATGCAGGACACCACCTACTAAGCCCCTACTGACAACAGTAATTGCTTAGTTGCGGAGCCGGTGTGACTGAGCTCTCCGTCTAGAGGGCAGAATATATCTGAGTTGTCTGAAAGCAAGGAACAGCATGAGTATGTTGATATGATAATAATAGTTCAGCTACTGACTCAAAGACTGTTTTTGTAGTCTGTTTCTTTTCCAATTCCATGATATAATTTTTTTCATGATGTTCGAACTAATTTGTGGTGTGAATTTTTCCCTGTGTCAATGTCACATGGCAGCCTTGAAAAGGCCCTGTGTGGTTGGCTTGGCTATAATGAAAAAGATTTTAAACTTGATTCCAGGAAATGAAAGGAAGCGTAAAGTGTAATGCTGTCAACATTGAATTCCACAGCATCATGTTCATCATCCTCTGTGGCCCTGCTCGTAACTCACTGTCAGTTTGCTTTCCAGAATATGTCTGAGGGGAGTTTGTAGCAAACTCGTGATCGTCAGCAAGTTCATGGAGACTTGTCAGACATGGTGGTGCCCACCAGCGGAGGATACCTGCTCATGGTGGCAGTGTGATTGAGCAGTTACTGACATCACTAGGGGGCTTAGGAGGTGATGTGCTGCCTATGCTGGGTCATAACAGGCACTTGTGAACACAACCGCTGTGAGTCAGCAGCAGCACAGTATCTCCTCTGATGGGTTGCCTCATGACAACCTGACATTGATAGTTCAGTCTAGAGTGCCACTGCCAGTGCTGAGGCTGTGAGAGGGTGAAGCAGGATGTGGCTGTAGGAACTGGAATGAGTGGTGTGGAAGGAATATTACTGAAAGTTGTGAAAAAGTGAGCCAAGACAAACAAAACAAAACAAACCAAAAAAAGGTAAAGTTTCAAAAATTGAAAGACAGTTGAATAATTCACAGATTGTCAGTACAGGATTTTTATTTTAGCTGTCTGTTATTCAGGATACAGACATAATGCCAAGAAGAAGATCCTGTACTAGGTAATGTTCCTTTAGTGTACTGCTTATTTCTGTTAATATTGGACGTTTCTTTGGCATTTCTGATACATATTGGCTGTTTTAAAAATCTAACTAACCGCAATAAGATGTGTCCATATTTAACCACCAATGAGTGTGAAGAGTAAGGGGTCCCTTAGCTCTTTTTCTGCCAAGTTATCATGGCAACATTATGTTGGGGAGAAACAGTGCTGTCACCTAGGTCAAGAACACAAACTTAAAAGTGCCATAGATGTGAAGCCCTGCTTTCCCCTTCAGACACTTCTTTTCCAGTAGTCGCCTGGATCACGCAGGGGAAGTTGAATAATTGATCAGTGCTGAAATGTCTCCACGCCATGCTGCCCTTGCTTCTGACAGTTTTACGTGTGCATACAGTTTTGTAAACAAACACCCAAGACTCTCTGACCTCATGCACTGATAATGCAAGATTTTCTTTTAGCAACTAATGACCATACATGTGATTACTATATCAGCTGATTTAGTAGTCACATGTATGGTAATTAGTTGCTAAAATGATATGCTTTCCATTGTTGGATGAGTGAATTTCTTTTTTGTTTGTTTCTGTTTGTGTAGTGTGAGATTGTAGATTGTATTGTAATTCAAATGTCTGTGTGCATGTATGTGGGTGTGTGCGTGCGTACATGTGTGTATACATGTGTGTGTGTGTGTGTGATGAGACTTCTCAAATATTTTACAAGGGGATGGTGTGTGGGTGGGGTATGTCTAGATGACCATTTCTGTATTTTAGATTGTTGATAACCTATAGATTCATCTGTTTCAGTTATGACAATAAGTGGTTGTTTTCAGTTATAAATATGTAAAAACATCCAGACTTTTAAAAAAAATGAATGATATGCGGTTCTGAATTGATGTGAAAATGAAAAAAAAAAAAAAAGAACTGTTTAAAGTTTGTTACTTCAAAAGGTCCTATTGGATAGGCCGCAAGGAAGGCGTTGTGTGTTATGAAAGCAGATCAAATGAAGACATTGGGAATTTCATCATAGGAGAATTCTGCAGGCTTGGTAACTCTTTCCTTATCACTGGTGGAGCCAGTCATCTGTGCATTGTTATAAAATGATTACACAAACATCATTGACATAACTAGTTTTAGAAATCTGTTGTGTTTTTTTCAGTGTTAGTTCTTCTATGTTGTTTTACTCTTTTTTTTTCCAATACATGAATTCAATTCTAGTGTCCGAATCACAATGGATTGAAAAACAATCGATTTTATGCGTTCCTGTGCACTCACATTGAAGTGCCTAGTGATTGGCAGTGGGTTGTGAAGGGAGCTTAATGCTGGCGGAATGTAGCCTGGGAAAAGTCGAGCCTAAGCGAGAGATCTGGAGAACCGATTGTTTCAACTGCTGGTCTTTCTTTCATTCTGAGGATGTGGAATGGGAAAGAGGAGAGCAAGTTTTGCGAATACATACAGGGGGGAAAGGCTGCTTGGATGCAAATTTATATAAATACCATAAATACCAGACTACCTCTATGCATAAATTAATGTGTCGCACACATGCAATGTCATACATGCCAATACAACTATGGAACACACACACACACATTATCTCTTTCAGATCAAGTTTTGTAATGTAAGAAACATTTTCACTGATGCTATATTTGAAAGTACTTTTAATTGAATGACTGATTATTAAGATTGGATTTACATGTCAGTCTACAGGTTAGTTCAAGTGTGGGAATCCAGTGACAAGCCTTTTTCATCTCCTTCAGTTTTCCATACTTGCAATTATGTGCTTTTATTTATTTATGGAAAAAAAATTCATACCTCATTAAAAATACTTTGATATTTTGACACACATGAGTGGGTTTGGAATGGAGTCGAGACAGGAAAAAGGTGGTACGGATAAGGTGGGGCTCATTTGTAGCACTGATTGATCTATCACTTTCTATAGTTTTGGGGAGTTGCTTTGTTTAAGGTGTGGTATACTTACCAGTTCAGACGCTGTTGATGTCACTGACTGCCCTTTCCCTCGGACGTTCGCACTTTCATGATGGCTTTAATGTTTAAGGCGAACTGCAGCAAACACTCGGAATGACACCAGTGAACTCATGCCAGTCGAGGCTGATGCCAGATAGGAAATTTTTTTATTTTTTTTTAAATACCTACTTCATTTTTCTTCTTTTTTTTTTCCAGATGATCAAGAATATTAAATGGAGTCTGTTGTATAAAATCCTTGCACAGGGTTTTTTCCCTTCACAAATACTGTCAACACCGAAGAAAAATGAAGTTAACTGGATATGATGAATACACAATTTTCCACATTATGTGCAGACTCGGTCAAGTTCTGTTCTACATTTCATCACATGGATGAAAGTCACATTTTCCTTGTCTTGTATAAATTTTGCGTAATATCCTTCTGCTCATTCCTACTGTGGAAAGAAGAGTGGCTGTATGTTGCCAACCGACCCACATCCGTAATCATTGATTGATACCGAGTCATTGATTTTGGCAGAGTTAGCGAAACAGCTGTGTAGCCATTGCCAATAACAAAGCCCAGTTTAATGAGGAAGATGTCTTTTTTTTGCATATGTGCTCATTGATGTGGGTCTCAATCATGTTGTTGTGGAGGCTTGTTGATGTGTTTGACATTGCCAGATGCTCAGATGTCAGGTCAGTGGTTACAAAAAAAGTTGGTAAAATCAATTCTCTGACATATATGTAGAACAGTTGTGGAAGCTTCTGACAGTCTGCTGAGCAATGTTTTGTCTTTCTGTTTTCAAACAGAAGAAATTGGTTTGCATGTAATGTGCTTGTTTATATTTTGGTCTTGTTATGAAAGAACAGAATGAAAAACCTGTGGTTAATTTTTGTCAGGAACTGTCATTCATCCCTTTGCTGTAATCATATGACAATCTTTCATGGCTTGATAGTTAATGGCATCAATTAAAATGGTGGTTATTCTTTCAAGAGTGTGTGTTTGATTGATTCTGTATGCGGTCGGCTGGGCTATAAGCAACATTATCTTATCTTATCTTATGTTGCATGTCAGATTGATCAATTGTATGGTGAGTATTAGAGAGGTTGATTGTATGGTGTTCGTCAGAGAGATTGAACCCAAAGAAAAATGACAGGGAGAAAGTTTGCCTTTGATACACAAAGAAAATTATGAACTGATGTATCAAAATAGAAACATCTTTTAAATCAAAACTGATGATGAAAATGATATCTAGATCATATTAGGCTTGTGAATGTTGGCTTCAGGTCAGGCCTCCGAAAAAGAGTTAGCTTTTGATCTTTCAACTAGAATTGTCCATCCAAACATCTGAACAAATTTCAGCTTAGCTTGGTCCAATGCAGACAGAACAGAGGAATATGAGGATCAGTATATTTGATAATTGCCTAGACATTGATCTAATTTAGGTCAGCATTGTCCATCAAACTGGCTTTCATGCCACCAGGTGAAATTCCCTCCACTCAAGTTAAATTTTACACTCATCAGAGAATGAATTCATTAAATCATTTAAAAGTTTTCCTGGGAGTGAGAAAATAAAAAGGGAATGCCTGACGTTCTCGGCACAGCCTACTTTTACATGCCACAGGGTGTCAGTAATTCAGCAACTATGTCATTAATTGTCTTTTTCTTTTCTCTTTTCCAGGATGTCTTTTTGATGGTCTGATCTGTTCAGGATGTGATGTTTTTTTTGGTCCTGTAGGAGTTTAACAGCCCTGAAAAGGCTGTGTGTGGTAGGGAGGGCTATCATAATAAAAACATGATAAAAAAAAAACTTGATCAAAGTGACATCCCTGAAAATTGAAACCTTGTGTGGTTGGCTGGGCTAAAATGGAACTGAAACAAACTGAAACTTAAACCAGAGAGAAAGAGATATGTAAATGTATCTGCTCTAACGTGAATAAACTGTCTTTGGGGCATGAAAATTTGATTTCTCCAAGTAAATACTGTCAGGGTCACCCTTGTGTGAGTACCCTAAAGGGCAAACCTAATCACTGATGTAGTGTAGTGCATTTCGATGGAAGAGAGGGTTGTGCATCTTCATGTCTTTTTTTCTTCACCAAGTAGATGCCCACACACTGTCTTTAGAGAACTTCACTCTTTTCAGAGAGTACAGATTGTAACACTAGGAACTTATAATGGGTGAAAGCATTCCACACATCATGCACAGTGATTGGTTGAACACCTGAAGGTCAACGTTACGTCAGTGATGGTAAAATGGGAGAGATTATTGTTGATATTTAGAAAACACAAGATGCTAACACGTGACAAGAGTTTTATTGGTTTAGTTTTAACAAATAACTTATAAACAGTCAGCATCATGTATAATCAATGTAAACTTTCAAGGTGAATGAAACAAACAGGAAAGCTTATGTTTACAAATAACATTAACAGTTGCATACAAAAATGAACCCCAAACACATAATCAAAAATAGAAGCTCAAGTTCCAATCAACACACAAAATCTTCTACAATAGCAAAGGACACATATACTACACTATATCTCATGGATTCAACAGAATCATCCAACAGTAGGAACCAATCAGGGGAATCTCCTTCTGATGGGAAAAAAATCATCCAACTGACGTTCAGCCACAGCCATTCAGAAAACCTCTTCCAGTATGTTGAAAATGTTTGTGACATTATGATACCGACCTCATAACCAGTTATTTTCACGCTTTAGGGGCTGCTTCCAATTTTAACAAAAATGAAACTTTCAAACCCATCCTTTATATTCATCCCTCCTCAGTGCTGGAAGTTCCAGGCATGCCATGCAGGATGTGTGTGGGGTCACTGGGAGGCCTGCCCTTTGCTGACAGTTCCAGTTCTGTTACAGGATAGATGTAGGGTCACTGTGGGCTTGACCTTTGCCAACAGTTGCAAGTCTGTGTGTACTGGATGGGTGTTGGATCACTGGGGAGAAGGGGGGGGGGGGGGGGGGGGGGGCTGCCCCTTGCTGATAGTTCCAGGTCTGTCAGTAGAGAATGGCTCTGTCAGTTCAGGATGGGTGTAGGATCACTGTGGGCTTTTCCTGTGCTGACTTTCAGGTCTGTTAGTAACAGGCTGGGTATTGGATCACTGGGGCCTGCCCCTTGCTGACAACAGTTGAAGATCTGTCAGTAACAGGCTGGGTGTTGGATCACTGGGGCCTGCCCCTTGCTGACAACAGTTGAAGATCTGTCAGTAACAGGCTGGGTGTTGGATCACTGGGGGGCCTGCCCCTTGCTGACAACAGTTGAAGATCTGTCAGTAACAGGCTGGGTGTTGGATCACTGTGGGGCCTGCCCCTTGCTGACAACAGTTGAAGATCTGTCAGTAACAGGCTGGGTATTGGATCACTGTGGGGCCTGCCCCTTGCTGACAACAGTTGAAGATCTGTCAGTAACAGGCTGGGTGTTGGATCACTGGGGCCTGCCCCTTGCTGACAACAGTTGAAGATCTGTCAGTAACAGGCTGGGTGTTGGATCACTGGGGCCTGCCCCTTGCTGACAACAGTTGAAGATCTGTCAGTAACAGGCTGGGTGTTGGATCACTGGGGCCTGCCCCTTGCTGACAACAGTTGAAGATCTGTCAGTAACAGGCTGGGTGTTGGATCACTGGGGGGTCTGCCCCTTGCTGACAACAGTTGAAGATCTGTCAGTAACAGGCTGGGTATTGGATCACTGTGGGGCCTGCCCCTTGCTGACAACAGTTGAAGATCTGTCAGTAACAGGGGTGGGTATTGGATCACTGTGGGGCCTGCCCCTTGCTGACAACAGTTGAAGATCTGTCAGTAACAGGCTGGGTGTTGGATCACTGTGGGGCCTGCCCTTGCTGACAACAGTTAAAGATTTGTCTAACAGGCTGGGTGTTGGATCACTGGGGGGTCTGCCCCTTGCTGACAACAGTTGAAGATCTGTCAGTAACAGGGGTGGGTATTGGATCACTGTGGGGCCTGCTCCTTGCTGACAACAGTTGAAGATCTGTCAGTAACAGGCTGGGTGTTGGATCACTGTGGGGTTTGCCCCTTGCTGACAACAGTTGAAGATCTGTCAGTAACAGGGGTGGGCATTGGATCACTGTGGGGCCTGCCCCTTGCTGACAACAGTTGAAGATCTGTCAGTAACAGGCTGGGTGTTGGATCACTGGGGGGTCTGCCCCTTGCTGACAACAGTTGAAGATCTGTCAGTAACAGGCTGGGTGTTGGATCACTGGGGGGTCTGCCCCTTGCTGACAACAGCTGAAGATCTGTCAGTAACAGGGGTGGGCATTGGATCACTGTGGGGTCTGCCCCTTGCTGACAGGCAGCACAAAGTGGTGCAGGAAACTCTTCACATCGCTGGTTGCCAGGTCCAGCTCCAGAAACTTCTCCACAATCTTCTCGTATCTGAAAAGACAGAAACTCCATTGGAACAAACGGCATGTCTGCTGTAGAGTAAAAAAATATTCCTGCCTGAAAAGTCGCAAAGACTTCCTTGACACAACAATTGATAACAACTTTAACTGTAAGCTTTGGAAGACTGTAAACTAAGATTGATTCAGGTAGGGGTGGATCAGTTCAGAGTATGATGGTCCAAGATTTTTTTTTTTTTTTTTTGCTGTCCCAACCACTGCGCCACCTCAGAGGCAGTGCACCCAAGCCGCTCATTCCGACACCCCGTCCACAGCCACAGCCCGGTCGACCCCGCCACAGCCCCGGCACCAGCAATTCACAGGGAGCAGTCCATGTCAAGTCGTCAAGAGGCAACCCACCGGAGGAGACACTGCACTGCCGTCGAGTCACTTCGGTGGTGTTCAGTGGTGCCTGTTCTGATCTAACATATGCAGGACACCACCTACTAAGTCCCCTACTGACGACAATAATTGCTTAGTCGCGGAGCTGGCATGAGTGAGCTCTCCCTCCGAGGGCGCCACCACGTCCGTCCAACGACAGCCCCCATGGACTCGCCGATACCGGTGACCCCGACGGAACCAAACCAAGGCCACAGACGAGGAGAGGACATCGAAACAGGTCACCATGAGAGCAGGGCATGAAGGGCCACAGAATTTGAGACTTTTTTTTATGCTGATCAATGAGAATGAGGATGATTAAGATGATGCTACGGATTTCCATTTCGGTCTGAGACTACATGACAGGGCTGTACTCTACGCTTCCTTTCATAATATATCACGGCGTCAACCAGGCCCGAGAGATACAGGCACCTGCAGTGTTGGTCAAGAAATTTGAGCAACACTCTCAGAAACGCATCCATTAAGTGGATGAGACTCGACTGTGTGGTCCCAGTCTTCCCAACTGAGTCCGCAGCAAACTCAACTCTGGGTAGGAGCCGGTCGGGGCAGAAAAACCCACATGACTCTGATGGGATTCGAACCCATGACCTCCCAGCCGGGAGTCTGCGACGCTAACCACTTCGCCACGGCGGCTGGTATGATGGTCCAAGATTGTTTTTAAGGATCTTGACCCACATCTGAACCAAGTGGAACACTGATGGAGAAGGGGGGAAGTTAACACCAGTTGATCAATACATTGGGGATTTGGAGCTGAAGTGAAGCGACCAGCCACACTAAGCTATTATTCATGGTATAGCGTGAGTGGGGTGCACATGTCCACCATTTTCTGCCATAAACATTGCTATCACAAGCGTTAATTCATTTCTATCTTCAAGGAAAAGATATTCTAGATCTACTGTGTCCCTCTCCCCTCACCACCACCCACTTCCACTTCTGCCCTCCATGTGCGTGTGTATGAAGGTAAGAGAACTGAAGTGCACAAACCTCAAGCCTGCGATTTTATGCTCCTCCTTCCAAAAGAAGAGTTGTCAACGAGTATGTGTCTTACACGTAACAGTGTTCTTGCAATCTTTCATCTTTCTTTCTTTTATTGATTGTAAACAAGTGGGGTAACGTTTGCTCCCATAAGAAAACCTAACACAGTGTAACTTTTATTCAAGACTGGCACAGCCTTTTAAACTTGAATAAAGTCAGACAAATACATAGACGAACAATCTAATAGTGGGGGAAAAAAACAAGCGCAGTTTTATTGGTAGCTACATAAGGGAACCATCGCAATCCCTTTTGAAGGCAGATATATTTGTATTGCCTGCTCCGAGGCTTTGGGGGTGCTATTGGATTCTTTTTTGCACCCTTGGTGGTGAGAACACCACAGTATTATGGACTGTGGTGTGTCTCTATTTGACGCCAGGAGCGCAGACACAACCAACCGTGCCTCCCTGATGAGTTCCGACCCAGCGGACGAAAGGCCTCGGAGCAGGCAATACAATATATCTGCCTTCAAAAGGGATTGCGATGGTTCCCTTATGCAGCTAGTGAAGAGTTTTCATATCTGTAATATATTTTCTTAATTTCATGTTCCCAGTTTCTCCATCTTCAACACCCCCCCCCCCCCCCCCCCCCCCCCCTCAAGTCTAAATCTTTGCCAGGTCATTACTACGAAGACAGTTCAGTTGTTGGCCTGCGCTTGTTTTTTTCCCCCCACTATTAGATTGTTTGTCTATGTGTTTGTCTGACTTTATTCAAGTTTAAAAGGCTGTGCCAGTCTTGAATAAAAGTTACTCTGTGTTAGGTTTTCTTATGGGAGCAAATGTTACCCCACTTGTTTACTGTTTATTGTTTACTGTTCCCTGCCTCATTTCATTTCCAATTTTTATTGATTGATTGATTTTTTTTTTTTTTTTAAAACTGATCCCTCCATTCAAATTGTAGAACAACTTTCACAAGTATACTTTCTGTTTTACGCTACGGTTACATTCCTTTGACACAGAGTCTGTCAATATAAATCAGATGAGTGACACTGACAGAATGTCAGTAATGCATTGGTTTTCATCTCAGTTCTGTATACAAAACAAGTGGATTGGCTTGTTTTTCGTCGTCTCTGAGCTTTTATCATAGCAGAGGGGCCAAACAGAAATTCAGCTTTAGCTCCAGTGCATGAGAAATGAGCTATAGTTCTCGGGCAGTCAACTGGTTAATTAATCTTTATGTCGCGTCATTTTTGACTACACTCCCATGACCCATTAGGTCTACATAGGTTTTGCCATGTGCAAATCCTTCTTCCCCAGTGATGCGGATTATATATAACCCATACTCATCAAAGAATCCTAAAAAATGTATTCCTTAACCGATGATGCAGGCCACCTGTGACCCAAAGTCAATGCACTGCCATATCTGATTACTGCTCTTTAAAATATGGGTCCACTATGACCCCGATCATCAAAAGTGTCTAGTTTTTAAGGATGCGACTGATTATTTCTTTCCTTTTTGATACACGTACAACAACATCAGCTGACAGATAGCTAACTGGGTTTTAGCAAAGACACCAAATTTCATCAGAAAATTTTGAACAGCTTAACAGGTAAAATGACTGTATTGTGTCTGTGGGTCATAGATGACACTGGAAGCACGGCAAAGTTCAATGCAAAATGACTGCAGTTTAAAGCCTGTATTGTATTTTCTCTTTTTTTTTTCTCCATAAGACAGGCCTGTCTAACTGAAGTGCCATCCATTGAAATTGTGCAGAAATGCACCATCAACACTGAGCCTAATGTAGCGCTATTGCTACAGTGGTTCTCAAAGGGTTTGGGTTCCGAACTGAAATGCACAAGACTCTCCTGTTCTATGTTCCTGTATCCAATATAAGAGTTATCAGTGTGAGTATCTGTCTTACAATGTCCTTGCAATTTATTTTACATCTTTTTTTGATTGATTTATTTATTATTTGCTGATCTCTTCATTCAAATTGTAGAACTGTACTTTTATAAGCATGCTTTCTATTTTTACCTACGGTTACATTCCTCTGAAATAGAGTAGGTTAATATAAATCAGATGAGTAGGACTGACACAATGTCAGACATGTCTGCTTCATTAGAACAGATAAAATCGATGACTGTCCCAGACAACAGTGGACCGTATTTTATTTAAAGAAAAAAAAGAAAACCAAAACAAGTGGGAGCACCTTTTTCACAGTCAAATAAACCCGACAGAAGACAGGAAACTGTAACTCAAACTCTATACATGTGCATGCACATATAAGTCCATAACACACAGCAAAAAGAATAAAATAAAGCCACCAGATCTTCAGGAAATAATACAATGAATGGTATCCTTGTTTGCAAGAAGGACAAAAATGGAAAAAAACTTTGGGCACAATCTGCAAGTGCATGTTCTCCTTCAGTCATGGTGGTTGTGGTGATATCAAGATGCAAACATGCATACACTTACCTCTGCAGAGTATCACATTTGTAGGAATATAGTGCATTTCTAAACAATTCTTGAAAATTACAGTTTGTTCCCAGAGTTCACATCGTCTGTTCCTGATGGAATGACTTTGGGGTAGGCATGTCTGCAACACTGACCTCTTGAACTGGGTCTCAGTGCTGCTGTCGTCCACTGGATGTACTGGTTTGTACTGCGACAATAAGCTGCACACCTGTTGAACACAAGCAGATGTACTGCACACTTGTTCAAGCATAAGGTTTGTTATCTGTCCTCACTGTTTAACACCGAGCTTAATAATCACCTACAGATGCATATACAAACGTGTATCACACAAACATGTGCACTGAAAACATTTTACACCAAGAAAGCATGAGCACACTACCAGCTGCTAAAACGTGTACACTTAAGTCAAGCAAGTTTAACTTTGAAACTGAAGTGACTATATCCCTGAAGACAGAATGTGGCTATCTTAATTGTGGGATTACACCAAAATTTCGCCCATGGTGAACTTCAGAGTTCTGGCTGAAAAATGTGGAAGAAAAAGGAGTGAAATGTTAATTCATTTTCCCCAAACAATTCTGCACATCTCTTGACCCTTAGGAGATTGGTCTTTTCTACAATGGCTAGGGATGAGGACAGTAATGATGATACTCTGTGGAGATCCCTCTGAGATTTGAGACAGCGTGGCAGGGCACACCTTCCTCATTCATGACAGGCTTCTTCTGTGATGACTTTCTGTTGTCAAACTCCCTAGAGTTTCTTCATTCTAAGTTTCATAGCATATTGACATGTTTCATGCATGTTATAGGATGTATCTTACATGTTTCACAATGTGTCCGACACCAAGTACAATGTAGCAATGTGACAAGAGATACAGCTCTAAATCCTGCCCTCCACTGACAGCTTTGTATTTGACATAAGATACACCTTGATGCACATTGCACTGTTATAATGGGAAACACCATGGTGCACATTGCACTGTTATCATGGGATACACCATGGTGCACATCACACTGTTATCATGGGATACACCTTGATGCACATTGCACTGTTATTATGGGATACACCATGATGCACATTGCACTGTTATTATGGGATACACCTTGATGCACATTGCACTGTTATTATGGGATACACCCTGGTGCACATCACACTGTTATCATGGGATACACCTTGATGCACATTGCACTGTTATTATGGGATACACCATGGTGCACATTGCACTATTATTATGGGATACACCTTGATGCACATTGCACTGTTATTATGGGATACACCTTGATGCACATTGCACTGTTATTATGGGATACACCTTGATGCACATTGCACTGCTATCATGGGATACACCTTGATGCACATTGCACTGTTATTATGGGATACACCTTGATGCACATTGCACTGCTATCATGGGATACACCTTGATGCACATTGCACTGTTATAATGGGAAACACCTTGATGCACATTGCACTGTTATTATGGGATACACCATGGTGCACATTGCACTGTTATTATGGGATACACCTTGATGCACATTGCACTGTTATTATGGGATACACCTTGATGCACATTGCACTGTTATTATGGGATACACCTTGATGCACATTGCACTGTTATTATGGGATACACCATGGTGCACATTGCACTGTTATTATGGGATACACCTTGATGCACATTGCACTGTTATTATGGGATACACCATGGTGCACATTGCACTGTTATTATGGGATACACCTTGATGCACATTGCACTGTTATTATGGGATACACCTTGATGCACATTGCACTGCTATCATGGGATACACCTTGATGTACATTGCACTGTTATTACGGGATACACCATGGTGCACATTGCACTGTTATTATGGGATACACCTTGATGCACATTGCACTGTTATCATGGGATACACCTTGATGCACATCACACTTTTATAATGCGATGCACATTGCACTGTTATAATGGGATACACCTTGATGCACATTGCACTGTTATTATGGGATACACCTTGATGCACATTGCACTGTTATCATGGGATACACCTTGATGCACATTGCACTGTTATAATGGGATACACCTTGATGCACATTGCACTGTTATAATGGGATACACCTTGATGCACAATGTGTCCGAGGGGGCCGGAATAGCTCAGTTGGTAGAGCGCCTGACTCGTAATCTTGGTGATCCTGGGGTTGCGGGTTCGAACCTCTGCCGGGGCGTTTCGGTACAGGGGAATTTTTCCCTCGGAGTTAACATTGGTTCGGACTCCATTTCCCATACAGTCCTTCGAATGAGACTTAAAACCGAGGTTCCGTGTGTGAACGCATGCATAACATCTTGCACACACGTAAAAACCCCATCACCAACTTTCGGAAGAGTGGGCCAGTTTGGCCGTTGGTATGGATGACGCGTTACACATAGCATGCACCTGCGTGAGAAATGGAAAGAATGAAGGAAGTAAGGAAAATGAGTGATCGATATTTGAACGATACTGAATGGATGACACGGGAAACGACTGAATGAAGCGCCAGCTGGCAGCTCTTCAGTCGGCACTACCCAGGTAGACAGCCCGTTGTGTAAACGAGTGTGGATTGTAAAGCGCTTAGAGCTTGGTCTCTAGCCGAGAATAGGCGCTCTATAAGTATTCATTATTATTATACACCTTGATGCGCATTGCACTGTTATAATGGGATACACCCTTTAAAGCACATTGCACTGTTATTATGGGATACACCTTGATGCACAATGCACTGTTATTATGGGAAAACCATGGTGCACATTGCACTGTTATTATGGGATACACCTTGATGCACATTGCACTGTTTTTATGGGAAACACCATGGTGCACATTGCACTGTTATTTTGGGATACACCTTGATGCACATTGCACTGTTATTATGGGAAACACCATGGTGCACATTGCACTGTTATTATGGGATAACACTTGATGCACATTGCACTGTTATTATGGGAAACACCATGGTGCACATTGCACTGTTATTATGGGATACACCTTGATGCACATTGCACTGTTATTATGGGATACACCTTGATGCACATTGCACTGTTATTATGGGATACACTTGATGCACATTGCACTGTTATAATGGGATACACCATGGTGCACATTGCACTGTTATAATGGGATACACCATGGTGCACATTGCACTGTTATTATGGGATACACCTTGATGCACATTGCACTGTTATTATGGGATACACTCGGTACACATTGCATGTTATTATGCGACACTGCTACAAGCCAATCACCTTCAGCCATGCATCCTCTTTCGTTGAAACCTTGAGGAAACTAGGTCTGAAGATGGAATACATAAGTCTTGATAGTGCGGTTGTTGAAAATAAATCCCTTAATGCATGTTGGCAAGTTCAAGGGGACTATGTTGGAAAGGCATACGCCTCTGGAGGGAGACACTCATTCACACCAGCTCCACGACTAAGCCATCATTATTGTCAACTGCTGGGTGGAGTCATGTGTATGTCGGATCAGAACTGGCACCATTGGAAACTCAAGTGAGCTGCCCCATCACAACTGATCTTCACAGTTCCTTGCGAACAGCTCAAAATAGCAATGTGATAGGATGGCCATGGGTGTGGTTGTGTATGGGGCAGCTGGAATGAACTGCATGGGGGAAATGCCACTCAGCACTGAAGATGAGAAACTGAAAAGTCCCAAGACCAAACTGAAAAAGAAAAGAAAGGATGGCGCCATTGGCAATCTCTTCACCCTTAAAATACATCATGTCACCTTGCGAAGATGCACCTATAGGATGCCCTAAACTAGGAGAACAACAGAAATCCAATGATTCCCAGTGCTCAACCTACAACTCTTTCCACTATATCAGAGTGGCTGGTTACAGAGGGTGTAGCTACCTGACGTCCTCGGCGTACCAGGTCAGGGTGTAAGCCTGCCTGCAGTGCAGTGTGGGCAGCATAACTGGAACTGGTGGTGCCCTCTGTCAGGTGGTACAGGAACACTAACTCTCCTTCTTCTTGTAGCGTTTCCATGGTCTGTGTCAACACACATGGATCATCTTTTCTTCTCTCTTTCTCTCTGTTTTGGTGGTATGACATGCTAACAAATATGGAACTAGCCTTTGAGAGAAGAGGCAAACGCTGCGCACTTACATCATTCCCTGTGCACATGAATCCTGCATCCCCTTCAGGACAATTTTGACTGGTTTGTGAATGGCTGTTCTTTTGATGTTTGGTCCATGTTCCATTTACAGGCTTCAGCCTTGGGTCTGTTGTAGATACACGCTTTTCAAATCATTCTGTCCAAATGGGAGAAAATCTCCCCCTCTGTGTTCCAGTTAGCCTGTGGCTGAACAGACCACAGGACCAAAACACCACTGGTGCTTCGCCCTTGCATGCATGAGTCTTTTTTTTTTCTGTTTCAGTTCAAATCTTACCACCATTTGTCAGTCTGACAATACAACCTTGCCCCACTATACTTGAATTAAAATACTATCCGTATGAAATAAAATGTTGAAACATGGCAAACCAAAAAGTCAAACACATTTGAAGTGTAATTCATCTCACATATGGAGCTATTGCATTGTATGGATGGAATGTCTTAAAACACACGTATGCATGAACACACACACACACACACACACACACACAACACACACACACACACACACACACACACACATATATGTATAAACACCACACACACACAAAATATATATATATTTATATATATAAACACCACACACACACACACACACACACACACACACACAGAGGCCTGTACCATGAAGCGGAGGAGAGGGGAGGAAGGCAGCAAAGGCTGTGTCACCAGTTCATGGAAGTGTGTGGACACAAAGACGTGGGGACTTCTCTCCCCTCTTTTCAGCCAGTGCCCCAGAGATGCACACAGCAGTGACAGTCCATCCACCTGTACCACAGCCATGTGTTGTGTGTTCTGTAGGGCTGCTACTCCATTTCATAACAACAGAAGACACGCAGAGCCTTACAAAGAGAAAAATATGCACCAGACATCCCAGTTGTTATTTCCTACCACCTCTTATTTCTTTGCCTCTCTTAATGGTGACCTACTCGTTTTTGAGTGAACCGGTGTTTTAGGAAGAAGAAGAAGATATAATTGTACTATTCGAAACCTTTCATTTTGACATGCTCTCAATCTATGATCTGTAATGCTTTCAGTTTTGATTTGGGCTTTATGGAATGTTCAGTTCAGTTCTCTAAAAACAAAAACCATGTACTAAAATCATTACTGACATGCATATGTCTCTGTTTCCCCATCTTCTCCCATGATCCATGAACTGTGGATTTATCCACCGTTGGGAGTGATGGGTTCAACTCTTTGAATCCTCTCCAAAATCAAGCTGGTCTGAGTTTATTATTGTGGACGAGAGCCCAAAATTTCCAGTGTTTTCTGGGAAATGTTGTTCATTGTATTGGTGGAGCAGAAAGCCAGTTTACAGCATTGAAATGCATTTTTGAAACATAGAAGTGTTTTACACCAGCATTTCTACTTAACATACGAAACAAATGATGGAAAATTCTGCTTTGGTTAGTCTAGTATATCTGACTTTGTGAAGCAACCT
This sequence comes from Conus ventricosus, assembly GCA_018398815.1. Lineage (NCBI taxonomy): Eukaryota > Metazoa > Mollusca > Gastropoda > Neogastropoda > Conidae > Conus > Conus ventricosus. The sequence continues at coordinate 77,785,159 of CM031600.1, forward strand.
GTTACACAGCTATGTCTGGGCAGAACAGCATTACAGTATAGCACAAACATGAGAGAGAGTCAGTCAATGAGCATGTACTGAGGCAGGCCAGCAGGGAAAGGGTTAAATCACAAAGCATACATATCAATGTTGCCTTCCATGATCGCAGGCCTGGCTAGACTAGCGCATGATAACATCGTTCTCTTGATGGCATACTGTTGCAACTAAGATAAGATAAGATAATGCTGCTTATAGCTCAGCCGACCACAAAGGGCCATGTCTGGGCTGTCACAATGTTCTTCTTCTTCTTCTGCGTACTCAGGCTGATACTCCTGTGGACACTCCCTGTATAGACAGGCAGGTATTAATCCCATCTGCTCAACAAAGGGAGTGGAGTTTTGTGTGTATGACCGTTTTTCATCCCGCCATTAAGGCAGCCATACTCCATCTTTGGGGAAGGTGCATGCTATGTGTAACGTGTCATCCATACTAACGGCCAAACTGGCCTTCTCTTCCGAAAGTTGGTGATGGAATTTTACGTGTGTGCAAGATGTTATGCATGCATTCACACACGGAACCTCGGTTTATAGTCTCATTCGAAGGACTGTATGGGAAATGGAGTCCGAACCAATGTTAACTCCGAGGGAAAAATCCCCCTGTACCGAAACAGCCCGGCGGAGATTTGAACCCACAACCCTTGGATTATGAGTCCGGCGCTCTACCAACTGAGTTGTTCCGGCCCCCTATCACCACGTTCAAGTCAACTCACAAGTCAAGAAAAAAACTAAAAAAAACTGTAACATGTGCATTAAAAAGACAGTGAAAATGGAAATAATTCTTATTGGATGGGATAAACTTGACTAGAAATATTATTTCTTTTTGCACACTGCTCGCAACCAATAGATTGTTTTGGTTACCATCTGAACAATGAAAGGACCCTTAAGTGATGTTTTGATTGTTCAATACAGTAACTGAAACGATCTGTCAGTGGCGGGCCACGTTTCATGTCAGAAGACATGGTTGTTGCAATGCTCACCGTCTCTGTGCCTTTCCCAAACTCATCCACAATCACCAGGGACTTGTCTGTAGCATTATTCAAGGCATCCGCCATCTTGGGGGAAAAAAAAAATGTACGTAGTAATCAACACTGGAAAAAAAATGTAGACATTGGCCACTTAAGAGAAAAAACTTAAACAATTTCATATAATGATCCATGCTGGAGAGAAATAAATATGCAGACACCTGCCATTTACAATGAAAAATAAGCAATTTCATATGGCATTCAATAATGGAAAAATATAAAAGATGAACAGCCATTGGCTATAAAGCAGTAAAAACCTCACAATTGTATACAGTGCACTGAAATAGAGAACAAGAAAAGAGGTGAGCTGTGTTGAGTAAAAGTCATGAATAATGCTTGATATCTTGGATTTTTGTGAAATGGATTTCAAAGACATCACAATCCTCAGCTTGCATGAAATCCTGAGGCAACTTTCAGCTAAGGTTAAAGTTGTGGGTCAAGTCCTTTGTTTTGAAATACCTGATTTATGTCCAGCATGAAAGTGGACAAGCCAACAGACACACTCTCCAGGGACTTGACCCGGGAAAAGATGCGGTCAATCTGACCAATCACTGCACTCTCTGCTGGCACAAAACTGCCAATGTGAGCCATGTACACAATCACCGCTACCTGAAATCAGACAAAGCAAATGATTGGTTGATTCTGACAAATCATTGCAGTTTAGTTTTACACACAACTATAGCACTCTGGATTGTGTACGTAACCAATGCTTCCAGAAACAGAAATGAACCTACCTGTCAGTTAGACCGAGAAGAAAAATCTGCATTATCATCAGTAAAAATATTATTTATTGGTAACTGCGTTACATCTTGATAAGAAATCCTGATAACAACATGCCTGATAGTCCGGGGATCGATTCTCACTTGACACAGGTTGGAAGAATTTTTCCCCTCAGACTTTACATCTCTGCAGACTCCAAATCCCTCCTAGCCCTCCCGATGAGACTTTGAGCTGAAGTAACCTGCGTAAATGAATCATCTTGCGCCAAATTTGACAAGATCAGTGATTGCTTGTTCTTCATTTCCGTTGTCCTGAGCGTTGTTTGTCTCGCCTTAAGAAGACCTAAGAGATCAAAATGCATTGTGTTTTGTCCTGTGATTCGTTTGTTCATGTTTGGCGGATTTGTTTCATAGATTTGTTTAGATTTCTGCCTGCAGTCACATCACTTTGCAACTATCATCCCCAAAGATGGAATGTAGCTACTTTAAAGGACTGAAAATGGCCATTTAGGAAAAATATCACAACTAGTGAACCATTAAGTTCTAGTCAAGGAACAGAGAGAGAGAGAGAGAGAGAGAGAGACAGAGACAGAGAGAGTACAGATCCTGTAACCTAAACCATCAATGGGATATGGAAACATGAAATTACCTAGTGTCAACCAGGATACCTGGATAGGATACGGGCAACGTAAACCAGTATTCATCATCCACTGTGATGAATGCTCACACAGAAATAATACCACTGATGTAGCTGTCGTCATAACACCCTGTTAGTTACCTATGCCATCTCTCGCTCTCTTCCTTCTTTGACAAGAACTCCAAAGTTTACCATTGCTGAGATTTTTGCATATGCAACTATCTTGAAATTCCTCATTTAGGTAGCCACATTCTGTCTTCAGAGATGATCTCTAACCATGACACCAGCTTGAACATGTTTTCTTTTCGTGTCATCCATCCCACGGCACACCATGGCTTATCCGTCTTCAAAAGTGGAAATTAGATTCAACACACACGCAAGCTTTTCTTTTTTATGCCTGCATTAAAGTACAGGACCTTGGTTTAAAGTCTCATCCAAAGCAGTAGCGGGGGGAAGTATAGTTTGTACAGATGTTAACCCCCGAGGGGAACTCTCTTCCAACCTTGTTGTCTCTAACAGGAACTGAACCCTACACCTCAAAGCAAGAATCTGAAGCCTAATCTACTGAGCCATCCAGACCCCACACCAGCAGGTGCGATCACCACATGTGCTGTGACACGGACACACCTGTTTCAGGTAGACGCTCTTGCCACAGGCATTGGGCCCCGTCAGCACCTTGACCTTGCCGTGAGCGCCCCCTGACTGGATGGGGTTGCCTATGAAGGGACTGCAGCACAGCTCCTGCAGGGGGTGTCTGCCCATGTGTCATGACAACAGAGAACATGAATGAGGATAATCCATGATGAGGAATAAACACACGCCATGGCAACATAGAAAGGATCATAGTGAATGAGGATAATCCATGATGAGGAATAAACACATGCCATGGCAACATAGAAAGGATCATAGTGAATGAGGATAATCCATGATGAGGAATAAACACATGCCATGGCAACATAGAAAGGATCATAGTGAATGAGAATAATCCATGATGAGGAATAAACACACGGCATGGCAACATAGAAAGGATCATAGTGAATGAGGATAATCCATGATGAGGAATAAACACATGCCATGGCAACATAGAAAGGATCATAGTGAATGAGGATAATCCATGATGAGGAATAAACACACGCCATGGCAACATAGAAAGGATCATAGTGAATGAGGATAATCCATGATGAGGAATAAACACACGCCATGGCAACATAGAAAGGATCATAGTGAATGAGGATAATCCATGATGCGGAATAAACACACGCCATGGCAACATAGAAAGGATCATAGTGAATGAGGATAATCCATGATGAGGAATAAACACACGCCATGGCAACATAGAAAGGATCATAGTGAATGAGGATAATCCATAACGAGGAATGGACACGTCATGACAACAAAGAAAGGATCATAGTGAATGAGGATAATCCATAACAAGGAATGGACACGTCATGACAACAAAGAAAGGATCATAGTGAATGAGGATAATCCATAACGAGGAATGGACACATGTCATGACAACAGAGAACAGATCATAGTCATTGAGGATAATCCATAACGAGGAATGGACGTGTCATGACAACAAAGAAAGGATCATAGTGAGTGAGAATAATCCATAACGAGGAATGGACACGTCATGACAACAAAGAAAGGATCATAGTGAATGAGGATAATCCATAACGAGGAATGGACACATGTCATGACAACAGATCATAGTGATTGAGGATAATCCATAACGAGGAATGGACACGTCATGACAACAAAGAAAGGATCATAGTGAATGAGGATAATCCATAACGAGGAATGGACACATGTCATGACAACAGAGAACAGATCATAGTGATTGAGGATAATCCATAACGAGGAATGGACACGTCATGACAACAAAGAAAGGATCATAAGTGAGAATAATCCATAATGAGGAATGAACACATGTCATGACAACAAAGAAAGGATCATAGTGATTGAAGATAATCCATAACGAGGAATGGACACATGTCATGACAACAAAGAAAGGATCATAGTGAATGAGGATAATCCATAATGAGGAATGAACACACGCCATGGCAACAGAGACAGGATCACAGTGAATGAGGATAGTTCATAATGATGAATGACTTAATTGTGAAAATCAACAACTGCTTCCCTTTCTTTTGGACTGAGAAAAATCTTTCCCAATTTACCCACAAACACTGAAATTCCTCCCAGTAAAAATACTGATTGACCAATCAGGAATGTGTGTGGGGGGAGGGGGGAGGGGATAGGGGTGGATGGGGGTGGGTGAAGAAGATTATCCTTATTAATAAACTACCTACTAATCAAAACAGACAGATGTCCTTCCCACAAAATCACCAACCAATCAAGGCAGAGGGACACCCTCCCCATTCAACTACTAACCAATCATTACAGAGAAAACATTCACTCATGAAAGCACTAACCAGGAAGGACAGAGAGATAGATATCCTTACCACTGTGCCACCAAAACCAATGAGATCAGAGAAAAAATGCTAACAGTGTGTACAGAATTGTCTCCTTTGTTTCTTGTATATCTGCTATTCCATCCAATAATTTGTGGATGGACAACCAATGACAATGGCTTCCTTTGTGTCCTATCAGATTGTCATTGTTCTTAAAACTGGTCAGAAAATTGCTGGGCGAAAGATCATTACTAAGGGAAATCCTCTCCACTAAACAACCAACTCATCAGGACAGAGGAAACAGGCAGCAACCAGTCAGGGCAGAGGACACGCTACATGCACCAACCTGCCTTTCTTGACATCGATGATGCTCTCTTCAGTTAGCTGGGGACACACGTAGCCAAACTCCAGAGCACAGGAGGCCAGAGACAGCAAACTACAACACACAGAGCAAAATGTATGACTGGCCATCATCAGATGAGGCTCATCTCATCATTCAGTCTTTTTTTTTTGTGTGTGTGTTTTTTCTTGTTTGTGTTTAATATTTTCTTAAATCCATCACAACAAATCCCCTTCATATCAGACTGCCAATGTCTGAAGTATGGTCTGTTAAAGAAACACCCTCTCTGCAGTCAGACAAACAATGCCAGAACTATAGTCTGCTTCAAAAATACACACTCTCCACAATCAGAGCAACAGGTCCAGAGCTACAGCACTCATGTAAGGACGTAACGGGTGTTATTTTGTGTTTTACAGTCTGTCAAATACTGATGTATCTTTAACAGGCTGTGAAATGCTGTTTTTTTTTTTCTGTTTGAGTGTGTGTGTTTTTTAAGTTGTTGAAATTTCTTTAGTGTTTTAGGGTATCTCAAGGTTCCTGTTTAGTGCAAAAAATAAAATATACCATAAACCGAGGGAAAAACTGCCCATATAAGTTGCCGCTCAGCTCATGCAGATTTTATGGTCAGATCTCTTCGACCCATGTAGAGTAGTCCCCAGTTTTTGAGAATCATATCATGTGTTGAAGTTTTCCTCCACTGCCGGCAACCAGGGGAAGCAAGTGCAAACAATCCTTCCACAGATTCACAACCATCACCTATGTAAGTGCAGCTACTGGCTGGACAAGGTGCAATACATCTTCATCTTCAGACTGAGGACAGGACACTCAGCTCCTCATGCATCTGTTTAGCTTGAGGATCTCTCAAACAGATGGGAGCCCATGCAGCACTAGTCCACAGATGCCAGCCCACATTCTCCAATCCTACCACAGAGAACATGTTCCAGTGAAGTGGACATGTGGGAGAAGCTATGAGGACCCGCAACATCACTGAAGCTGATGGTGGACTTTGCCTACAACATCAACCTACCCATTTATCAGGGCCGGGAACACAGAAGAATACCGAGAATTTAAGTGAAACCTTAAATTATACTTCAGCTATGACAAAAAATCCAACTGCTGTTCTTTGAAGACACTTCAGCTGACAAGGAACACCCAGTGAGGTGCAGGACAGGATCTGGTTCCAGTTTGTTGCTGAATCAGATTCTCATAGAAGAAAGATTGACTCTGGTGACAAGTTTGAAGTCTTAAGTTTCATCAGAAGACTGGCAAATCAGTCTTCACATGGCTTATTTAACAGTCCCCAATCAGAGACATGTCCTTCAACTCTGACAATATTCATAGGTCACTCTCTCTAGCAACCCAATTCCACTTATCTATTGTTTATGATATCAAAAGTTTGAGAAACATGGCATACAACAGGCAAACAATAATCATGGAATATTCTACAGAGTTTGAGAATCATGACACAATACAGTCAAAATGCATGGATCTTTCAAGAAGTTCAAAAACTTTGACATAATACAGCTAATCAAAGTGCATAAAACATTCAAAAACCAATATCTTGAGCTTTCTGGAAGTTTCTCATGCTTCTGGGATGATTCTGGCACTCTAAAGAAACTTTTGGATATATAGCAAAACCTAAATACATAGGAATCGGAAATCGGAAATCTAAATACATAGATTAGAAGTAAAAACACAAAGTAGAGTAAACTCGATCTGTCTGTAAGAACCTCCTTTGTGAAAGACCTAAATTGGAGTCTTTGGAGTTGTAATTACTTAATTTACAGCATTTCCCTTTTTCAAGTTGAAAATCCACTATTTTCTTTTTTACTTCGTGCCTTCCCTTGAGCTGCTTATGAAAACTTTAAGATGGAGCCAATATATCAGACTCTGCAGACAAAAGCATTTTCTTGGAGAACTATGAGGCTGTGCATGGAGGGATGAAGAATAAGCAGTGTGCGAGTTGTGTCACGGACAGAGCCTGGAGGATTGTGACAGCCAATCAAACCGTGGGACTTACCAGTCCAGCTGTGCAGCGTACTCCATGAGATCCAGCAGGACAGGGGAGTGCTCCACGATGGTGTTCTGCAACTTGTGCATGATGCTGGTCTCCATGTCTGTCGACACAACAACCAGCGACAGAAACAACAGTCACTTATGGTGTTACAACTGGTCCATCCTTCCTTACCCAAACACACAGTTATGTCTGCCCAGTTATTACTCCTGTCCAACCCTATCTACCCCTCATCCCATCCCTGACTTTCACATTCTCCAATATCACTGTCTGTAAATGCTGATTTTAAAAAATCCATGTGCAGAGTCAGTACTTCTGGCTTGATTAGCAATGAAATTCTCATTTTTTTCTATCATGTATCTTTTGTGGACTTAAAACACATGGATCATTTGTCAGTTGATTCATGGCACTAAAATGACTAAAAGACAAATGTACACAAATCAGAGAATTTGTGTGCATTTGATACCTGGAATTCATTATTTTATTAATCAGAACCATGCTTACACACAGAGAGACAGAGACACAGATACAGACACTGATGCATGTGCCCAAACAGGCACAGGTAGATTACCTTTGATGTCACACAAGGTGTCCCCAAGCATATTATCCAGTTCTGTAGCAGAGAAGACATACTGCATGATAACGATGATGATGAAAGACAGAATGCATTCCTATGCCTTCTAACCATACACACATAAACTAAAAGGGAGGGGGAGGGGGGGGGGGGGCAGATAATTTAGTGTCAAACCATGAGCTTGTGCATTGTTTGACAGATGACAGTGATATCCACCACAAACTCAAAAGTAATGCAGTATACTTTAATGCTGATCAGCTACCACATTTTATCCAGAAGGTTCAAGACACCGCGGTGTATTAACGAAACAGTGGTGTAAGAACAGCTGCACACCTTCCCACCTCACTTCCCCACCCCTTTATCCACACACTCCCCTCACATTAAGAGGAGTAGGGGTATGTTTGGGGTGTGGAGGGGGTGCAGGCACGTCTTTCTGAACCTCATCCTACTTCATCCCTTGATTCACCAAGCAGGTGAGAGCTGTGGGCAGTGTGTGGGGGAGACAGGTGGACAGTGTGGGGGTAGTCTGAGGCCACAGAGCATGCAACACTAAATATATGGTTGGTGTGTTCAATTCAGAAACATGCTAGATAAATATCATGTTGTGAAATAAGAAACACACACACACACACACACACACACACACACACACACGCACACACATACACACACACACACACACACACACACACACACACACACACACACACACACACACACATGCACACACACACACACACACACACAAACAGAACCAAAAACAACATAAGATAACAAAACCGGTGGTAGAGCCAACTGATCAACAGCAAACTCTTCAAACCTGACCAGGAATCAGCAACAAGGAAAACAAAGAAAACAACAACAACAAACCTGATAAACTGAAACTCAAAAACGTAAAAAGTCATGCAAAAATTACTTTAAACTTTTCTTTTAATTCAAAGTCAACCATGCTGTTAAAAAGACACTTATGTATATAAATTACATGCAGTTCCATGCTTTAAGTGTGCATTTGTGTATTTGTGTGGAAGGCACAAAAGGTGGCTGGACAGAAAGAGTGAAGCATGTGACAGAGTTAAAAAAGTGGGAATGAAGAAGCTGGCAAGCGTGCAGGTGAAGAACAGAGAACACTATTGCCTATGTTCAGAAAGAAGAGCCTCCTGACTCTGGCTCTTACAAGAATATAACTGTGTTTCAGAATATGTTCTTCTTCACATGCTGACATACTGCTCTCATTACCTCTTTCTCTCTGCCTTCTCCCTCCTTGTTCATCGGTTAGAAACCTAATGTTCGCCATTGATGAGATTATGGTGTGTGCCACCATTTTTCATCCCACCATTAAAGTAACCACATTCTCATCCCAGCTGATGCATTTGTACCATAGTGTTCAAGTACTTTGGCTGTTTGGATGATCCCTGGAGTCTTTTAGCCAGGGTACGACAACAACAACAACAACAACAACCACATTCTGCCTTTGGAGATGATACCCAAACATGATGCCAGTGTGCATGTGCTTTACTGTTCTGTTATCAATCTCAGTGGCACACTATGTTCTACTCCTCTTTGAAAAGTGGAATGATTTTTCATGCATACATTTACACACAGGACGGCATTTTCCTGTCTCATCAGAAGGGCTAGGAGGGGTCTGAAGTCAGTGCATATGTTGACTCCAAAGAGAAAACTGGTGTTTGGTGTGGGAACCCCTGACCTTAGAATAAGACACGTTTTGCCCACTGGGCCAACCAGTACCTCACCAGCCGCATCTGGAAGCCTTTAAAGCCTGGTAAAAACAGAGAGTCAGACAGAAAGCTCTTCCTTCTTCTTCTCTAATGTCATCACAATGGGGACTGGTCCTCAGGAGGAAATGGGTGTGTATTCCTTACGAGTCTCTGCGCAGCTGTACAGCCTTTCTTCTAGAGTGATGAGCATCGGCCATGTCTGCTCTCTCAGCCCATGGGGGCCCCACAGACCTGGAGAATAGGCTCTCTGGTCTGGTCTTCTTCCCCACAAAGATAGAGCAGGGATGGTACAAAGTGGAGGTGTATATGAGCGCAGTCCTTCGGACCACTGTGTCTCATCTGGAGGTGTTGTAGAAAGCTAGTTCTCTTTCACAATGTTTCTAAAAAGTCAACTGACTTTTTTTTTCATGCCAGTCCCTAACTTCTATTAGCAGCTAAGACTGACACAGACGTAATACCTGTTGAGAAAGATATATTAGTCTCTTCGGAAGAAAACGCTCTCTTTACTAGTACTATATATGTTTTAATTGCAAGTTTTGTTGTTTATCTCCAAAATGCTTGTGTGTAGACAGTTGTTACAGACATTAAGCATTATCATCACCATCACTGTCATTGTTATTGTTGCAGTCGCTGTCTTTGCAGTTTTGTTGCTGTTGTGGTTGTTGTTCTGTTCTAAACATCAACACCATCAATGCTTGTGTTGCCACTGGTTCGGTAGTTCAGAGAGTAAAATCTGCTGAAACACAGCCTGTGAAGGAATGATTCCTCCATTTAAAGGACTGTTTTTCCTTTTAAACAATTTTGTCCTTGTTTGAACCAGCTTTATCTCCAAGAACCTCTCTTTAGACTGATTTTCTAGCACATTTTTGTCCTTGTCTGACCTACATTGACCTACACATACTCTCTTCAAACTGTTTTTTTGTGTGCACATTCCTGTTCTTGTCTGCACTAGACTGACCTCCACATACTCTCTTTAGACTGACCTTTTTTTTTGCACAGATTTGTCCTTGTCTGAGCTAGATTGATTCCCAACAAACACTCTCCCTTCAATGATCCAGCGTTTCCCTCAGCGACAACCCTGAGTGCTCTTATTTCATAGGGCTGACTACAAAGACAGAAATTATATGCTGACCAGCCTCCATGGTGCAGAGTTCACAGTTGATGGCTGGTGTGGTGAGAGGTTATAGTTTGAATTCCATCAGAGGCAGTGATTTAAGGCATTTTGTCAGACCTGGCTGGCTCCTGGCCTACATAAAGTGTGCTCATGGGTGGGAGTGAAAATTTTTGGTTTTACTGAGAAAAAAAAAATATGGGGCAGGGGTCCAGGGGCTGCCCAGGCCCTGGTGGGGTCCAGGGGCAAAGCCCCGGTGGGGGGTCTTCGCCCCCAGCCGCTGACGAAAATCCACAATTTCAAGGTGTGTTTGTGGCATTTCCTGGGAGATGTTTACAGTTATCTGAGTTCTTTGCAGTGGTGTGTGTGAACACATAAGAATGCATACTTCTCGTATAGTTGAAAAAAAAAGAAAAAAAAGAAAGATAAAACAACTAAAATACAAAAAAAATAGATTAATCATAAAGTACCCTACTCACCATTCTTATGGAGAGTACAGGTATGGCAACACTTGAACAGCGTTCAGCAAAAACAGTATCCAATGGAGTAAGGCAGTCCTAAGGCCCCAGCAGTACACTTACAAAGTTCAGGTTGAGCAAAAAAAACAGTAGCGTGAGCATACAAGGGAATTTAGTGATAACAGACAGTCTATAGGCCCCAGCAATGCACTTTGGAGAACTCGGGTGAAGCAAAAGCAGCAGAGTGAGTATCCTAAGGAGTTTGAAGACAGTCCACCCAAGAAAGCAAGCTTGAAGACGTTACCTATCAAAATGAATTATATTAAAAGCCAGTCCATTTTTGTCCACACCTATCCACATCCCATAGGGCTTAGCTAAAATCTGATATAAAATATACATTGACAATCCATATTTACATACATACAGCATTTACTGAACTCTCTTCAGTGTCTTGGTTTTTTGCCAAAGAATTCGTGGATTTGTGACTGGCCACACTTTCTTTTGAGCTGCTGGTTTCTGTCTGTTTGACTTTTACGAAGGCAAACCACTAAATGATTTGGTTCCCACACCTCTTTGGGCACATCCTTCCCTGAGACTCTACTCCACATAATGCATGGGGGATTGCTCGTCCTGCTGTCACTGCCAGATGAAGGGAGTCGAGGGCCGATCAATCGTTGCATGTGATGCCGGAATTCATGATCACCATACTCTGGGTAAAGTGTCTGGATGGTAGTGTGGAGAATGCTGGCAACTGCATGCAACTGCCAAGGACCCATGTAGCTTCCAGATGGAGTGGCATTCATCACTTCTTTGCAAAATATCTGTCGTATGCCCTCAGCATTGAGCTCCTCTTGTCCAAACTGATCGGATTGTGAAGCATACAGCTCTGACCAGCATTAGGTGGAGCAACCTTGCCAGAGTACTGCTCCTGTAGTTTGCTGCTATCAAGGTAGTGCTGGTCGTTTGCTGCTAGCTCCACAATGATGCGTGCCCTCATTTCCACATGGTGATCCTCAGTTCCTGTAGCCAACAAAGCAGCACATCTTGGTAGGCAGTTTCCATCTCCTTCAATACAAACAGGAGTAAGTGCTGGACCATCTATGGGGGAGAGGTCAGCTGCTCTGTCATCTCTGATGTAATGAGTTGCCATAAGTCCTTCCACACAAGCTACCGGCCATCTGTCGAAATCTTTCTCTACCTCTCTGCTACCTCTTGTAGGTGTTAAAATGACTGTTTTGAGGCCTTTTCAAGCTGTACAGCTATAGATTTGAAGTAGAGTTTTCTGTCAGTGTCAATGTCTGTGGCTGTTGGCATCGATGGTGCAGGTTCACGGACTTTGGGATGACATAACGCTTCGGTTTGTTCTGGCTGGCGTTCTTTGGTGCAGCTCTGTTCTGGTTCAGCACTGGATCTGTTCTTGGTGCCGGTGCTGCTTTTGCTTTCTTCTTATTCTGACTAATGTTCTTTGGAATATTTTCCAGTTTTTGCAGTGCTTCTTCCACTCTCTTCTGCTTCAAAGCGTCTTTCTGATGTCGGCTGGTTTGTTGATAGTCTTTGTAGGTGTTGTAAGCACTAGTGCAGGCTGTGCGCATTTGGTGTGTGATGTCCATTGTTGTGCTCGTCTTCTTCTCTGCATGTAGGCCTGATTTGATGACAGCGATAGCTTCGTAGTTTTCGGAGGTGAGTGAGGTCCTGTCGTTCTCAACAATGTCATCCATGATGTTGAATGTGCCTTCCACTAGGGGACCTGAGAAAATGCTCAGCAGAGCAGAAACCAGCTGATTCAACAAGGGATAACGCTTCTTGCCATCTCTTTCAAGTTGACTGACGAGATGCCACCAGTGTTGATCAATGAGCTTGCCTTGTTCCTGGTACGATGGTAGGTATGAATGAATCTCTTCACTGCTGTTGTAGTGCCTCACCTCTTCATACAGGACTCCAGCTTCTTCAGCAGCAATGACATTGGGCAACTTTTCTGCAAGTGCACAGAATCCATCGACGACTGTACTCTCCGAACCATGCATCTCTGGGTGAAGAGCTGACAGATTTGAGAGAGTCGTGTTGTCCAAAGGCAGCTTGGTCTGCAGGTGCACACAAGCGTTCTGGTACCCTGTTCGCAACTGCTGCTGAAAGAGCTGAAACCAGTGGGGCTTGTTGGTCGATTTCAGCAGAATCTGGTATTTTCTGGTAGGCATGGCATCCCACAGTGAGATTGTGGTCAGACACCTGGATGTTTGCATCTCTACAGTTGATTCTTTTCAGGGCAGCGACTCTGAATGACTTTGGCATGGCATCAGTCTTCACGAAGAGGGCGAGAAAGTCCCTTGTCAGATGGTACATGTCCACATGAAGAGTGTGCAGCATAGGCTTTTCTGACTGGTAGAGCTTGATGAAGTTTTGGAACTTGGGCAGAATTCCTCGGTACACATTGATATAGAGCCTGGTTTGGGAAGGTGTTCGAAACAGTTGCAGCAGTATCCGGTCTTTTCTGTCAGATTTTGCTGTGCAGCAGCCTTTCACCAGCTTCCGGACTTCTTCCAGCCGTGCCTGCTCAGCTGGGGTGACACTCCTCTCCTCGTAGATCTTCTCCAGCTTCTTCCTGCACATGACAAAAAAAGGGAAAAGTTCATTAGGGACTCATAATATACTTTCAGGTAGGTTTATGTGTCCTATCAACCTGTAAGTATGCACATATGCATAATTAATATGTCTGTCTGTGACTCAGACTGTGTGAGTGTGAGTCTGTCATAAACATGTTCACATTAAAATAATTCACATATTTTTGTGAACTTTCTTTTCTTTCTTCTTTGGTGTTCCGTGATGATCATGCCGTTAGATGGAGGAGTCCAATCTATGCCCATGCTATGCGAACATTTGTACTCACAGAGTCACAGCAAACAATACTTATTGTGATGTATACACTTTGACTTAATGTCTAGTTGTTTTTTTCACTGATGCTTTTTTATTTTCCACTGAAAATATTTTAGTTTCAGCTGAAATTGGCTTTGAGCTGAATATTCCCATGCCTGACTAAGTCTAAGAAATCCAGTATACCAATTTCTATTTCTATTTCAATAATGAATACATTAGTGATTACTCTTCTTCCTTAAACCTTTTTTTTTTTGGTCAATTGCCTATCACACCCGACAGGATTTTCGCAATAATTCAAGTGGATCTCTGCAGGGTTTCCACAGCCCTGTACAGCTTGTTGTTGATGGGCACCAGCTGCAGCCATGTCCTATCTCTTCAGGTGGTTTCAGGAACATGCAGCTTGCGGTGTACATCAAGATGGGATACTAGTCTGTTAAATATTGCATGTAGGTTAGTACTTACTTGTGTGTTTTCTGCTCAGATGGGTGTAGAAAGGCATACTGGAACACGATGAGGGCATCAAGAATCTTGTGAAGACGTTCAGAAATCGCCAACATCTGCAGAAAGCGTGAACTCACAGGCCTGAGGGGTCGAACACCACCCTCCATGTGTAGCAAGGAGCAAACCTAGAAATAGAATGAATGAATTACACACTATAGTATATATATCTTGGAATGATTAAAATCCCCTCCCCCCCCACCCTTACACACACACACACTGACAAATCACAAAGACACACACACACATAGACACACACACGCACACACTGAGCCATGCATGCATGCACGTACGTACGTACGCACACACACACACACACACACACACACACACACCACGCGCGCGCACACATACACACTGAGACACACACGCACGTACATACGCGCACACACACACACACACACACACACACACACACACACACACACACAGGCACATGCGCGCACACATACACAGATTCTACACACAATGCTAACTTCTTAACAATTTTTAAAAAAAAGCTACTAAATATGCAAAACTCACCTCTTCGAACAACTCTGTGGCTTTGGGACTCAGTTTGAAGTCGTAGTAGATGTCCATGGCAAAGTCTTCCAGGTAGCTCTGGAATGGCTTGCAGAACTCCTTGACAGCATTTGACACTATGTGGACAGTGTCTCCATGCACATCGAGGAGGTGAGGTTGTTTATCCCGAAGCAGAGTCTCCACACCAGTTTTCTTTCCGCGCATCACATTGCAATTATCCATCAAACAGCTGACAATATTCTCAATGGGTAGGCTCTTGGTTGGATCGTTCTCTGACTCAGCTGGCTGGAGCACAGACATCAGTCCAGCGAAGATGTTTTGCGATGTGGCTATGTTTTCTGAAAAACTGCCGAGTAGCTGGGTGATGACAGCACCTTTCACATCATCAAAGTACCGGACAAGCACATTGACAACTTTGCTGTTTGCGTTGTTGGTAGCCTCATCGATGTTAAGGGAAAAATGAGTCTTTCTCAGCTTCTGGAACAAGTTCTCTCGAAAGGCAACCGCAACTCCGTGAGTCATCGTGTACGTGGCTGTTTTCCTGCACATGGCCAGTCGTTCGAGGCTTGGGGTGTCTGCTGCAAGTTTCTGACAGAAGGCGACAAGCTCTGGAGCCAAAGACAGCGGTAGGCAATGCTCGGCCAAAAACGCACAAGTCCGGATCTTGGCATCAACCAAGGAGTCCACTTTTGACAGAGGAGCAAGCACAGGGGATGCAGCTGGAAGTGTTGATGCATGTTTCAAGGCTTTTAGCCTCTCCACATGGACAGTCTCGCTACCATGGCTTGCAATAGACTTCTTCCGTTCGACTTGTAGACGATTTTCTTTCCACACAGATTGCACCATGCAGCGCCAGGTTCCACGCATTTTCGAAGCCACATACGGAACGGGCGACCCTTTTTGTCTGTTTCATCTAGCCATTCATTTCTCCACTTGTTCTTTTTCAGCTCTGCATCGATTTCGCGAGAGCTCTAGTAGTCTCACTAACCTCAAAGAAACGCCATTTTCACGTTCAATCGCACGTCGACTTGCAGTAGGATGAGGACGGAAGTGTGCCGTAAAATGCCGGGAATTGTTATTCGCGTAGTCGCAAAGCCAAAAATGCGTTGTAAGGGGGGGGGGGGGGGGGGGGGGGGGGGAATTGTGTTTACGGAAGCTCCGTAAAAATACGGCGGTCTCCCACCCATGTGTGCTGTAGACTCTAAAGGGAAGACTGGAACCACACAGTTGCACTTCAGCCATTTAAGGGGTGCATCTGTAAGAGTGTTGCTCAAATTTTCTGACAAACACAGCTAGTGTCTGTATCATCCTGACCTGGTTGATGCCTAGATATGTTATGAAAGGAAGCGTAGAGTAAAGCCCAATCATGTCGTTTCAGATCGTAATGAAGCTCTATAACATCATCTTCATCATCCTCACCTTCAGTGAGTCTCATGACAACCCCACCCCCACCCCAGACAAAGGGATCCTAGCTTATCCGAATTATCCTTTCTTTCAGAGGAGGGAGCTCCCTGAGAGGAACTCATTTTGAATTACTTTGGGGGTGGCTGTGAAGATGCTACTAATCCAGTGTAAAAACCTCAACAATCAACATCAGTAAATCAACATCAGTGGCACAACTCTCATTCCAGAAGCAACCAACATACAAAATCTTCATCAACATATTAGCATCAAACCCTCATTCCAATACCAACCTCGAGTGCGCGCTGACTTGTAATGGAGAATGTTGTTAGATTCAAACTGAAGTGGACAATGAAAACATAACAAATGGTTCATCTCTCTCTGTCTTCTTTCCTCAACTAGACCTATATTGGTTCACCGCTGGTGAGGTTTATGTATATACAACCTTTACTGCTCCAACCATTAAGGTAGCTACATTCCATCTTCAGGGGCAATATCTCAACACAACACTTGCAGGTGTGTGTTTCTTCTTGTCATGTCATTCACCCCACTGGCATGGGATGGCCTACTCTTCTCTGAAAGGTTGTATGGGATTTACCATGCATACAAGATCTTTTATGCAAGCACTCAATCATGGGACGTCAAGCCTCATCTGAAGGACAGGGAGGGGAATGGGGTTTGCACATTTGTTAACGCCAAAGAAAAAAATCTCTTCCAACCTTGCTGCCTAGCATGGGAACTGAACTTTGAATCTTGGACCAAAAACCTGACAACTTAACCGCTAGGCCATCCAGGCCTCAACATTGTTAGTAATTGCTCTTGTTTTGTGGCCAGTCTCAATACGGCCCTACCCCACCTGCATCTCTCCATGTATGACCCTACCCCTATCTCTCCAGTCTCTCTTTCAGCTACTTGCATTATTGCTTAACAATGATATAAATGAATAGATAATCAACCAAAAACTATCTTAAGATAAAAAAAATGAATGAATGTACTGAAAAAATTGAATCCAAGTTTCTTTTTTTTCCCCTTTCTTTCTTTCTGCATACGCAGGCTGATACTCCTGCAGACACTGCCTGTATAGACAGGCAGTGGAGTTTTGTGTGTATGACCGTTTTTTGTCCCACCATTAAGGAAGCCTTACTCCATCTTCAGGGAAGGTGCATGCTACGTGTAATGTGTCGTCCATACCAACGGCCAAACTGGCCTTCTCTTCCGAAAGTTGATGATGGGATTTTACGTGTGTGCAAGATGTTGAGCGTGCGTTCACACACGGAACCTCCATTTATAGTCTCATTCGAAGGACTGTATGGGGAATGGAGTCAGAACCAATGTTAACTCTGAGGGAAAAAATCCCCTGTACCAAAAATTCGAACCCTCAGGATCATGAGTCCAGTGCTCTACCAACTGAGCTATTCAGGCCCCGAATCCAAGTTTATATAAATCTAAATGTAGCATTGCATTCATTCCATGAAAAATGTTTCTCTCAATCCGTACTAATTTAATGTCAATCTACTCACGCAGACAGATAAAAAACATCTACATCATTATTTTGGTCAATTTCTTTTCAATAATATCTGTGAGAATGAATAATCCAATGTATATTCACAACACTCCAATACAAACACCCCACACAAAACCCCAATACAAACACCCCACACAACACCCCAATACCAGCACTACCCATCCTTCCCCCATCCATGAATCGAATTCTCTCTCTCTCTCTGCAGTGACAGATATATTGTATCTATATACATGCTATAGTTGATTCAAGCCCCGCCCCCTCCCCCCCCCCCCCCCCCCCCCCCCCCAACCTCCCATGACCACATCATACCTACCATGAACTGCATTCCAGGTATTTCATAGTCGTCAGAGTCGGTCCCCTCTGGTTTGGGTATGGCCAGCAGGTAGCAGATCTGTGCCCATCAGACAGAACACACACACGCACACGCGTGCACACACACACACACACACACACACACACACACACACACACATACACGCACACACTCAAATGCATCAATCTCATTCCTGACAGCCATCTGGAAAGTATTGTTTGGTGCTTTTAATGTCTGTGAGTTGTAACACCAGAGAAAGGCATGTTTGTCAACATTCAGTTGTCTTTTTGTATTGTGTACTGAACAAGCATAACTTTACCTCTTGTTTTGTGTGTTGTTTCTATATTGGCTTGTTTTCAGTAGCCCTGCAGTGTTTCCATCTCCCTTTATTGAAACAATGCATGTGGCAGACACAAGAGCAGTTCATTTCATTTCTTCATCTCCTTTATTTTTTCTTTTAACCATGTCTATCAAGCTGACCTACAGAGCCAAATAAAATTTAGAAAAAAAAAATTCTAGAAAAACAGAGTCCTCCTGTTGGGGAGAGGGGTCCATTCCACATTTCATCTGTCGGGACAATGGCTAAAACAACACCACTGTGCATGTGTTTCTTCTTTTACTGTCACCCATCCGCTGGTAATGATGGCCTTCTCTCCTCTGAAAAGGTGGAATGAGGTTCAATGTGCCTACAAAGTCTCTCAAGCATGCATTCAAGCATGGGACTTTAATTTAAAGCTCATCTCTAGGACCGAGAAAAGTTTGGAGTCATGTTAACTCTAACGAGAAAAATCTCTTCCAGCCTGTCTCGCATGGGAATTGAACCTGGACCTTAGAACAAGAATCTGATGCCCTACCAGCCACTGCACCAGCCAAGCCGCATGTGATAAATAAGTCTAGAAACCAGAAACAAGCAAACCAACCCCAAACCAGCAGAAAGTGTCAGTGGAATGGAAGGGGGAGATAACCTGGGGCATGTAGATGACATTGCAGGACTTGATGTTGTCCTGGAGAACAAGCAAACCAACCCCAAACCAGCAGAAAGTGTCAGTGGAATGGAAGGGGGAGATAACCTGGGGCATGTAGATGACATTGCAGGACTTGATGTTGTCCTGGAGCTGGGTCAGCTCTTCCCTGGCCACTTTGGTCATCAGGTCAGGCAGGCCATAGTACAGACGCTTCTCTGTGTGCACGCACACGCACACGCACGCACGCACGCACACACAACACACACACACACACACACACATGCATGCATGCATGCATACACGCATGCACACACACACACACATACACATGTGCACGTGCGCATGCGCACACACACACATACGTTTTTTAGGATTTTTTTTGTCTTTAGTAGACATTACATGTTTGAGAATACTTCCAAGAACAAGCATTCAGCAGCTCTTTCACCAAAGGAGATGAGGTGACATGACAATTCTTGTTTCGAGCGGCTATCACATTTATGATAGGTGAAATATCAAACACTGAATGTGTGCACATGATGAACGGAACATTAGATTGATGGAAAAATCACCCAGTATTTCCAAGTGCATTTACTGATGAACAGTACATGACCTTCTCAGCAAAACGCACATAACTTACACACCTTTTCTTTTTCAAAATTTAATGATATACTTGAAAACAACAACACCTGCAATCATTCACAAGTAGCTTTAACAAAAATCGGGTCAGAAACTTCAAAAGCTGAGTGTAAGTCTGTGGAATTTCCAAAACAAAGACAAAATGTTATGTCACAAGATGACAAGAAGTATATTTGTAATGTGTTGCCATTCAATTACAAGCATCCTATTTACCTGCAGGTTTAATACACATTTCCATCTTGGGAACACAAAGCTTCCTTACTTTCATCTAACTTGTCATCCAGGCCTGCCTTCACCATGAAACGGTTGTTGGCAGTTGAGGCCTCAAAGTCCACCTAAGACAATTTAAATCAGTTTGATTGTACTGTTTGCCTGTTCAGGTATCAAAACCCTCTTAGGGCAATAAACATCAGTTGTGATAATACTTTTTACCTGTTTAGCTATCAAAACCCACCAAGGGCAATAAACATCAGTTGTGATAATACTTTTTACCTGTTTAGCTATCAAAACCCACCAAGGACAATAAACATCAGTTGTGATAGTAATTTTTACTTGTTTAAGTGTTAAAATCCACCTAGGAATGAATTAGATTTGTACACATAATTCAGGAGTAGACAAAATTGGAAGCAATTAAATTTGTGACATGTGATTTGAGAACACGCAATGTTGGAATCAATTAGATTTGTAATGTGTAGTTCCATAGTATATTAAATGGGAATAATAAGATTTGTCACAGATGCTTGTGGAATATGTAAAATGGGAATCAACAGAATTTGTTACATATTATTAAGGAATATGTAAAAAGAAGGGAATTAATAAAATAGATAACATATAACTCAGCAATATGTAAATTTGTAATATATTATTCAAGAAACTGTACAATGGGAATCTGATATATTATGGCATATAATTACAACAATCTGTCACATGGAATGCATTAGATTTGCAACATATAATTCAGGGATAGGCAAATGGGGATAATATGAGTGATATGTAATTCAGGAAAAGACACAATGAGAAAAAAAAGAAGAAGAGGGACAAAAGAAGGGAGTGTGGGCTCACCGTCTTGCTGAGAATGCTGGCTATCCTGTGAAGTTCCTCAGCAGTGAACTTGGCGGCAATCTGCAGACAGACCTCTTCACATCACACTATGCTGCCGTGTGTTACAGTGTTGTCATGTGTTGCCATTTGTTTTCATGCTCAAGTACTGCTGTTGTGTATTACAGTGGTACATACTGTAGTATACATTGTATGTATAGTAGTATATGTTGTACAGTATCATCATGTGTTACAGTATTACTTTACAAGTAAAGAGTTGTTACAACAGTGTTGATTATCATTCAGACTTTTTTTTGTACTCAGTTACAGATTTGTTATTACAGTGTTTGTACGTATTAGAACACTTCTATATATAAAGTTTTACAGTATCATTATGTCTTATAATATTAGACTACTATTATTTATTTTCCTCTCTCTGAAAACACACACACACACACTATATATATATATATATATATATATATATATATATATATATATATATTATATATATATATATATTATATATATAGCACACACACACACACACAAACACACACACATACACACACGCACACACATACGCACGCACGCATGCACACACACACACACACACACACACACACACACACACACACACACACACACACACACCGTACAGCACATGACACCTTTCTAAAGATATCCACTTGCTGTGACTGGGAGCGACAGATCTGTCCGATGCACAGAGCGTTGTACACTGTCTGCAAAAGATTGCCATGTAACTGATCGACTAACAACGATATATAGATATGTGAACTATCAAGATCTTCCATAACAAACTGAGACCACATTTCACTTTTTGTATTTACTAGACCATGTTGACAGCTGTAATCCATGCTTAGTTTGGTGGATGGAAAAGGCAACACACACACACACACACACACACACACACACACACACACACTCACAAGAAACTAAAAAGCTTAAATGTACACCATTTGTGGTGAATTGAACCCAGAATGGCGAGTGGCTGGGAAAGCAAAAAGGTTCTTTAAGTAAAGTATCTGCTGTGACCAGGACAAACGTTATATCATTTGACTTTCCATCCTCAAGGTCATGCCTGGCAACCCAGCCTTGTCAGGCCAGGTGATGTATAGACTCCTCTCAAAGGTTGTCTTCACTGGCGTAAGTCATAGCCCATGCATGCTGGACAGGACACAGACTACAGCATCAGGTCAAACTGCACTCCACATTTTGTAGGTGTGGCAGGTGGGCATCAGGATTCATGCCAAGGAGTCTGAAAACAGCCTCTCTTACCCTTCTCCTTTCCCTTTTCTCCTGTGCCCTTTTCAAAATATAGAAGCAACTCTGAAAGAACCTTAAAATCAGAACTTCTAAAAACAAACAAGTGAATAAAGGGGGGAGGGGTGTGTGGAGGGAGAAGGGGAGGCGTTGCCAATATTGCAGCACTTGTCACCAGCAGTTCATGTTTCAGAGAATGAGCAATTAGTTGTTTGTCTCTGAACTTCCACTAAATGTGTAGAAGTTCTGCTGTTCACACACTCTCACTTAACTTTTACGTGAGTAAAGCGTATTTACTAAACGAGGACATTTAGATGAGTTTTGCTGTTTTTTCTCAATCTCCTCCTCAATGCTGTATACATCTAAAAAGAGACTGGAGCTCAGCCTCATCCCTGACACATGCCACCTGGATGTGCCCTCCTCAGACAGCGGTACCTCATGCACAGCTGGTAATCCATACTGTCCTCCAAGTCTCATTTCAAGATCGTTCTAACTTGAACAAAGTGATAGTTCATTTGACTAGTTTATGGATTTACAACAATCCCTGCTTTGTTTTTCAACTGAATGCTGACAAACAATTATCTCATCCCCATAGTTCTGTTGTGTAGCGATGAATTGCTGCACTTTACCAAGCTAACTTTTTCAAGCATCTCAGGGGAGAGAACACATCCTCACACCATGGGTTGATGCACAGTATTTTGTAACAGGCAAAGGAAGTAATCAGAAATTGTCACATCCAAGTGATATACAGAGCCTGAAGTGGTGGATTATTTACCTAAACACTGTATCATATACCTAAGACATCCATACAAGTCAGACAGCCAAAAAAGGAAAACATGAAATCATAACCAAACATGTGTACAAAATCTGTGATGTGAAAGGGATGGTCAAAGTTTGTGATATAAACCATGCAGATACAGTTAGTGATAAAAAAGATTTGTGAACAGAGTTTGTGATTTGAAATATATATGTGGATAAAGTTTGTGATAAGAAATATGTGAAGAAAAAAGAATGTGATATGAAACATATGGACAAAGCTTGTAATCTGAAATGTGAACAAATTTCGTGCTAAGAAACAGGACAACGAAGTTTGTGACATGAAACATGCGAACGAGGTTTGTGATATGAAACATGTGAACAAAGTTTGTGATATGAAACATGTGAACAAAGCTTGTGATGTGAAACATGTGAACAAAGTTTGTCATATGAAACATGTGAACAAAGCTTGTGATGTGAAACATGTGAACAAAGTTTGTCATATGAAACAAGTGAACAAAGCTTGTCATATGAAACAAGTGAACAAAGCTTGTGATGTAATATAAATCAGGTGAATGAAGTTTGTGGTTGAATGATATGGACAGAACTTCTGATATGACACATGTGAACAAAGCTTGCAGTATGAAACATATAAGACTCGCAACAGTGAAGGATGTGAACCAATACTGTGACTTATGCGAGTTTACCGTGTCTCACCTTATACAGCGCCATCCAGTCGGTGGGCGTGGCCTGCGCCTCTATCATGCGGGTCAGAATCCGCTGCACAAAGGACGGGACTGTTCACAGTATACTCCAATGTATTGAGAACACACACACACACACACACACACACACACATATGCACACATGTACACACACACACAGACACATGCACACACCAGCTGCTCCCCCCCACCCACCCCCCACCACACATACCCCCCCCCCCCCCACACACACACACACACACTTGCCATGTGAACTGAAAAGAACTTCACAGTCCTGCGGGTCGAGGTCTTTTTCACAATTCTTTAATTGTACAACTCGAATGGTTGTTGCTCTGGGTCAATTTCTATCCTCTCACCATGGCATATCAGAAATGTTTTGCAAACACCTTCATCATGGAAGATCCAAGGTGCTTTAGAAATGTTGTAGAATCGACTTCTTTCAGAATAAACCATAGCTTTTAATTCCAAACTGATCTCTACTTCTATCTTTGGTTAGTTATGTAGCTGGGGTTAATATACACTAGTTTGTTTGTCGTCATACACACACAGGCTGCAAGTTAAATACCAGTATCTCTCAGCCTAGTATCTCATGAATAATTCCAGTCCTAGAAAGAACCAAATATCAGTGGAGACAAAACAAGGAGGGACTTAGGCCACTGACGGCGACATTCTTGATGTGTTTGAGGCAGCCATTGAGGGAGGACAGGACCTCGGCATTGTGGGGCTGGGTGAGGAAGGCGATGGTGTCCAGTCGCTCCTTCAAGGTTGTCAGATCCTTCAGGGGGCGCAAAAACCACAGTCTGCAAATGATAACATATGCTAGCACGGTTTACATTTTGTGAATACCTTCATGTGTTGTTATCGGAACATTGTGAAATATTGCACAACAGTGTTAACAGTATTCTCACTGAACAATTCACTTTTAGATTTGGAAGACTTTATTACCTGTGTGGTTAAAAGGAGACTGAAACAAAAACAAACAGCAACATTACTGAAAACAATCCAAAATACTATAAATTGCACAAAACAAAATGCAACCTGTATATTACACAATACACAATACAAGACAGACGAGGGAATCTTTGAAAAATATGTGGTTTTCAGATGTCACAAATAACAGACACAAAGAAATGTACAAAACAATGCTCCTCACATGGTCGTTGGCAGGAAAATGAATGGAATAATTTCTCCTATTGACGGCTGTCTGGGGAGTATTGTTTCGATCATTCTGCATGTTTGATAAGTGTGATGTCTAATGAATACTTATTTGTCTATAGGTCATTTGTTGCTTCTGTATTGTATACAACATTAGTGTTATTTTGCACTTATTTTGTGTTTATTTATATCTTAATTGGTTATACAATATTCACAGGATTAAAAGCAAACACATGTTTCAATACCTGAAAGTAAAGATGGCGACATACAGCTCAGTTTTTCTTCTTCTTTTTTTTTGCTGTCCCAACTTCTGTGCCACCTCAGTGGCAGTGCACCCATGCCACCCCGTCCACAGCCACAGCCTGGTTGGTCCAGCCGCAGCCCCGGCACCAGCAATCCACAGGGAGCAGTCAATGTCAAGTCGTCAAGAGGCAACCCACCAGAAGAGACACTGCACTGCTGCCAAGTCACTTCGGTGGAGTTCAGTGGTGCCTGTTCTGTTCCAACATACGCAGGACACCACCTACTAATCCCCTACTGATGACAATAACTGCTTAGTCGCAGAGCCGGCATGAGTGAGCTCTCCCTCCGGAGGGCGCCACTACATCCGTCCAATGACAACCCCATGGACTCGCTGATACTGATGACCGTGATGGAACCAAACCAAGGTCACAAATGTGGAGAGGACATCGAAACTGAGGTCACCATTAGAGCAGGGCATAAAGGGCCACAGAATTTGAGACTTTTTTATGCTGATCAATGAGAATGAGGGTGATAAAGATGATGCTACAGATTTCCGTTTCAGTCTGAGACTGCATGACAGGACTGTACTCTACACTTCCTTTCATAATATATCACAGCGTCAACCAGGCCCGAGAGATACAGACACCTGCAGTGTTGGTCAGGAAATTTGAGCAACACTCTCAGAGACGCATCCATTAAGTGGATGAAACTCAACTGTGTGGTCCCAGTCTTCCCAACTGAGCCCGTGGCAAACTCAGCTCTGGGTAGGAGCTGGTCGGAGTAGAAAAATCCCACATGACTCTGATGGAATCGAACCCACGACCTCCAAGCTGGGAGTCTGCAACGCTAATCACTTCTCCACAGCGGCTGGTACATATAGCTCAGTTTTGAACAACTTGCAAAATTCCTTCGCTTTCTCAAGTGCTATGAAAATATAAAGAAAGATGATAATAATAATAATAATAAATCGAGCTTATATAGCGCTCTTCGATGAGAGAAGACTCATCCTCAGAGCGCTTTAAAACGAAAAAAGTTATAAACATGATGAAA
Source organism: Conus ventricosus (assembly GCA_018398815.1). Lineage (NCBI taxonomy): Eukaryota > Metazoa > Mollusca > Gastropoda > Neogastropoda > Conidae > Conus > Conus ventricosus. Next base: position 77,811,204 of record CM031600.1, read on the forward strand.
AATAAAAAATGGGTCACAAAGAAGCCTAAACAATCACAAGCCATAAACTTGCACCACACTTGGAAAAGGCATCAACCCATCCACAAGCAACCACTCAACAGAGCACAAGCCCCCCCACCCCCCCCCCCCCACCCCCCCCCCCCCCCCCCCCCCCCCACACACACACACACACACACACCGCCACCCCACACACACGACATTATATGAACAACGCTCGACAAGAATTTGGGAATAGAAGAAAAGAACCAACCCCCATCCCACCCCCACCCGCCTCCAATTTCGTGAACACTGCACGGGATACAATATAAAACATGCAGAAGGGAGCACCCACACGCACACACACACACACAAAAGGCAAACTCAACACGAAGCAACAAAAACCCACGCACGTAAACGCACACACACGAACACACACACGCAAAAGCACACAAGCATTCAGGCACGGAAGTGCGCGTGCACATACAAGAGGCGAAAGGATGGAGAATGCATGGGAAACACGCACACTATGAAGAAAGACAAAAAGACTTCTGAAAGAGATGCGTTTTGAGACCAGATTTGAACGCAGAGAGAGTCTGTGAAGAGCGGAGCTGGGAGGGGAGGGAGTTCCAGACAAGGGGGGCTTGATAACTGAAAGAATGTTGGCCAAAGGATTTCAGTTTCATGCGGGGAAGCTTGAGAAGTTTGTCACTGCTAGAGCGGAGAGTGCGAGAGGGTTGATAAGTGACAAGTGTGTTGGAAAGATAAGCAGGCAATGCTTCATCAAAGTGTCGGAAGGCAAGTGTTGCGAGTTTATACTGAATGCGCGCATGAATGGGAAGCCAATGTAGTCTAACTAACAGAGGTGTAGTGTGGGTTCTTTTGGACATTTGGAAAACAAGTCTGGCTGCGTTGTTTTGTATACGTTGAAGTCGGTTTATATCGACAGTGGGAAGACCGGCAAGAATACTGTTACAGTAGTCGAGTTTTGACATGATGAGGGAACAGATAAGTTGGGCAGTCCCTTTCTGTGTAAGATATGAGCGAATTGACGCGATCTTTCTCAAAGCCAAATAGGCTGAACGACACAGGTGACCGATCTGGACATTCATGGACAGCGTACTATCCAAATGGACACCCAGATCCCTCCTGCTGTCTTCAAAGGGAATTTTGTTGGTTCCAGCTTGAATAGATTTTTCAGAAACGCGATCCAAAACAGAACGAGGTGCTGCCAACAGAGCCTCAGTTTTTTCATCATTTAGCTTGAGCTTATTTTTAAGCATCCATGATTAACAGATTGGAAACACAGTTCAAATTCCGATACCAAAAGTTGGAATGCAGCAGGCTCAGCAGCGTCGTGCAGTTGGGTGTCATCGGCTAATTTCTGATGAGGAATCCCGTGTTCCTCAATGACCATAGATAGAGGTTGAATATACAGAGAGAAGAGAAGAGGGCCCAAAACGGAGCCTTGGGGCACACCAAAGTCCAGGGGAATGGGACCATTTGGTGATAAAGGAACATGTACTGGTAAAATCTGTTCTTTGAAAATTGACCTGTACACATTTAAATGAGGGAAATAAGGAATTAAGACCAAAAAAAATGTTTTGAGCATTAAAGTATGTACAGAATGGAAAGCAAGCATTCATATCATTCTTGTAGGGTGCATTCAACAATGTGCCATCATGTTTCTGTGGCAGACACACACTGTGAAGCCCGTTTGTTAGTTGGTTACTGATGTCTTGTACAACACAGAGAATGCATGAACTTAATATTTATTTACAATGACAACAATCACAATTAAACAATTCCTACTCACTTTTAAATGTTGCTTGGTTCCTACACAGTTTTAAATGTTGCTTGGTGTTAATGAGCAGACAAGTTTGATTTGATGTCGAAATATAGAAACTTCAGTGGGCAGAGCTTGGTAAGTGAATCTCTACACAGGATGAATGTCTGAAAGAGAATGCAAGGACCAGACACATGTACATACACACACTCATGACCACGTACATGTATGCACATGAAAGTACATACACATACGTACATATTCAGCTATAATAACAACAAAAACATACACATAGATGCACACAGAAACACACACACGCATGCACGCACACGCACACACACACACACACACACACACACACACACATTGTGCCAAAGCCATACCTCAACCTTTTGCTGCCAATCTGTGATTTACACCTGTTCAGTATACCTGCACAAAAGACAAAAAAGTCATATGACTCAGTTTGTTCCTCATCTTTCATTTTGAATGAATGAGTAATGGAGAGGTCAAAACACTGCAACTTGGTTTTTTTCAGGTTTTTTTTTTTTTTTTTTCAATACAAAAATCATCCTCTCTTTTCAGTCCTCCAACAAGTCTCCTAATTCTTTCTCTACCAGTCTCTTTACAAGTCTCCTTCTTACCCTTTCTCTTCCAATCTCTCAGTAAGTCTTCTTACTCCTCTCTTATGCCTTCTTCTCATCCTTTCTTTTCCAGTCTCTCTACAAGTTTTCTTCTCACCCTGTCGCTTCCAGTCTCTCTGCAAGTCATCTTCTAACCCCTGCCTTGGCTTAAGGCTGTGTCAGGCTAATTGACATAGGCTAGAACACCAAGGCTACATCAAAATGTTGTTATGCTCTGCATAGTTATGCGGGGATTGTCTTCAGTTGTGACAAGCTCCTAGCATAACATTATCAGTCTCTAAAATCCCCCGAAGTCGGAGTGTGGCTGCCCATGTGGCGGGGTAATCAAAAACGGTCACACACGTAATGTTCTCATCCCCAGCTGATGCATTTGTACCATAGTGTTCAAGTACTTCGGCTGTTTGGATGATCCCTGGAGTCTTTTAGCCAGGGTACGACAACAACAACAACAACATCTTCTAACCCTGTTCCTTTCAATCTCTGTACAACTGTCCTTCTCTTAGTTCTCACTCTTTCTCTTGAAATCTCTGTACAAGTCTCCTTCTCAACCTTTCTTTTCCAATCTCTCTACAACCCTCATTCTCAACCTTTCTCTTTCAGTCTCTCTCCACAAGTCTCCTTTTCACCCTTTCTGTTCTAGTCTCACAAGTTTTCTTCTTGCCCATTCTAAGCCGCAAGATTTGACACAGATTGTGCACATCAGCTGAAAAGACAGACACTTCTTTTCAGTTACTGTGCATATTGTACTTTGATAAAGCATTTTTAAAAAACACACACATACATCTCTCTTGTACGCTTGTCTTCTTTCTTCCTCAGTTTGCTTTGTTTCAGTTTCAATCCGGAAGGTGTTACTGCATGTCCGCTGAGCCAGATGCCATGTTATGTCATATCACATCACATCACATCACATCACATCACATCACATCACACACACACACACACACACACACACACACACACACACACACACACACACAACAAACACACACAGGATCTGGTTCTTTTCTCCTCTCCCATACACACTCTTTCTCTGTCTCTTGCACATGCATTCTCTCCCTCCAAAATACATACACACACATGCTTTCTCTCGGTCTCTCTCTCTCTCTCCCTCTCTTGCATGCTGTTATTAACACAGACACAACACACACACACACACACACACACACACACACACACACACACACACACACACACACACACACTCATGCATGCTCATGTTCCCTCTCAAGCATGGACTAGGACTCGCACTGTAGAATATCAAATTCCTTCCCCTCCCTTCCTCTCTCACCAAACAGACTGAGCCCCTCCTTAGAGCTGCTGGACGTCCCAAACTTGTACACAGATGGGTGAGCCTCCTTGTGGAAGATCTGCAAGGCACTGCATAATAGATCACATTAAATTACATTATACCACATCCCATCCCATCACGGAATACCACATCACATCACAGCACATTATATCACATTACATTATACCCTATCACATCACATCACATCACATCGTATCACATATCGTTATACCCTTTAACATCACACCACATTGTATTACATCATATTATGCTTGATCACATCACATGACATCACTCTGCATACATCAGACCAGAACACACCACCCCGTACACTGCACTCCACACCACACCGTAACACATCACATGACATGCTGCACCAAACTATACTGCACATTATGACATTACACTGCACCATTACACACCAAACTACACCAACAGATACTACACACACTTTGACAGACACACCTTACCAAACCATAATTGCACACCAAACCATAGAATTAAAATGGGGTTGTTTAAACGTCATCAAGGGAAGACTCAAAGAAAACAGGTAACTTTTAGATGCCTGCAATGAAAAAGTATGTGAGTGTTTGATATTTTTTCACCACACATAGAGTGTCCCCAATTCTTTTTTCTAGAGACCTTTGTTTGAAAGGTAAGTTTAAATCTACACATTAAAGAAGCTGTTGATTAAACATTTAGTACACTGTATCATAATAGGATCATGAGATATTGTCAAATACCCTGTTTGGGTTGATTTCCTGAACAGGTGCAACAGAAACAGTATCTTCTTGCTTCTTTCTGATGCGTCTCCAGCAACCAATCTGTATCCTTCCATAACGGATAGTGGAATCTTTAAACTGTAAGCATGATGCATATGTTTTGCCCCATATTTTGCCAGTCTTTTGACTTTTTCATTGAAACAGATTCCAATATGTAAGTGCACCAACGGAAGATATACTGGTTCCTCTCAAAAGGAGCAAAAACCATGTAAAACACAAGATTTTAATTTCCCCGAAGATGGAGTATGGCTGCCTTAATGGCGGGATAAAAAAGGGTCATACACACAAAACTCCACTGCCTGGCTATACAGGGAGTGTCCGCAGGAGTATCAGCCTGCGTACGCAGAAAGAAAGAAAGAAAGAACAAGATTTTAATCTATGACATTGCTTTGGCATTTAACTGAAGCCCCATCAGTTCTTATCTGGAATGGGGAACTGTTGTTCAACATCTGTGACAATGTTATGTTTACTTGATATTTTCATTTTATATTTCTTTACTGTTGCTTATGTTGGGTTGAAACTTGATCCCTCCCCTATAACACACCTTCATTATTTTTTCCATGTATCACATTATGTGAACACACGTTAAATCAAAGGACACACACACACACCACACCATTGCAGATAACTCTATAAACAGCCAGTATATACAGTGAACAACAATGTAGTACAGCCTAAACCTTATCCTGTACATGAAGCAGAGCAAAATGAATGAAAACATGCCCATGGCCATCAGTACTGTACCTGAATGTTGTGTTGTCTATAATGATCTGGTCCTCCCTGTGAACACACACCATAAACATCAACACCAAACAGCACAAGCATAGATCATAGTCAAAATCAATGACAAAACTCTTAGCTGTTTCAATATGGATGAGACTGACAATGCTTGAGTTATTAAATAAATACAGTGGAGCTGACTACAGTTGGTATGTTTTGACCCTCCTGTGTGTCCTTTTGGAATCTTCAAGCACAGGCTTCTTTTAACATTGATCCCTTTTTCACTTATTTTTATCTCCTTCTTTCCTTAATGCATCTTCACTTTCATGGAATGCCTTGGCTTAAGGCTGTGTCAGACCAATTGACATAGGCCAGAACACCAAGGCTACATCAAAATGTTGTTATGCTCTGCATAGTTATGTGGGGATTGTCTTCAGTCGTGACAAGCTCCTAGCATAACATTATCAGTCTCCCAAATCCCCCGAAGTCGGAGTGTGGCTGCCCATGTGGCGGGGTAATCAAAAACGGTCACACACGTAATGTTCTCATCCCCAGCTGATGCATTTGTGCCATAGTGTTCAAATGCTTCGGCTGTTCGGATGATCCCTGGAGTCTTTTAGCCAGGGTACGACAACAACAACAACTTTCATGGAACAGCGGTGAATGAATGAATGACACAGAATCTAAATTTTCCCTTAAAATTTTTTTTTCAGTGAAGGATATATAACTAGGACAATGACGTTGGATTTCATTTTGGCTTCAGACCACAAGATAAGCCTGTACTCTATGTTTTTTTCATTGTATATCCTGGCATCAACTACGCCTGTCAAACACAGTCACCTGCTATGCTAGTTAAAACAAATATGAGTAGAAATGCATTTGTAAAGTCTGCTTTTGACATGACATTACATGAATAGAAAAATCACACCAGAAAAACCCTCTTTCATTACTGAGCTGTAGACATGAAAAGTCAAGAAAAATGGAGCATTATGAAGCTCTGTATTGTGATAACATTTGCCTCCATGAAATCACCACGCAACCTACCCTCCTTCTGAGCTTACCTGCTGGTACTCACACATCATCCTACCCTCCTTCTGTGTTTACTTGCTAGTACTCACACAGTGAAAGCCTTGAACCCTAAGACAGGCACTCTGACTGAGGACTCCTCCAGCTCCACTCCCACCCTGGCCTGGTCCAGGTACTTCAGCAGGCCTCCTATGGCCTTCACCTGGCATACACAGTGCTATTTTTGTTCACTGGCAACATAAACATATAAAAACAGGTAAGTGAGCAAGCCACTAAATTCTTCCTATCAACATAATTGATATAAAAACTGCAGCACTTTGCATGCTGAACAACCCATGTATCTGAAGCCAGCTCAATTTGTTTTCAAGGCAACTGAAACTGCAGTGAACTCTGGGAGTACTCGGCCTGAAAGGACAAGCTGACATCTTGTTCTTCTGTTTAGCAGCCTTATGCACACACTGATCAATGTTGGAAATGTAGCATACCAAGGCTGCCTTTGAAGTACTGTCAAACAGTTCTTCCTTGCTCGCCTTGTTTGCTACATTAAGTTCTGGTCTCACTCTCACTCGCATCCACTCAGCTGCCGCCAGGGTAAATATTGCCACACGGTCATAAACACATCCCAGCATGCTAGTGGATCCACTCAGCTGCCGCCAGGGTAAACACTGCCACAAGGTCATAAACACATCCCAGCATGCTAGTCCTGGTCTTAAAACAAATACGTGGAAAGATCCGTTGTTAGTGATTTGAAAACTGGACCCTACTTGTTTGTTGTTTACTCTTTGCTGACCCCTGCCTCATTAAAAATTTCCTTTCATACCAATCAAACTGAGTTTATTGTATTTGTAACTGTTCGTCCATGTATTTGTTTGACTTAATTCAAGATTACAAAGGCTGTGCCAGTCTTGAATAAATGTTAATTTTGTATTTGTTCATTTCTCCACTTGTTGTTGCTGTGTAAACGTGTCAGGTACAGGGTCTATGGGCAAGCTTGGAACATCCTTTTTTAGGAATGCTGTGTGTGCTTGTGTTGTCATTTCTGCTGAGCATGTTGGTGTCGTGAACAGCATTCGTTTGGAGTTATGGGCATGCAGTCGTTTCATCATGGGAACAGGAGCTACTCTACTTGTTCCTTGTTTACTGTTCACACATAAGATTTCCTTTCAAGCATTGTCCATGTTGCCCACTGACCACACAGCAGCTGTCGAAGGGAAGCAGGGAGGAGAAGTAGAGGACACGCTCTGTCTGTGTGCTGTGGCTGGGCAGGGCTGGCAGAGACAGTGACAGGATCCGTCTCTTGGAGGCCTCCAAACCTGTGGTCACACACCTTCATTGACACTGGCTGGGTTTGAGTCTCAGGGACACAGAGAGAAAGATGATGACAACCAACAGAGAAAACAAAAAGTAGCTGTGATATTACACACACACACACACACACACACACACACACACACACACACACACACACACACACACACACAAGCAAATACTGGTAGATGGATGAGCAAATACATATACACCTTCTGCATTCTCTTATGCACCAACACTCTTCCTCATGTACGCATTCAATCTCCCACACACACACACACACACGCACATTCCGCTTTATCTTCTCCCAAAACAATGCAACTAACTGTCATACTGACATACACTTCTGTTCACCCCCATCCCCAATCCACATACCTTCCCATCCACCACCCCCAAGCCTCTTTGCAATGCACATATGCAAGTGTGAGTATCCATATCAAGAGCACACACCTGTGCATGATTATGATCACACACACACACGCATGCATGCACGCACGCACGCACGCACGCACGCACACACACACACACACACACACACACACACACACCACACACACACACACACACACACACACACACACACATTCTCTCTCTCTCAGTCTGTCTTGTTATACTGACCAAAGTCAGAGCTGGGCAGAAAGAGCAGTTTGTGTTCCCCTTCATGCTCACTGTTGGAATCGATGCTTTCATTGTCCCCTGCTGTGGAATAAACATCACGTTTCTTCTTCTTTTCTTTCTTCCTAGTCTGAGAACATGCCTATATAAAGAACAAGTCCACTTGTGCGTTGTTTAATCATTAAACCCATATAAAGAACAAGCCAACTGTTTCTTCTTCTTTTCTTTCTTCCTAGTCTGAGAACATGCCTATATAAAGAACAAGTCCACTTGTGCGTTGTTTAATCATTAAACCCATATAAAGAACAAGCCAACTGTTTCTTCTTCTTTTCTTTCTTCCTAGTCTGAGAACATGCCTATATAAAGAACAAGTCCACTTGTGCGTTGTTTAATCATTAAACCCATATAAAGAACAAGCCAACTGTTTCTTCTTCTTTTCTTTCTTCCTAGTCTGAGAACATGCCTATATAAAGAACAAGTCCACTTGTACGTTGTTTAATCATTAAACCCATATAAAGAACAAGCCAACTGTTTCTTCTTCTTTTCTTTCTTCCTAGTCTGAGAACCTATATAAAGAACAAGTCCACTAGTGCGTTGTTTAATCATTAAACCCATATAAAGAACAAGCCAACTGTTTCTTCTTCTTTTCTTTCTTCCTAGTCTGAGAACATGCCTATATAAAGAACAAGTCCACTTGTGCGTTGTTTAATCATTAAACCCATATAAAGAACAAGCCAACTGTTTGTTCTTCTTTTCTTTCTTCCTAGTCTGAGAACATGCCTATATAAAGAACAAGTCCACCTGTGCGTTGTTTAATCATTAAACCCATATAAAGAACAAGCCAACTGTTTCTTCTTTTCTTTCTTCCGGGTCTGAGAAACACATATGTAAAGAACATGTCAGCTTTAGTGTTGTTTGATTTTTTAAACGCATATTAAAGAACAAGTCAAATTTGGTGTTGTTTGATTATCAAACCCATTGACCGAGTCTTGCTGCCAAGTAATCATTTTCTGCGTTGGACTATGACACTTATCAATGCATCATCTAATGTGTTGGGTGATGAGTTATCTACCTTCCCGACAGAGGTAATCTTTTCACCTGCATGGGTTGGTTTGTCTCTTTGTCTGTCTGTCAGCACAATTTCAAGCAAACTCCTGGACTAGATGCGACAAAACTGGGTGGAAAGACAGGATGTAGCCCAGCAAAACTGCTAACTCTGGACGTGGATCAACAGTGAAGAGCCAGATCAAAGACCAGATCAAGAACCTGTTGTCAAGATGATGCGAAAACTTCAGAACTGATTGAAAAAAAGAAAAAGATGGGGGTAAATATGGAATGTATCCAAAGGACAAGGTCATAAAAACTGGCTGAGAATGTATGGTCTAGATGTGGATCTATGAGCGGAACCAGGACCTGCTTAATCTTGGCGGTGTACTGTGCTCTCCTGAGTGCCTATCCATTTTTCTAGTTTTGGGGGTTGTCACTAAACCATCAACTATGTTGGATACTGTGCACGGTAAAGAATTGATCATTCATTGTGTAATAGATACTCAATAAAATATCTGATAATTAATAGATTATTCATCACGTCTGATCTACAAATGTATTGCGCAACACAGAAGATTTTCAGTAAAATGTCTGATACTTGATAGATTATTTATCATGTCTGATCTACAAATGTATTGTGCTCTGTAATCATCAACATGACATATGATGTGATGGGCAACCATAGCTTGGGCCACACTGTCCTTTAGAACTACAAGTCAAATCCTGGCTGGTTTTTGCAAGTGGACTTTCTCATGTATCCAGCCATATCGTAAGTATTATTATCAGTCCATCTTCCTCAAGTCAGAAGGATCTCTATTTCTTGACACAATGACATTGCATCGATTTTTATACGACTTCTCTCAATGTTATTGTCACCATTAAAAACTCTGTACAAACAGTACTATTGTTACAATTATTTCATATTTCAATGTTACTGATAATCATGAGCTTACTTACTGGATTGCTTCAAAACCTTCAGGAGACGTTCATCCTGTTTGGAGCTCAGGACAATTACTGATGGCTCCACTTGTCTCAAAACTGGAAATAAAGACAAATGCTCTGTAAACATCTACTGAAATCACTCTTCTCCTGTCCCACGACTCTTTTTTTTCTCTCTCTCTTTTTCTGTCACATTTACACTGCTACATGTACACATATTCACACATTTTCATACACGATGAGAAAAAGACAGGACACACTCATACAATCACACACCAAGAACAAACACACGCACACATAAAACCACACACACACAAACACACTACACACAGACACAAACAGACACACACACACACACACACACACACACACACACACACACACACACACACACACACACACACACACACAGAGTATACACAGACACAAACAAACTGAACAGAGAGACACACACACACACAACAGACATAGACACAGACACAGAAACATGCACACTCACAACACACACTCACAATGCACACACATATAGACACACACATACAGAGACACACACACATACAAACACACACAAACTATGCACACACACACACACACACACTCACAAACTACATACATACACACACACACACACACACACACACACACACACACACACACACACACACACACACACACACTCTCTCTCTCTCCCCCTCACTCACTATTGGTCAGAAGGAGGAAGTTGTCCACCTCAGGCTGGTCCGCCATGAATGCGATCTGAGGGCAGTCCAGATCATAGTAGGCCACACCCAGCAGGTTCCCTTGCCACACCACACTCAGCAGCACCTGTCTAACACAGACACATCACTGGTCAAGCACTGCACTGTGTAGAGGCTTCCTAGCTTCTGCCCAGACTGAAACCTGTATGGAAGGCCAGCAGCATCTCCATGAAACACAAGATCAGGCTTCTGTTTGGATTGGTTTGTTCCTTCTTCCTGTGCATGTACCCTTACAGTGGATCTGTGAGGAAGAGTCCAAGCCATCAAAATGATAAGAAAAACATCAGATATACTGATTCTATCACCAAAAAACGAAGAAGTGCGTCAAGCCGCACGTTGGACCCTTTGAAGATCTGCTGATACTGGTTATGAAAAGAAAACCACATAGACACGGCAACATAACAAGATCTAAGGGCCTTGTTAAAACAAGACTTTCGAGAAACTATTATGAGAGGAAGATGGAGGGGAAGACAAAAAAAAAGATAATTGACTGACAACAGAATGGACTGTGAAAATATTTGAAAGGGAGCTTTGCCTTGGCACATCAGCAATAGACGTACAAGAACTTGGCGAACCATGTGTGCCCCTATGACTGCATGGAGTTGAGGCCAGTGGGAGGGGGAAAGGGGTGGGGGAGGGGGACGGAGAGAGAGAGAGAGAGGAGAAGAGAGAGAGAGAGACAGAGAGAGAGACAGACAGACAGACAGACAGAGAAAGAGAGAGACAAACGGATAGATAGAGAGACAGAGAGCAAGAGTGAATAAATGAAGTAATGATTACAATACATAATGGAAAATGCAAAATAAATGAAGTAGTAGAATTAAATTGTAATTGGTGTGTACACAAACTCGTGCATGAAAGTAGGTTGAAAATAAGAACAATATATGTGACAGCCACACAAAAAGTTTGGATGAGAGGAAATAGATGGTTTAGAGATGGGAAGGACTGGAGAGAGAGAGAGAGAGAGAGAGAGAGAGAGAGAGAGAGAGAGAGAGAGAGAGAGAGAGAGAGAGAGAGAGAGAGAGAGAGAGAGAGAGAGAGAGAGAGAGAATTGGTGATGTTGGTTGACAGTGTGCTACCCTTCCACCCTTCCCCTACCTCTCAACTATTCTTTACAGACACTGGCAGACGACCTAATACACACACACATGTCTTTGTGTTCTCATATAGATAACATGCATGCATGGTGTGCACACACACACACACACACACACACACACACACACACACACACACACACACACACACACAAATTCAACAAGCCAGCTACAGAAAACTTTTCTTATCACCACCTAAATATCTTCATTTCCTCCCTGGCCTCTCTCAATTCAATCGCTCAATGGTTGACACTTCAACCCACAGTTCCTCCCTGCGAACCAGAGACCAGAAAGAAACGTCCTGTTCACATCTCTCCACAGTGGGGCCACATCCGATTCCTCTTCACCAGCAGTCTCTGGCAGGAAGCCGATATCTCTGCCCTGCTTTCCTGTCTGTCCCTCAAGTAGCGCCCTTGACCAACAATGGACACTGCCTGACTTGAGCTCTTTGTTGTCCTTCACTGCCAGTGTCACTTGTGACAGAGCCACATTTCTGTGCACATCACAAGTTCTGCTGACCTGATTTGGAGAGCCTTGATGCCTCGGTGGTCAAACGCTGAATTCACAAAGTCAGAGGTTGTGAGTTTAAATCTTGTTTGTGCCCCAAAACAACAACATTTCTGCTATCCATCTCCACTTACTGTCAGTGTATGGCTCAGTGGTCAAACGCTGAAGTCACAGTCATAGGTTGTGAGTTTGAATCCTATTGGTGCCCAAAATTAACTAAAAAATTTTTTCAGCTATCCATCTCAAAGTAGTGTCAGTGTGTCACTGCGGACAACCATGTGGGGAGCATTGTTTGTGCATTTCTATTATCTGTAATGTCTGAAAAAATATATATTATTTGTAGGGTCTAAAGAAGACATTTTGTCCAAAAGTGGCTAGTCTGTTTAGTACAGGGGCCAGAACAGCTCAGTTAGGGCCAGAGTAACTTAGCTGGGCAAGAATAGCTCACTTGGGGCCAGAATAGCTCAGTTTGGACCAGAATAGCTCAGTTTGGGCCAGAATAGCTCACTTGGAGGCAGAATAGCTCACTTGGGGCCAGAATAGCTCAGTTTGGGGCCAGAATAGCTCAGTTTGGGCCAGAATAGCTCAGTTTGGGCCAGAACAGCTCACTTGGAGGCAGAATAGCTCATTTGGGGCCAGAATAGCTCAGTTGGGGCCAGAATAGCTCACTTGGGGCCAGAATAGCTCACCTGAGGCCAGAATAACTCACTGAGGCCAGAATAGCTCATTTGGGGCCAGAATAGCTCACCTGGGGCCAGAATAGCTTACTTGAGGCCAGAATAGCTCATTTGGGGCCAGAATAACTTACTTGGGGCCAAGATAGGTCAATTGAGGCCAGAATAGCTCATTTGGGGCCAGAATAGCTCATTTGGGGCCAAAATAGCTTACTTAGGGCCAGAATAGCTCACTTGGGGTCAGAATAACTCAGTTGGGGCCAGAATTGCTCACTTGCAGCCAGAATTTCTCACTTGCAGCCAGAATAGCTCAGCTGAAAGAGCACCAGACCTGTGATCATGGGATTGCAGTTTCAAATCTTCAGTAGGGTGTTTCGGCAGAGGGTGATTTTTTCCCTTGGAGTTAACATTTGCTTTAAATCCACTTCCCCAAAAAGCCTTCAAATGAGAGTATAAACTAAGGATCTGGGTGTGAATGCATGCATAACATTTTGCACACTCGTAAAATCCCATCACCATCTTTTGGAAGAGAAGGCCAGTGTGCTTATTAGTATGGATGACATATACACACAGAATGCACTGAAAGGATGAAAGTATGAATGAAAAACTGATTGACTGACAGACTGAATGATATGGGAAACAACTGTGTGTCATACCAGCAGGCAGCTCTTTAGTCAGCTCTATCCAGGTAGGCAGCCTGTTGTGTAAAGGGAAGTGTGAATTGTAAAGCGCACACTACTTGGTCTCAAACCAAGGATAGGTGCTATATAAATACTCTTAATGATGATGATTCTTCTTCTTCTTCTTCTTCCTCGTTCGCTTCCCATTAGATGAGCAGCCCGGTGTCATCGATGAAGGCTGCCGTCCACCACAGCTCCTCCAGGGTGCCGTACAACTTGGCTTCCACTGCTGTCGGTGTTGGCCAGTACTTCCTTCTGGATGCTGCATGCGTCATACAGTCTTGAAGGATGATGATAATGCATTTACTATGCCTCACTGTACACCTTGTTTAGTGCACTCATTTTATATTGTGGCTTGTTTTCAGTTATGCTGCGGTCCATGTCAGCCTCTGTATCAGCGTAACCTGTGACAGGGTCCTCTTGATCCCCTCTCCTGGGATGGTTATTCCAGTCACCCATATCCCCTCTGGTGAGCCTGGACCTTACACCTGACCTAACCTTTTCTTTGGTTCTTTGATTCAAATCTGATGGTCAAAAAAGAAGGGAAAAATCTGATGGTAGAAAAAGCATGGGACAGTAAGAGACAGACAGATAGACACACAGATGAACAAAGAGGAGAGAGAGAGAGAGAGAGAGAGAGAGAGAGAGAGAGAGAGAGAGCGAGCATATATGTACGGAAGTGTGTGTGCACAGGTGTGCTTGCGTGTGTGTGTGTGTGTGTGTGTGTGTGTGTGTGTGTGTGTGTGTGTGTGTGTGTGTGTGTGTGTGTGAGTATGTGTGTGTGTGTGCGCATGCATTTCTATTATTTGTATATATAAAAATGATTATGTGTGTGTGTGTGTGTGTGCGCATGCATTTCTATTATTTGTTTATATAAAAATGATTAATCTCTACAATCATCGAAGTGTTATTCATGCTAAAGTGTTTTATATTCATTCAGAACTCACATCACGCTGTTCCGATCCTTCACTGTTCAAGTGAGTCACACCTCTCTGAACCTGGATGTCATCACTGCATAGACTCTCATTCTCAGCACTGTGGGTAGTCTCCCCTGCTGTGGAAGATTTCTGGAGGACTTCAGAGGAAGATGCCGATGACCACTGATGTGCTTGAAGACTATGTGCCATGGCTTCCCTTTAAACAGAAAACAGAAAATCATGGACAGGATAAAATCATGAAGATTACGCAAATCAAACACAGAGCACAATATTAACATGATTTTTGAAAATGATTTGTCACCAAGGATGCCAAGTGAGTTCATGTGTGAACAGTAAAGTCATGATGCCACATGTGTAGACAGTAAAAACATGCTGCCACATATATAGACCGTCAAAACATGATGCAACATGTATAGACAGTAAAATCATAATGCCACATGTGTAGACAGTACAGTGATGTTGCCAAGTGTGAAGACAAAAAAGTCATGATACCAATATGTAGACAGCAAAAGTCATGATGCCACATGTCTAAATAACAAATTAATGATGGCACCTGTACACACAGTGAATTCATAGTGCAATATGCACAGACTGTGCAGTCTTGGAGACATGTGTAGACAACACAGTCAGGATGCCACCTGTGTAAACAACAGTCATGATAACACACATGTAGATACTGATGGAGGCCTCTGTACTTTTTTGTGTGTGTGTTTTTGTTGCTGTCCCAACCTCTGCGCCACCTCAGAGGCAGTGCATTCACGACGCTCATTCTGACACCCCGTCCACAGCCACAGCCTGGTCGGCCCCACCGCAGCATCGGCACCGGCAATCCACAGGAAGGAGGCCTCTGTACATTCATAAACTTACTTTGGCTCTTGCACTGAAAACCATTGTCGATGTGATGTCTGTTGCCTGTCTGTAATTATCATAGATGTAGTTGCAAAGCGAGACGACTGCAGGCGGAAATCTAAACAAATCTTAAATAAATGTTAGCGAACCGCCCAGAGAACGTGGACAAACGAGTCACAAGACAAAACACAACGCGTTTCGACCTCTTAGGTCTTCGTCAGGTGAAGTATAAACGAATAAAACAACGAGAATTCACTTAGCTTTGATCGCATCAGATCGCTCAGGGTCCTTGCGCTGAACCCTGAGCGATCTGATGCGATCAAAGCTAAGTGAATTCTCGTTGTTTTATTCGTTTATACTTCACCTGACGAAGACCTAAGAGGTCGAAACGCGTTGTGTTTTGTCTTGTGACTCGTTTGTCCACGTTCTCTGGGCGGTTCGCTAACATTTATTTAAGATTTATCATAGATGGTTTTAATCTATTCCATGATACAAAATGTGAGTGCATTGTGTTTTGTGTGGAAGTGTGTGCTCATGCAAGCATGCATGTAAGACTTACATTAGTATACATCTGTGAATGCTTATCCAAGTATGCATGTGCTTGCACTTGCATATGATTCATGTTGTTTAAATGTCCATGTATATGTGTCTCTGTGTGTGTGTGTGTGCATGCATGTGCGTGCGTGCATGCGTGTGTGTGTGTATGTGCATGCGTGTGTGTGTGTGTGTGTGTGTGTGTGTGTGTGTGTGCGTGTGCGTGCATGTTTATACACAAGTGTGTACATGTGTATAAGCTCATGAGTATTTGTACGAGTGTTTGTGTATGTGTGCCAATGTTCAAAAGAGTTCATCCTTGTGTGTGTGTGTGTGTGTGTGTGTGTGTGCATGCAAGTGTATGTTTAAGTGCATTTGTGTGTGTATGTGTGGGAGTGTATGCATGCAAGTGCTTGTGTGTGTGTGTGTGTGTGTGTGTGTGTGTGTGTGTGTGTAAGTGTGTGTGTGTGTGTGTGTGTGTGTGTGTGTGTGTGTGTGTGTGTGTGTGTGTGTGTGTGTGTAGGTGTGTGTGCATATGCCTGTGTGTGAGTGCTTGAGCATGTGTGTATGTGCATGTATGCGTGCGTGTGTATGCATGTCTGTGTGTGCACTGATTTGATTGCATCCACATGAGTGTGGTACTCGCTCTTTTTTGATGCAGGCATAATCATTGATGCTCATGTATACTAAACCTTCAAGGGGGATGTAGAGAGCTGTTTTGTCAGATATTTTCTGAATAAGACGCAGTTGTTATTAGTTGGGGAAGGGGGGGGGGGGGGGAGAGAAAGAGATAGAGACAGAGAGAGAGAGAGAGAGAGAGAGACAGAGAGAGACTGGCAGACAGACAGACAGACAGAGAAACAGTGACAGATAATGATGGGGAGGGCGGGGACGGAATGGTGGAGGGTGGGGGGTGGGGGAGAGAACAGTTGCAGTCATTCCAACAGAAGCTGTGGAAAACGTAATTGTCATACAATGATGTACTGTGACAGAGTTATGTTTGTACACTTTTTATATGCTATCAAATAATGAATTACCTGAATTAAATAATGAATTACCTGAATTAACGATAGGCACTATTTTGGTATTGTTATTAAAAAAAATGGAGCATCATATTAAAGCTGCTGTTAAAAAAGAAATACCTGACGTGCTCCGTTATTTTGAAAAATCATTGGTTAGACCAATACTGAAATACATGGTCCCCATTCCATAGAAAGCAGGTAAACATAATTGAAAATGTTCAGAGAAGATTCGAGTGAACTAGTGGTTTGAGTAATATGAAACAGAGAGGTTTTGTAAACCCAAAACACCCAGTCCTGGAGTATCGGAGGTTGAGAGGGCGATATGACTGTGAACTGTAAAATTCTGCATGGCCATTGCGATAACAGCACAAAAAACAAAAACAAAAAAAAACCCACACAAACACTTTCATTTTAATGCAATGTACATTAATTTAATGGGGTCACCCACTAAAACTGGCAAAACCTTTCACTAAATAATAGAGTCCTTTTTCCGTTTTTTTTAAACTAACATGCTTGTTGAACAATCAGTCTAATAATAATTGCTACTAGATCTACAGGAACGCCCGACAATTTTAACAACAGACACAAGAAAGATTACAGCTTCCAGGCCAATACAGCTTCCAGGCCAATTGTTAGTCTGTTGGAAACAAGCCATTGCAAAAGCGACCGAGTACTCATACCACAAGGAAAGGGGGGGGGGGGGGGGGGGGGGGGAAACGTGTCGTCTCTGGATTTCCAGGCAAAAGGCTGATAGGGCCTAGCTAGAACCTATCATAAGCCGCAAACTTTCATCAATCAAACCATCACGAAGGCAAAACATGTGTAGCGTTTTATGTTCTACTTTCATAGAAAATGTAGGTCTACCCCAAGGGCAATGTAGGTCTGTGCACCGTCTACGGTTGACCCTAGAACGGTAAATTTGGCCAGCAGCGAGGATGAGTCATCAACTAGGCAGGCTACAGCTACTATAAGCTAGTGGAAGACGTTTAAAACTGCCAAAATGCAACATCGAAAAAAATCTTTCTGAACTGTGCAGAGTAAATATGTTTTACTCAAGGCAACGTAAAAATAGTGTGTACCATGAAAACGTTGATCAAGAAAATAAAATAAAATATCCTAAAGTAAACTGAGAGTCAAGACTTTGAACCGTTGAAGCAGACGACAATGTTCTTACGAGGACACCATTTTCCAAAATTAGAAACAGAAGAGTACAGATCCCACAATTCTCTTCAATAACAACGTCATCATATCAACCAATGGAGTTTCCAGCTATCTGAACCACGTGATATATGATGTCAATTTTGTCCAATGAAAATGCTCAGCAATGATGTCATTCTAAAATTAGAGGCATGACTCACGGGTTAAATAGACGTATTCGAGCAGGCGGACTTTACTACGAGAGCAGACGCCAACACTCGATAACGAAAGTGACTGCGCGGTAGTGGCGAAGGGATACCCGCCTAAGACTGCGTGAGTCATCTCAGTCCGTTTTCTCTGGCTCGGAGATAACACACTACATTTCAAACTGGATCTACGCGTGCCTTCAGTGAAAATGGAACCATCGATGTTCGACTCGAACGAGCCTGAGTCTGCTGTAAAGCGACTCAAACGGAACATGACCCTGGATTTCAACGGATCAAGTTCAAAAGCAAAGAAAACGGCGGCACTTCTTCAGTCGCCAGACTTACACATGTTGAAGCTGGCCTCGCCGGAACTGGAAAAGATGATCATCCAAGCTAACGGGATGGTGACAACGACGCCTACTCCGACCCAGTTCATTTTCCCCAAGTTCGTCACGGAAGAACAAGAGGCCTACGCCCGCGGGTTTGTGGACGCCCTAGCGCAGCTGCAGTCACAGGAGTTAGGGACCGGCAAAAGCTTGACGTTTCAGCCGTCGTCTCAAGCCAAAGCCGTCATCACGACCACAGCCAACAACTCCAACGGACAGTCGTTTCCCCCCAACTCCACCGTGACCCAAAGTGCCACGCTTCCCGTCGTGACGTCTCTGCAGCAAGTGTCCACCACCACCACCTCCCAACGGAGTCAACTTGTCAACGGCCGGCTCCGCTTCCTTGCCGGTGGCATCAGCGGCGGGCGTGGTGTCTCAGCCCAAACCTACCCCCCAGCCCTCTCACCA
Source organism: Conus ventricosus (assembly GCA_018398815.1). NCBI lineage: Eukaryota > Metazoa > Mollusca > Gastropoda > Neogastropoda > Conidae > Conus > Conus ventricosus. The sequence continues at coordinate 77,830,528 of CM031600.1, forward strand.
GGCCGCCCCTGTGGTAGACATTCACATCCGCCTCCCAAAACTGGAGGAGGAGCCCCAGACTGTCCCCTGTTTGAGCTCCTCCCGCCCCTCTCCCCAATCAACATGGAATCTCAGGAACGGATCAAACTGGAGAGGAAACGGGCGCGGAACCGAGTCGCCGCTCGGAAGTGTCGCACGCGAAAACTGGAACGGATTTCCCGGCTAGAAGATCGTGTGCAAGAACTAAAAGGACAGAACACGGACTTGCTGGCCACAGCGACGAGTCTCAGGGAACAGGTGATGAAACTGAAGCAGCAGATAGTTGAGCATGTCAACAGCGGGTGCCAAATCATGGTTACACAGAACATGGCATTGTAGTGATAGTCGGACACTATTGGCAGTGTGAGTGACGATCTCCATGACACTGACAGCAAACTGCACGGTTTGGTGACAAGGTGCTTCTGTTTTAGTGTGACGTTTATGTTGCTGAATGAATGGAGATGTTCGTGTGTGTGTGTGTGTGTGTTGTTTCGGAATGGAATTTGCCAATCATTGCTGCTTCAGTGACTGTTGTTCAAAGGACCAGATCTGTGATGCTGAGTGTGATTTGTGAATTGTTGAATTGACTGATGATGTATGCAAGGGCTTGAGTCCAAATTGAACAGTGATATAATTTAACTGGAATATTTGGATTATATCTGTATGCGTCATATTTATACAAATTCACTTTTTTTTTGTTCTTACACACAAGGTATTGTTTCATTCCAACTTCCCATTGTTCCTATAAATATATCATGTGATCATTATTTTCAAAAGAACATGCACAGAACAAATGCATTTAAATCAATACAATATTGCTTGTTATGTTAAATTTATTTTGGTGTGGAGACTTATTTGTATGTGGAAGATTGGTGTTTTGAGTACGTTGTGCAAATGTGTTTGTGTGTCTGTGGTGGTGGTGTGTGTTTGTGTTTTTCACTGTATGTCGGTGATGTGAAATTTGGGGATGTGAGAGATGGAATGAACACTTAAATCGCACTGACCATGCAGTTCATAAAACAAACAACAACAACAAAACAGCAAATGATTGAATGAATAGTACTATACCAAACATCGGCTTTTGATTGCACACTCCCTAGGATTTTGGTCTTTCATTACCTATTTCACAGAGGCTTTGACTTTCAAAAACATGGATGAAAGAATACTGGTATCATTGGCAGAGTGTAGACACAGTACAGCTTCTGTGAAATCTATGGATCGTGCTAGACCAGCATCGTTGGGAGTGTAGACTTATCAAAAGCAATGTCTGGTGAAGATTACAGTGTGTGAATTGTATAGATATATCCGTGTTCTCAGAAGTGTGGTTCAAATTGTGTAAGTGGTTACTTCTTAGGGGGGGACGTGGGGAGGGGCGTAACTTGTTTGGGTGGGAAAAAACAAAAACTGGATTACTAGCAAACGAGAATGATAAAAAATTTTGACAAATTTCTCAGCTTTCATTGGAATAATTCAGATAGTTGAAAAGATATGTTTTTATTGTGTTGCTGAGCTGTAGACGACCCCTGAGGCACAACAGAAATTACTGTCACATGCTTACCCAATACTTCTGTGCTGACACACATCCCCGGCGATGAGAGTTGTCTACATTCTATACAGTTTACATAGGTGTGTTTTCACAGTGTTTATCCCACTTCCGATGATGCAGTCAGCGAAGGTCCCACACTCATCAAAGAATCCTCAAGAGTTTATACCTTAACTGATGACGCAGGTTGCCAATGACCCAATTCAATGTGTTGCCTTATCTGATTGCCACTCTCTTAAGAATATGTCATACATGACCCGCATCATCGGAAGTATGTAGTTCAAATGATGCAGCTGATTACTTCTTTGCCTTCCGTTGCGCATGCACCCAAATCAATTGATAGATTGGTTTATCATATCTTTGGGTTGTAGGTGACTCAGGAAGTAAGGAAAATGTTAAAGTTCTATACTTTAAAATGTTTTTTTTTTTCTCGGTGTAGGCGGGATAAAAATGGAGATTTCATTTATGGAAAACAGCAAAACACCTGCAGTCTGATGTGATCATTGTCACTGACCAGTGCTGTAAATTGTGTCTAACACTGTCATACAGTCCTATAAACAGGCTGAAACTAGTGAAAGCTCTCCAACCTGGCCTGAGTAACTGTTGAGAATGGGAGGGGTAGGGGGGCAGGGAGTTTAGGGGTGAGAATTACTGTCTTCTCTGTCTCCCCCACCCCCCACATCCCCCCTCCTCAAAAGAACCAACGGCAACAAATTTTACACTCGCACATTACACACACACGCACACACACACACACACACACACACACACACACACACACACACACACACACACATACACATAAGTGACAAAGAGAAATGGAGAATGTTACACTTTGATCAAAGCATAAACAAACAAACAATGCATTATGAGGTGATTGTGTGATTTTGCCTGCAGCTTCTCTTCATGGAAATTGAAGCAGAGTGAAGGTTAGGCATGCCCTCCCATCCCTTCAGGCAAATTCCAGTAAAGCCCTTCTTTCCTTCAATTGTAGTTGGTAGACATCCATGATATGGAACAATTGCTAAATGCTTGAAGATTTCTTCATATTCTTAATTATTTTCCATCTACTCAGATTGCTTTGTACTCAAATCCAGACTATTATCATAATGCTTATTAAGTATTTGTAAAATCCTTTAATATGAGATTGATATTAGGCCTTTGGCCACCTTTCTTTGAAACAAACAAACAAAAAACAAGAAAAACAAGAAAAAAAAAGGGAATCCAGAGTAATGCCATAATGCTTATTGAATATTTGAAAAAAACAAACAAACAAACAAACAAAAAACCAACACTTTTAATATGAGACTGATAGAAGACCTTTTACTGACATTACTCTTAAATTCATTATTGTGTTTGCTTTAAAGATAATGCATGTGAAGTTCAATCCCATTAGATGTGACCATTGATTTTTTTCTTTCCTTTTTATTTATTTCTTTATTCTTGTCTTTTTGAAAATCTGCATCAACAATATCTTCTCTTTCTCATGCGACACTTAAAGCACATAGATCCCTACTAATCAAACTATGATAATTCCTGTCATGAAATTCAATTACATAGAAAAGAGTAACTTTTCCCCCATCTAATATCATGTAGTATTATGTACCCCCTCAAATGTCACTTAGGATTTTTTTTTTTCGTTTCTTTTTTTCCCCCCTTTTTTTCTTATAACGAAAATAACTTTACATAAGGAGAGAATACATTTAGACATAATAAGTTTATTACAGACAGATGGATTACTGTATACGATTCTGTCACCATACATACAGCGTTGAAGTGAAGCATCATGTTCAATGGGTGCTTGCCTGTTAGCTCACACCCACCCCCATAATTTCCTCCCCCCCCCCCCCCCCCCCCCCCACTCCACAAGCATCATATGCAATATGTGATTGCCTTTTAACTCACACCCAACCCCATAATCCCCCCCACTTATCCTTCTGAAATGAGATAAAATCACAATCATGAGCGTAAATCAGCAAAACAGAATAATAAGTTTTTCCTCTCTTACCCTTCACTACTATATACGCCATTCTCCCAACTATTTCTCTTCACATTTTCTTTCCTGCATGTCCCCCTCTCTCACTCTGACCCTCCCCACTAACCCCCACCCCCCCCCCCCCCTGCCCAACCCGAAATATTGCATACCTTCTCCACTTATTATCTCTGTATATTCACTGATACAATCATACTCTTTCTTACATTCAGCATCTCTATATACATATGCACATTTGTACACAGAAAAGGGCACTCCATAAGCAAAAACGAGTCATATAATATTTTCTATGACCAGTCTAAATTGTGTAAATTTGTTTTACATGATGATACGTTGAGTAAAGGATGAGGAGAAGAACGCAGCTGGTGTGAAGCTGGAGAGAATAAGAAAGAACAATTATTCAATTATTGTCACAGACAGTCACAATATCCTACTCCTCTGTCTTCCACACCTCTTCCACTCTCATTCCTCTGTATTGTTGAAAAGCAACACTCATGCTATGACAACGACAAAACTTGACATACTTGAACTAAAACATGACGAAAACTTGGGTTTGTTTCTTCAATTACTATGATTCCATGCTTTAAAAAACAAGCAAACAAAAACTGGCATCGTCACACAATCGTCTACTCTGTGACAGCTGAAAAAGAAAACCTGCAAAATGGTATAGTCCCATCAATTGCACGTTATTAAAGAAAATATCACCAGGATTCATGAGTAAACAGAGACAGAGAGGGAAGGGGACATGTTAATACGCAGGCAATCGTTGAAACAAGGACCAGATCTCTCCTCTCTCTCTCTCTCTCTCTCTCTCTCTCTCTCTCTCTCTCTCTCTCTCTCACACACACACACACACCACACACACAGAGGGATTGTCTTTCTCTCTGTCACATATAGACAAGCACACACACACACACACACACACACACACTGTTGATTCTCTCTCACTCTGTGTCTCCATCTCTTTCTCTCTCTCTCTCTCAAACACACATGCACGCACACACGCACGCACACAGACACACACACACCCTCACATGAACACTGTCTCATCATCCATTAATAAGACATGGAACTGAAAATGAGTGCGCGATGCCCCTCTCTCTCTCTCTCTCTCTCTCTCTCTCTCTCACACACACACACACACACACACTTTCGTGCTGCAAAATTCTTGTTTCCACCCCAAACACATCCCTTTGTTCTATCACGAGTAATTTTGATCTAAGAAAACACATACACATGTGCGCTCAGGTGCGCACACACATACATACACACAAGCATGGACGCACACATAAACATGCACATGCACGCACGTGCACACACACACACACACACACACACACACACACACACACACACATTACAGACTACACAACTGGTATAGGCTTACTAATATGTTCTCAAATACTAGAGTAGACTGAATAACTTCAAGCAATAGACTTGCTATAGAGTATGCTAATGGCAGTTGAAATAGCCAAAGGCTACATCCTAGTGTGTGCACGTGCACACTTATGTGTGTGTGTGTGTGTGAGCACAAGCACACATGCACTTCCATATGTGTATGTGTGTGCGCGCACACGCACTTCCGTGTGTGTGTGTGTGTGTGTGTGTGTGTGTGTGTGCGTGTGTGTGTGTGTGTGTGTGTGTTCAGAAGAAAAGTGGTGCAAATCAATATTCCATGTGCACATGCCTGCGGCAAGGTGTTGTAATGCCTCCATGTGGATCTGTTTTTATGTCGGCAGCCTGAGCACAACTGCCAATATGTGTGTAGTGGGGGCGGGGATTGGAGGGGAAGAGGGAAGGGAGGGGGTCGCCTGTGTGCGTGTGCTTGCGCATGTGTGCATCTCTCTCTCTCTCTCTCTCTCTCTCTCTCTCCTCTCTCGTGTGTGTGTGTGTGTTGTGTTG